>JAPWLS010001458.1:0-47403 GCA_028551675.1 Tineola bisselliella
GGTAAATCAGGATATGTCATTTTTCTTTTGTTCATACCATGTTATTCTACAACACAAAAATAACAGTCATCGATTTGATCTTTCGGTTCTGTCCAAATCATCGGCACACTATACTTTAGATGATTACGTTTACCGTTTTCCCACTGTCTTAAATGTTCACTACACAACTTGCACACTATGTTTGGAACCCACGGTTTGTTCAGAGCCTTCATCTCTATATTAAAGTAATCAACGTATGTCTTCTTCAGTGAATCTGTTATAGGTTTTCTAAACTTTTTCACTACATATTCACCACAAATGTAACAAAATGTATTTGGATTATTTATACAACACCTTCTCGAGGATGCCATATTGATATTATTAATTTAAAAAATTAATTAATTGATTATAATGACATTAAGTATGAAAAAATATTTTTTTAAAGTTATTATCGATCGTTACAAACCTGTACGTAGCTTCAAGATTTTGACAGCTCCGTACGATATCTTGCGGGCTAATTAATCGAATTATAACATAGAATTAGCGGCACCAAACAAAAATATTTTTTTTGTAGACCTGTGTTATTTATATTTTTCATTATATAGTGCATTCAGAAAATCCATTGTACTTTGAAAAAGCCTCACAACATCGGATTTGAATTTGTAGTTATTTTATTTTTTGCTCTGTGTAAACCAGCCATTCTCAAAGTGTGTTCCGCGGAACCCTAGGGCTAAAATACTGCAAAAATACCTACCAAAGGGAGATTACAAGGTTACATCTAAATATTCCAACTAAATATTACATTGCAATATGATTATTCATAAATGTATACAAATCAGTTTTTTTATAATTATATTAAGGCTTTTTCCTTCGCCAAAAAAGCTGGTGTAAACAATATATATTTGTTAGATATACGTATAGATATATATAATGAGTGATAAAACGTAATGAGAGCCTAATACAATTTAAAAATAAATTCAAAACATATCTAGAATTAAAATGTTTTTATTCAATTGACAAGTACTTCAATGATTCGAAACAGTAAATGAAACTAAATAATTATATGGATGTGACCTGACCGGGTGTCACATTGACACTGAATTGTATTGAAATCATAATTATTATAACTGTCATTGCGATTTTTTTTGACATTAGGCTTTGCGTGTGAATTAAAATTTTACTATTTCTTATTGGCTTTCTGCCGGAACACTCTACATTGGCAGATTTGTCTTTAATAGACATCTGAAGCTATTAATAAAAGAAGAAGAAGTATGTGTTATAATTGTGACATGCAATAAGTACATTTGAACAATAAAATAGCAAATGCGTCCGAGCCCTTTAATGGTTGGCGGTAAACTAAGGAAAGGAAGGTAAAGTAATACCCCGCTTTACGCGACCTCGTTATGCGCGGTTTCACTATAACGCGAAATTCAAATTTATTATTTAATTACGCGAAAGAGTCCGTATAAACATAATGTAGTCATCAACTTCTCTATGGTCGCGGGAATTTCAGTTAACGCGATTTTTTCCGGAACGTATCCCTCGTGTAAAGCGGGGCATTACTGTACATTACATTTTTATATGACAACATAGAATTATTTCGTACACTAAGTTGTTATCATTGTATGCCGTAATGAGAGCTCAGTGCTCTAAACAGATCTATTTGCTAAAATGTTGAGGTTTAAGACATTTAATTAGGTACTCAAAAAGAATTACATAAATTTACTTGAGATAAAATTCATAAATAAACATAACTTATATAGACTAAACATATCGTTGTAACACGGGGTTGTGTTCGAAGACACGAGCGATGATGATTTCAGAGAAACAACTCGGTTGCAAAGAAAGGTGTATAATATTAAAACGCACATACAAGCTGATAATGACAGATCGATCGCTGGCTTGACAACCTCCATCTGGCAAGCAGTGTTGCCCACATTCCTACTGTACAATACCTTTAAAAATAGGCAAAGGCTACATCGTATTATAAGTACTAGAATATTTACAACACAATCACAAGGCACTCAGACCCATTATATGCTTCTTCAATTCATATTTAAATATTTGTAATTACTAATGAAAACTTCTGTAGCTACTCCATGTCTTAACAAAACCAATGTTTAGTTCGAGTACATTTTCACCGGTTTTATTGGAGAGCGACCGTGAAAATGCGACGTGCTCGAGTTATATTAACTTTATAGTTTAAGAGATGACATACTAAGGCATGTATTTGGAAATAACGCTCGAGTGTAGTTTGTTCATTTGATCATTACTTGAGTGTAGAAGCGGATTCTAGAACAAACACTCGATGAATATTATGTTTAAAGTAGAGATTATCCTTTGAGCGTCGCTTCTGGGGGGCTACTCAGAAGCACGAATTTCGGACGAAAATACGGATGTTTCCTACTCAGGAACACTGATGCTACGTTCACACTTGTCACCTGTCGGGTCCGGATTTTATGTCGGCGCCTCTGTTCACACCAGTCGGTTGTCGGACCCCGTTGAAGCTAAAAACAAAACACAAATCGTAATCATTCACGACATTACGGATTTCACCATTTCCTATAATTGACTGTATATAAAAGCGGTAGTACGTGTTCATAATAAAATTCAGATTATGCTAAAATACAGTTCGTGAGAAATAAATGCAAGAAATATTTGATTATCAACAATACCCACCGAAGTTTCATATCGCTTGTTTAGTTTTGGTTTGGTAGCCGCTTTCAGTTTTGTTTTTCTTGTTTCAATTGTCAAAATGAAATATTTTCCTTTAATATTTGTATTCCAACGCCTTGAGTATGATGTCCGAAAGCTTTCAAGAGTTCACAATAAATAAACTTGTGTTTGTTTTGTTTACGGCAACGAACAGAACGTTCTATTATATTTATCGTAGTATTTTATTATTTTTACTATAATATACATTTAGAGTATTTCTTTCCGATGAGAAAACAAACGAATGGATAGCAAAAAAGTTGAACAATTATTATGTTTGTTAAAGAAATTTGTTATTGATAACATAAAATACATCATGATATTGTTCGTTATGAGTGTAGTTCTATTTTCAAAAATACATAAATGTTCATTTAAAGAATTTGTTATATCCTTTCGTTAAGACTATCCTTTGAATTTTAAATTTTGTTTTTTTTAAACATATAACACACAATACTCTGAAATTAATTTTAATTATAATAAAAGTAAAATTTAACATTCTTTCTAAATTTAAAATTAAAACGTTTTATTTTTGTACAATAAAAAGAATAAAGATATGCGACACGCTTCACTAATTTAATCAAATTTTGATTAAATTATTAAAATTAACAAAAAAAAAACTCTTCATAAAATTAATTAATACTCGATTTTGCCGCCATTAATTTTGATTGCCCTAATTCCCAGAGAAAAGTATCAAATTTCTGTGGAGTATCAAAATTTGTAATTAAGTTTGAGGGTCTCACCGAGATACGGTCTTGCACTATACAAGTTTATTTAGTTTATTTAGAGCAGCGGTTCTCAAACTTTTTCGGCGAAGGAAAAAGCCTTAATATAATTATAAAAAACTGATTTATATATATTTATGAATAATCATATTGCAATGTAATATTACGTAATATTTAGTTTTAATATTTAGATGTAACCTTATAATCTCCCTTTGGTAGGTATTTTTTGCAGTATTTTAGCTCTAGGGTTCCGCGGAACACACTTTGAGAATGGCTGATTTAGACTAACTCAGTAGACAATAATATACTTTTATCTCTTCCAAAACATAAAACTTTGTTTCGTCATAAAAATCACGTAAAATGGAAGGCAAAAAAGATTGATAGCTGATGCCGAAACTGTGTCAACGCAAAATGACATACAAATGACTGTAGATAATAGTCTCCGTCACTTTTAAAGATGGCGCTGTCTAAAATACAACACACATTTTATAAATCTAACAAATATACACAAACGTATCTGAAAGGGAACTCTACCATCGATGATACTGACTAATCCTGGAGGGATCAGGCATAACCGAAATTTCGTGATACGGCCGTCACCTCTGTAGCTTACGTGAATTTTCACATATAAACCAGTAAAAATTCCTGTCAAATATCCGTAAAATAAACATTTTGTGGCCTATCCATTGTAACGTCGCTGACAAATCCGTAATTTCGTGAATGATTATGTAAGTGTTCCTGAGTAGAAAACATCCGTATTTTGCGCATGAGTAGCCCCCCTGATACACGTATAAGTCGCTGACCAAAACATTTATAAGTAATTGAAGACTGGAATAAACCAGTATCAATAAAATAAGATTAAAAAACAAACGAATATAGAACAAACAATAACAGTCTGAAAACAAATGTCTTAAACAGCAAAACAATAACACAATAGCTATTGTTACGAATGCTAAACAACAAAGGATGAACTTACTCCTAACACAAAATGATTTATCAGTCTGCCAATACCAAAGTAACATTTACAATTATCTTATATTCCATTCTACTAGTTAACCCAACTATGGATAGTAAAACCTAAACGTTTCTCTATAAAAAGGGGCCTTTCGACACTAGGAAGGAGTCAAATGACTGTACATCATTTAACGTGTTTTTATTTAAAAACATATTTGATATTGAAATGCTTTTATTCAATTAACAAATAACTCAATGATTCGATTATTGATTGAATGATATTAATTGAAATTGTTTATTATTATTATTTCTGTGCCCTGACCGGGTGTAACATTGACACTAAACTGTACTGACATCTTAATTATTGTAATTGTGACATGCAATAAAAGCATTTGAATTTGAAATTTTTTTTACACGAATTCTAAAAATACATGAAAATAAATAAAAAATTGTTTTGAAGAAAAGAAAAACATTTTTTTAAATTAATTTTAAATTAATTACACCGTTCTATAAATATAAATAAATAAATTAGTGTTAATAATGTTCTTCGATTGCATAAAAACAAAAGAACAGAGGTTAATGTTGGCAAACAAACAAATGAATGTCAGTTGCCCTTTCGCATTGGAAACGTTGTTATAAATCTTTGAGTAATTTGATCTGTTGATTCGTCGCCGCATTGACGTTGTTACCTTGTTTTTAGGGTTTATAGAACATCAAAGACAAATTAGATCCGGCCAAAGGCTCTTTATCATTGACGTAACACTCTTTGGGGACGATTTGTTAATCGCTTCGACAGATGACCCGTTAGTATTTAATTATAATAGATGGGTAATTTGTTTAATATGAAAAATAATTAGAATATTATCTGAAAAAAGAGTGGAAGTACAAAGTTGTTCACGATATAATTTTTAAATAATATTTATTATAATTACTATTACATAGTACTTCATATTATTTAATAAATTTAAAAGACCTTATGCAGTATACTATTTTAAAAAACAGTTACATTATTAATTCAACTTTCGAAAGCTTTGCAGTTATTATAATAAATATTAACACAATAATTATCACGATTTTTAAATTTTAATATAATACTATAAATTGATAATACAAAATTGATTTCACTTTCAGTTGAATATATGAAAGAAACCTACTTGAATATAAAATTTGTTTTATTGTTTCAGATAAAAAGCATGGAAGTGTTATGTGTGCAGTGAGGGGCCACGAGTAAAGTGAGTTCGATAATGGCGGTAAATAGCCCCGGGAGCTACCCGCCCGTCTCCCCCAAGCCTCACACCCCTAAAAGCCCTCGGCACTTCGTGTTCCCCCAAAAAAGTCCTTCCGTCGCTTCAAGCACCTCATCGTCTGGTTACTACACACCCCAATCAGGCTGCAGCTATGACAAACACAATCAGCCACCAAAATCCCCAATCGCACACGGACACAGAAGCCCGATGAGTCCACGCCATTTCAATTTTCCACAATCAGGCAGATCCAGTCCCTGTAATTTTGACAGAATTTCCTCTCACGGCCTTTCATATTCCGCCTCTTTGAAGCACAGCCGTCGTGAGAAGTCGCGGTCTCCCAAACCGCCCCCTGTACATATTCATACTAATCCAGGTTACATGTCTCCGAATCGTACTAGAAAATTCTACGGTTCGGCTTCGACGATCAATTCGCCTCGGCTTGTTCCGTCGCCGAGTATTGTCTCGAGTCACACGGACGACAGCACGGATGTAATGCCAGGCACGCCGTCCACTATAAACGACGCAGATGACGAGGCGACGACGATATCATCGAGAGTCTGTCGCAAATCAACATCGGATTTGACCGATTTCACGGACGAGACGCCTCACACGATATCAACGAGCATCAGTAGACCATGCTCTCCAATGAGGCGTGGGTCCATGAAAGGCGGTCTGGCCTACTTAGCCAGCAGACGGGGTTCGAGGGAATCAACCGTGTCGAATTGTGATTCCGTGGAAGACATCGGCCCACTGAATTTCCAAAACACCATGCGTGGGCGGCAAAGGCGGACGTCTAACTTCTTGGAATTACCTGGTGAGTTCTTTAATTATTCCATCTATACCCATATGTATGTTTCTCTTAATAAATTCAAACTTCTACTTCTTATATACTTTATTAGTTATATTTTAGCAATTAAATATCTTTTACAATGTGAACGTAAAACAATTGCCAAACAAATGAAAGAACTGACAGCCCGTTTGAGCGCCAAAATTATCTTAGGCTTAGACATCGAATTCCATCCAAACACCATTATATGTGCGTACTTTATAGCATTAGCAGGCAAAGAAGAAAGTATTCAATCTAATAAGAGCTGTCAGAAAGTTTTGTAAATATTAATTGATTGAACGAACATTTTTCTTCATTTAATTCTAATTGACTTTGCGAATTAAGATAACGATTTTATTAACTTATAATTTATAAGGGTAAGCAGTGATAGAAGATCTCCACATAGCATGACCCGTTTGCGGCTCAATGCACTTATCTAAGTTAACTTCACATACTAACAGGAAAACCACGAAAAAATAATGAAACCTCTTTTTATCATTTCTATTAAATGTATTTTTTTTTAAATTACCATACAAAGATTATATTTTTAAAAATATGATTTGTACCTATTTCATTTTTATTCCACATCGATAATCAGTTTTATTTATTACTAGCTTTTACCCGCGGTTTAGCTCGCATTTAAGTCATTAAATAAGTATCAGAGATCATTTCAATAGAAATGAATGAATATGATTCCAAACAGCTGAAACACACACAGTTGGAAACTATAGTAAAAAGTATTTTTTTTTTTAATAAAAAGTCTTATGTATATATATGTATATATATATATATATATACATATATAAATAGTTGTTGCGTGAAAACGTAACAAACAAATTCACATTCACATTTATAATATTCCCTCCTATCCCTACTGGGTTGCTATATCACTTGATTTGCAGAATATGAATGTGAATTCACTTTTATTTTTCACTAAATAAAGAAGTAACTATTTTCTGAACTTAAATTAGCAACCTTTTATTACGCCCACAAAACAAAAGAGCACACACGGGTGTTTTATTTTATACAAACAAAGTTATTTATACTTTAGCGAAAATATCTTCAGACGTTTACAACTAGGTGGAGTATAGAAATTCTTTGAAAGTGAGCTTGGAAAGTTGACAACTTCTGCCTCGTTGGAAACTTCTCCTTACCTGAGGTTTTAAACTTCCTCGAATTGCTATTTATCTCACGTAACTTGTAGCTCATAAAACATATTTATTTATTTATGACAAATACAAGGATGTCAAAAACATTTAATAATTCGTCGACGCGAGAACCTATTAGGGCTACTGCAAATTATTATTGTATATTATAAAACATTTGACAATTTTTTTAATAAATTGATTACATAATTATAATACAAATTAATACATTAATTATTTAGTAATTTTCAAAATACATACGTATTATTATTTACCGCTTTGAGTCATTAAAAAACATTTAGAAACCAAATAGTGTTTCAATTCCTTTATTGAGAACTAGCTGTTGCCCCAGACTTCGTTCGCGTAGTAATGAAGATATAAAGTACTATGAAATTTAACGATGTTTCATATTTCAACGACGCCTGCCTTTTATAGCAATTTAAAAAAAAAACAACCTTGGGATACATTATTGTAGTTCTAGTAAGGATCCTTATTTTTTTCCTATAATTTATATAGCCTATATTGATCAGTGATAATGTAGCATTCAAATGGTGAAAGAATTTATGAAATCGGTCCAGTAGTTTTTGAGATAATTCATTACAAATATACAAAAATACAAATCTTTCCTCTTTACTAGTATAGAAATATAGATAGATACAAAGAATTTGCATCAAAAGGTTTAATGCGATTCATTATGGCATCAATTTTGCTTGGCAGTCTGGTACAATGGCTGTTACGTGGAAAGGTAATCCGTTTAGACCCAAATATGTAATGTCTTTCTCACTAAATATAACTACACAAGATACTGACGTAGGTTGTTAACTTGTTTACAAGGACAGAACACGCCTCCCCAATTACTGCTCCCACAAATATATCGTAAGAGCTAACACACACTACCTATGTGCTACAATAAAACAAAAAAATATCGTTTTATTTTCAATAATAAAACAAAATCTAACAAAAAAATAACGATATTCATTTGTTATGCTCGATTACGAATAATGTTTTTTTTTTAAATTTATAATATGAAATTATAAGTCACTTAGCTAAATAAAAAAATACCGCATCCACTATGCGTGTATAAATAATATATGTATATATACATTTCGTTTGTTTTTTTTAAAATTGTAATATTAAACGATTAAGAAAGAATTTACACACGTTACTATTAGATAAATACCCCTAACTGGTTCCCAACTGTAGCAGACAAAACCGTAGCGCTGTTGGGACAATGGGGAAACTATATTTGTATTTGCCCGTTTGCTTGCATTTAATTTTTATATTTTAGATGTAAATAGGTAAGTTTTCCGAATAAAATAAAGTTTCTCTTTTAAGATTTTTATCATACTTCTTTTTCTTCTTTTATTAAACGGACAACATATTTCATTATTTATGTGTAAAGAACACACCAAATGTACAAACAAATAATAAATTAAAAATCAATGAATAGTAAGACAACATAATTAATTACAGCACTATTCTCCATCATCGCCAAATGTCAGTTTAGTTTAATTACTATTGTATAGTATCTGGGGGGCTACTCAGGAACACTTACGTAATCATTCACGAAATTATGGATAGGCCACACAGTGCTTATTTTACGGACATTTGACAGGAATTTTTACGGGCTTATATGTCAAAATTGACGTAAGCTACAGAGGTGACGGCCGTATCATGAAACTTCGGATATGCCTGAGTAGCCCCCTGTTACACTGAGAATGGAGTATTGAAACCAAACAGTGTATAACAACCTTTAGAGTGGGAGCAGAGAGCACTCTCACTAACGCTATTAGCTCTATTAAGAAATTTAGTGCCACGAGGGGTAGATTGATATACAAGTTATTGACTCAATCAACCTTAGAAAACACTAAAACATAATCCTACTTATTATTATAAATGTGAATGTGAGTTTGTTTGTTACGTTTTCACGCAACAACTACTTAACCGATCATCATGAAACTTTGTACACATATTTTTGGAGGTACTAGAAGTAACATACGATACTTTTTATTGAAATAATAATAATAATTTTTTACTATAGTTTCAGCTGTTTGAAATTTTTCTATATTTATTTTTATACTTATTTAATGACTTAAAATGCAAGCGAAGTCGCAAGTAAAAGATAGTACTATTATAGTGGAAAAAAGAGTTTTTATTTAAAAAAAAAAACAAAATCAAATTTAATCCTCTTTCTTTTGTTTTCGATCGTGAAAAAGCGGAACGGATATCATTATCTCGTCCCAATTGCGTTCCCATTTCGTTTTACTGACGAACGATTTAACGATTTCTTTTATCATCTCCCAGAGACGCTCTTTATTGGTGACAATACTGTAATGATGTTTTTTAAACTTATTCCCTCGATGTACAAGAAAATACATATTAGAAAATGTTTAAAACACTTTAGGTACAGTATTTTCATGTATGTATTAAATGTATTTATGTATATATACTAGCTGTTGCCAGCGACTTCGTTCGCGTAATAATGAAGATATAAAGCACTATGAATTTTAACATGAAAAAGTAGTTATTGTGACATAACTGTAATAGTTAGACATATGGTATTGCAGACTTTTTTGTAGATATTGATGTCCTCTATAAAACTATAGTACATCACTTTGTTCTATTGTCAATAATTTCCGCAGCGTACGCAGTATAATGATTTTTTTTCACACTTTGGGTTACAATATTGAAGTTTTCATACGGATTCCTAACGTTTTTGAAAATATTCTATAGCCTATGTTCATCAGGGATAATGTAGGATTCTAATGGTAAAAGAATTTTTTAAATCGGTCCAGTAGTCTGATCCTGATCAATACACATACATACAAACATACAAATGTTTCCTCTTTATATATTAGTATAGATAAATTTTTTTAACAGTTGTCGACCATTCCCGACCACGAGTGTGCTCGCTACCGGAGAAGCCATACAACCCTCGCGCGTCAGACGATCTGTATAGACTCCGCACCTTTTCAATCACAACAAAAGGCGGCGTAGTGAACTGCGGCGACTCCATTTGTAACAGGAGAAGCAGATCTAATACTTCGGTTAACTCTACCAATAGCAGGTATTTTTTAAATTTATTTTAATAATTATACTAAGTACATAAGTATATTAATATTATAACAATAAATCTACTATGACGTAGAATAGAGACTCTCAACCACTTTTGTGTGCCACGAAATTCTCAAAGTGTGCCCCCAAATTTTAGATATATAATAATGTTAATATTATTAAATAATATGATTTAAAAAATTCTAACGTTATCTTTTTCCTTGTTTGCCGCCAAATTTTGAAATCGAAAAGTCGTAACAAAAAAAAGGTTGACAATTACTGACGTATTGTTTAATTACTGACCTGCTGTTTAATTATATTGTCAGTCAGTCAGTCATACTATCGTTTTCGCTTGATGTTAAGCTACTTTTAGCTATCTACAAATAGTGATTAAACTGTAGATATCTATACTATACTAGGCTCATAAAAACACCGAGTTTACAGTTATTTTAAATACATTTTCTATATTTCCTACCTCGTTTAAAACAAAGCATTTTATAGAGAATGACTAGTCGTAATTATATTGTCCGTCAAGAGGGAAATGCGGTCTTTTGTTATAGAAAATGTGTTATTTTCACATAACTTTATTTACAAATAGACTTTTGTAATACTAAGGGTGATTCAGTTGAAATTTCGGTTCCAAACGTTCAACACAATTACCAGTATATATAATATTATTGTTTTTACTGAAATGTCCTAGTAACTTAGTTTATTAAACTAGACAATATATGGAGGTACCCTTCAAAGAGGAGCCTCTTTGAGCGTCAATTATGGGTAAGTGCTTTCATGCAAGCGTTACGTATAGGCATTAAGGTCGTATGCATTTTTAGTCATACGTTCACTGACATAAATGTTCTTAGCGGGAAATCTTTCTAGTGGCAATTATATTTTCTATATACAAGTTTCAATATTAGATCAGTATTTCTATTGTTTTTTAAAAAAGAACAATTCTTTATTTTTATGTCTGTAATTGTTAAGGTATATTAAATTCCGTAAAACAAATGAAGGTAATAGGGTAATAATAATAAAATTCTTTATTACACAATCGTACATAGACGAGCTTAATGCCAGCCATCTACCAGCTAACTATTGCAATGAATAAAAAATATATATGTACCTATACGTTTAGAACTGGATTGAAAACCTCTTTGAAACAATTCATAGAAGATATATATTATAGTATATCGCTTAATAAAATGTTTAACATACATTGTATTTAACTAATACAATTGTAAACAAAATGAAAATCAGCTTATATACTTTTACAAACAGTTATGTAAAACTATAATCATCCAAAGAAAGGGTCAATGACCTCTCGTATAGCGACAGCGATCAATACTCATTCGAGTTTCTAGTCCTCCTGATTCTTATTTAGACGTATTGAGTCGTTTACGTTGAGATTTATTCGATTAGGATATATAAAAAAAAACAAAAATAATGCCCTAACCCCAGACCAGGATAACCATGCTATGCGTATGTATTCGGACAATAACAACACAATCAGACTCAAAGCAATTTTTTTAAATATACAGTCTTAAGCGGCTATTTATGCAATAGGCACGTGGGACCGATCACTTGGTTACATTTATAAAACTAGCTTTTACCCGCGGCTTCGCTCGCATTTAGGTCATTAAATAAGTATCAGAGATCATTTCAATAGTACTATACTTAATATTTTACTATAGTCAATTGGAAACTATAGTATTAATAAAAAGTATCCCATGTTACTTCTAGTACCTCCAAAAATATGTGTACAAAGTTTAATGATCGGTTAAGTAGTTGTTACGTGAAAACGTAACAAACAAACTCACATTCACATTTATAATATTAGTAGGGATTTATTTACTTAAATCACATTATTATTCTTATTTACATTTAAATAATTTTCTTTTCCACTAAATACGTTTAATAAAGACAAATAGGTCTCAAATATAATATAAGGAACTATAAAAATATATTTTATGACGTCATCAATTTTATATTGGTTGTTAATAAAACATAATATACTTCTATATAATATGTATTAAAGACAGTATGTAATCAATTTCTAACATTTAGGTGTGGTTTTGATACGGATATAGAGAGGAATATGTTCTGTCAATCTGCATAAAGTACATTCTTACTTCTTCTTAAACCATCTTAACATCAGATATAATGCAGTCTTATATATAGTTTAGACTACTATAAAAATATCCTTTTCCCAAATAAGGATATCCTGTAGTATCAGGGGGGCTACTCAGGCGCACTTCGGACGAAAATACGGTCGTTTCCTACTCAGGAACACTTACGTAATCATTCACGAAACTACGGATTTGACAGCGACGTCACAACGGATAGGCCACTCAATGCTTGTTTTACGAACATTTGACAGGACTTCATTCGGATATGCTCCCCAGGGCAAGAATAACATAAACATAAATTATAATAATAAATCCTTTATTGCTTTAAAAAATATATTACAATTGAACACAGATAAAACACGAACTTAGAGCAATTAGCGTTCTTATCACTAAAAGTAATTTCTTCCAGATAACCAATTTATTATAGGAGAATCAAGTTAGTATCAGATGATGCAATTTAGGATGACTCTAGTTTTATGATTAATATATAAATAAAATACATAAATATAAGTATACATAGACATATATAAATGTAATATTTGCAAATATTATTCAGAAAGAGATAAATATATTGATTTAAGTTAAATTAGACTCATAAATATTTGCTTCGAGTTAGAATCCAATCCAGGTCTTCTGTATGACGTTAACTACAGCGTATTGTCTTTTTTATTTTTTTTATTTTACTAATTCGAGTTTTATTTCAATTAGTTCCACATAGACAGTGATATATAGTTGAATGCAAACAAGCAGAATACACAACGTCTATACGTAAGTTAAGAAATCATGTAATCAGATGATGTAGCCTTCTGCCTTATTTGAATATCGCGTGCGGGTCCTCCTGACCTAATTCCTTTTGAAAATCTACCTCCAACGCCGTGCCTAACTATAGTCGATTCAAACAAGGTTAAGGTTTGTCTACTTTAATAAAATCATTTCTTGGTAATTGTATATCTATAAGTATGCAAACTAGGGATGTTGCGGATGCGGATCTTTACAAAAAACTTAAGTGTGGGTAGTATAAAAAAAGACAGTAATATTTATCCTTTCTTTATTTAATAATAAAGTGGTGAGTGAATTACTATTACTAATTAATTATTTTAGTAATTAAACTTGAATATTGGAGCATTATATTTAATGAAAAGTAGAATGTTTCGGACTCCAGTCTGTTTCACAAGGGTTCGTATATTAATTCACATCCGCATCCGCATAGATTTATGCGGATGTCTAAATCGATGTGGATGTTCCGCATATGCGGATGCAAATGCAAATATTCGCAACATCCCTAATGCAAATGTAAAATTGATTTGATGAAAAACTGTATTGGAAGTAAAAAAAATAACATCTTGTGCAAATGTTTGTTGTCTCTGTCGCACCTTGTTATGGTCTCATATAAGGTTAGAGAAGGGAGAATACATGTCGCTCAACTTTGACTTATATTATATTAGCGTCATTTTAAAGTTGACAATTGACTTCTTACACTTATACGAAATTAATAATTGTGCTAAAAGTTAATAATCAATTATAATTATATAACAACAAAAAGTACTACGAAAATACTTCGTAGCTCGTAGCAAATTTACATCGCGTGCTACGAACGTCTACGAACGCAAATTATATTAAAAACAAATCAAAAAGTTATTAACATTGTTATTCGATTATTATATTGAATTTATTATTTGAAGATGTGATAAATTAGTCATTAATTTATGTATATTATGTTTAAGTTACTTTTAAAAAATTAAGATTAAAAAGACTATAGTAACCGTTTGACCAAAAGTATTTTTTCTTAATCAACTGTTTTTTTTTTTCAAGTTTATATGTAATTTTTGTGGGTAGGTGGATTTCCTAAAATACTACTATTTCGCTATAGACGCCATAATTCAGAGCCCTATGACGTCACTTCTCAATTTTCGCTGCAAGCAAAAAGCAATAACAATTCCATTACCCTAATAAGTTTAAGCTCAAAATAGATTGTATTATAACTAACATTTGGTTGAAATTTGTAGATAAACATTCTTAATATTTGAAAAAGGATCCCTTCTCCCTTTACGGGTGAAATTTATTATGACTTTCCTTTTACCCACGTCCGACAGTCTATTTCGGTAACGTCCTGGGAAGGATCTAATGTTCGCCATAGGGTGAGCGTCTGTACTATACATATTTTGAAGGGTGACCATACATTTTGAATATTCAAATATACATTTATAAAAGGAGATAATTTAAAAAAAAGTTTTTAACGAGTTTCTTGTGGTCTTCTTCTCGTCATACACCTTTCCGAAGCCATTGTAGAGTCTAACGATTTCATTTCGAAACCAAATTTATGTAAATTATAATATTATCATAAAAAATATAATTATTTTTAGTCTATTAAAAAAAACTTTAATTAATTGTTTTTATTGAAAGAATAAGAAAATAAAATACAATTAATAATCTACGCCAACGGTTCTCAAACTTTTTTGGCGAAGGAAAAAGTATTAATATAATTATGAAAAACTGATTTATATGTATTTATGAATAATCATATTGCAATGTAATATTACGTAATATTTAGTTGGAATATTTAGATGTTACCTTATAATCTCCCTTTGGTAGGTATTTTTTGCAGTATTTTAGCCCTAGGGTTCCGCGGAACACACTTTGAGAATGGCTGATCTACGCATTTAAGTAATAAGTGTTATCAGCCTTCATCCTAATTATTGACAATTATCTGGAACGACTATTTTTTTGAATATCTATTTACTCTTAGAAAAATACCAGTGATCTAAGCATTTGCGAACAAATTTGTTTTGAACTATTTTGCATGAACAGCGCCACGGTGAGCTAAAATGGAACTACTCCAATTTCCATAGAAAATTGCTCAAAGCAACAACTCAATCTTATAAATTGAAAAGTAATAAAAATTGACTTCTATTCTATACTATACAATAAAGTGAATAATATACATTTAAAACTATATTATCCTCAAAATGAAATAAATAATGAACACCCTACATCTCATACCTCTAAACCACACAATTAGAGATACATATACTTAGATTAACATTCAATTAACAACGTTATTATTCACGCGTTAAAGGTCACATTAATAATCTTAATTATTTGTATACATTCTACTGTATTTGTAAGTGTGAAGCAGTTAAAGTTGTAATTAATATCTGTTAGAGTTATTCTCGGTTTCCAATAAAGTGGCGTTTTGGTTCAATTAGAATCTAAGTGGAAACACTTTATTCAAGTTTTCAATTTGGATTTCTAATATGTATTATTTTAACGTTTATCGATGTATTATATAGGATGTCCCGTAAGTAGTTGATCAAACGAAAACTGGAGACAGAAGGGGTCACGCCCTATTAAAAAATATATATTAAAAAACATATTTAACTAATAGTTAAAAAAAAATGGCCAATATTTGTTTTTCTAAAAATATTTCAATTTGGTGAAACTTTTATATTTCATAAAGTTGTACATTTCTCATACAATTTTTATTTTTGCTAATATTAAAATTTATCTTTTAATATTAAAAACGCAGAAATTGATTAATAAATTTATTATTTGGTCTAAATTGTTGTATTAAAAATTGTGATATTAAGAAAACTTTCTTATTTCAACAGAGCCTCCGATCGTTCACCATTCGATGGTTCATGTTGTTCAGGCTACAGACCTGTGGATTCTGCAAGTCTCACAACACCCGAAGATGATGATTTGGAACAGGTGACTATTCTTATTTATGCAATCTGTAATTGAAATTCGTAATTTTTGAGAATTATGTGACTTATGAATTGTTATTTACTTTTTTTCTGAATGAAAATTCAGTTTTATTTTTGTTAATTATTTTATGTACAGGCTACGATTGACGAGTTTCTTGTGGTCTTCTTCTCGTCATACGCCTTTCCGAAGTCACGGTAAATTCTAACGATGAGCAAGTGCACGCCTTTAGTGCCTATGCTAATAAACGATTTTCATTTAAATTCGTAATTGAACGAACACTCTTTTGACTCTAGAAGCGTAGTACGGGCATTGTATTGACTGTACGGAATTGAAGTCTATAATAATCCTGATCGTGTGGTTATGACGTAATTATGTGACTGACATTATTGAATGGTAGCTTAATCCACCCGATGGTATATTAGTGACATAAATATTTAATATAAACAAAAATTAAGTTCATTTGTTTTTTTTCTTTCTTTTTTTAAAATTTTGTTATTATTATTTTAACGGTAGTCTTTGTAGCCTAATTATCGACTTTTTCCATTTTCATATGTCAATCTTGAGGTTTTTATTACGAAAATTGTCACATGATTAAATGTATGGATTTATTATTATATATTATGTATACCTACATATTATATGTGACACTTTTGTATGCGACGAAATTCTAAAAGTGTGCCGCCAAATTTTGAAATTGTTAAAAGTCTGTCGACACAAAAAAATGTTGAGAATGACTGGTATATCTAAACAATAATTTAAAGCTGACAGCTAACTATATCCAGATGTCTGTCAAAGCACATTATTTATCAGTAATAAAATAAAGCGAACAATAGTATATAATAGAAGATACTGTAGATATATATATTGTATCAGTACATTTAAATACTCATGCATAACGTCCTAGCGTAACATAAAAATGATCCCACTTTAATGAAGATAATTTTTATATGCATATAAAAGTATTTACCTACAAAGTATAGCCTCGGGGTTTATGAGATGTGACGTCATTCGTGTTGTACGATTAACAGGGGAAGTTTTTTTCCTGGTAAAAAATATTCAGCTTTTTAATATAGGTTTTAAAAGTGGTAGGTAAGTAATTTAACTTTATTAGTTTAGTAATGAATGTAGGTAGGCAGACTGATGATGGTTATAAGTTATTTAAGTTTAATATCCACCTATAATAAGCACATTCGTCTTCTCAAGCCAGCATAGTGAAGGTGACTCTTGTACGGAGACTTGGCAGTATCTTTTACTTATTTAGGCCAGTGATTGTCAACCTTTTTTTATTGCGACACACAAAGAAATTAAAGCTAAATTTAAATCATATTATTTAATAATATTAACATTATTAGATATCTAAAATTTGGCGGCACACAAAAGTGTCACTGATCTAGGCTATGGTTATATGCCAGGTTACAATAAAAAAGGCTGTCGTCAAGTTACATTGTTGTCTTGTGAATAAATTTGCTATTCATGAATAAACTATATTTAGTGTTATTTTATATCATTCCGAAGACACGGGTAATTGATTGCAGTAAATATAACTCTTACTTAATTAAGCTTTTTCCTATTTTTGTTCTTTATTTAAAAAAAAAACGAACTGGTCGCCTTTCGGAATCAGGTTAAAGTAACCGGATACAAGGAGAGGGGTCAGCCTTGACAGTTTAGACCAGGAGTCGACGTAGAATTTTAAACAAAAGACGATTAATTTTTAAATATCGAAATTAAAGGAAAAAAACGCATCATGTTTTACTTGATTTAATTTTTTTACTCATAAATTGGAATATGGTAGGTAGGTAATTTGGTATTGATCCAGTATTTTGACGGTCTAGTTTTCTACATTCCACGGTTTGCACACGTCCCATCAATAAGTATAATTAAAAATAATATAAAAACAAATTTCGATTTCTCAAACCTACCCGTAGTTATAAAATTAAATATATATCTTTTCTTATTACCAATATATTATTTTGTTATTTATTGTGTATTAATTATGTTACATACTTTTGAGTTATATTATAGTTAAGTTATATTAAGAAACATAAAACGAATGTGCAGCGAGTTATATCAAGGTGACAGTCGAATGCGTTTTTAAAAAGAATTTATTTTTTACAAGCAAGTAACTTAGCAATAACTAACTCAATGCCTATGTCTAATTGCTTACCTTTCTTACATACTAACTTAAGACTATTAACATGGTTTTATTTGATAAATCGAAGATGCTTAATTAGGACAGTTATTGAATGGGATCTTTTATTTAATTATTTTCGTAACGAGATTAGGGATTCGGGTTATTTTATGTTCCAGTACTTTCTTCAATGTTTTGTCATTTATGTTTATATAACTAGCACCAAGACATAGCAACACTGGTTTTTGGTACCAAGCCAATAAACTGTACAAATTGATTTAAAAAATAAACGTTTTATTATTATTCTAAACGTAGACTAATCTTAGTGATAACTACATTTTTATTCTTTTGTTTTTAAATATAATTATATCTTTGTAAAGCAGGTTCAGAAGTATCGCGTAGTCCTTCTCGGTGATTCTGGCGTTGGGAAAACAGCTCTTGTTTCGCAGTTCATGACGTCCGAGTATATGAACACGTATGACGCCAGTCTAGGTAAGTTTTATTGAATTTTTTTTAAAAGCTTTACACATTAACGAATTAACCTAAACCCAAACTTTCCGTACTGTCTTTCTTCCATAGACAAAATACACGTTAGTTATAATTCAAATACGAGAAAGCTTATTTATATAATGTAATTTCGTTTATTAAACGTAAAATTATTAATAATAATAAAAATAAAATAGATAAGCTTACTGCTTCATTGGCATTATCTACCACCTAACTTTTGTCAATGTGGACAGTGATATTCAGGATAAATAAAAAAAAACAGATATATTTTTTTAAATATACATTATTTAAAAATGTATTTTATAATTATTGACATAGGTTTTATTAGGTTTCTAATTGTATTCCGTGCCGATACAGTCTGTATGTGTAGACAGTGAGGGGTTTACCATGAACTTTTGAATTAAATATTAATCAGGTATACGTGGAGTCATATTATTCCAAATTATTACAGTAGAGGGCGTCATTATCATAGTTTTTTCTTTCATTACATTTTATTATGTTAATTTCCCAATATCGCTATCTCTTTCAATCTTATCCTATTTACAATTTAATAGAAAGAGACAAAACATAATAGTTGAAGTACACCATTATTTATTACAATGCCCGCACTATAGGTATTAGGATAAGAATGACAGAGACATATGACATAAATACGTATCTTTTAAGAAATAATTTTCTTCTTATATTTCTTTAATAAATGCTTATTCCGACCGGGAATCGTACCCAAAACCTCTGCACTATAGACTGACATGGTAAGCAGTGAACTACAAAACTAAATATTTGTAAATGTTAACCCGCTAGATCAGCCATTCTCAAAGTGTGTTCCGCGGAACTCTAGGGCTAAAATACTGCAAAAAATACCTACCAAAGGGAGATTATAAAGCTACACCTAAATTGCATTCATAAATACATATAAATCAGTTTTTTATAATTATATTATGGCTTTTTCCTACGCCAAAAAATTGGTTGTTGTAGTCCAATATATATTAAAAGGTTCATGGTAGACCTCCTAGACCCTCGTCAACTACCTGCCTCACTTAGCTATGTAATTTTATTTCACTCTGACCACTTTCAGGGGATAATGGAACAGGCATTTTATAGGTGTTCTGGGGATTGAGGGCGTCAAAATTAATTCCTGCGTTGCTCTCATGGTTTCCTTTTCCCCCAAGAATTGATTTAAGTGGTCATATTTCATTTTAACACTACTTTGTACCCAATTTTTTCTTTATTCATTATACAAATTCGTAAAGTTGTAGAAACAAAACAAGAAGCTGATATATGTGCCTGTGACACAATACCTTCTTTTATTAATAGCCTCAGATGTCTAATAAAGATAATTCTGTCAATGTCAAGTATTTAGACAATAACCCAACAAGAAATTACAAAATTCTAATATACATGTAAACCCTATGTCAAAAACTTTCAGATATTATTATATATTTTTTTGAATTCATTTCTCTCAAATTAATATTAGGTTACGCTACTGATATATATTTATTTATATATATGTATTGTTTAATAAAAAAACAGGTAAGTTAATTAAAATAAGCATGAATATTCAATAGCATGTTAGTAGTACGAAACTAAATAATAATAGAAAATAGAATAAATATTTAAAAAAAAAAAACAACAAAAATTCCATTTTTGAATTATGAATAATTATTTTTTTTTACCAAATTTCAACCTTTAATACATAACGAAGCTGGTATAAAACCTATATATTGTCAAAATAAATTGTATCTTATAATCCGGGATGCTGTAAACTTACTTTGAAGAGGCATCTTGGTAAGCCAGTGAGCGAAAACGTACGAGTATTCTATTTACAGATTTCCCTCTTCTGGTGTACTAGCTTCTCTTAAAAAACAATTCTTTATATTTGAAAACAGACTGCTTGTAACTTATACATAATATTTAGTGTTAGTTAATTGGCTTTTAATTGTTAATTAGTATGTAGTTTTGGCTGAAAGCTAACTGTTCTAATTCTTGTGTAAATAACACGATATTTTCTGCTTGCACACGCTCGGTCGCAGCGAAACGTGGTAAGTCATTATAATCCTTAATCTTTGTGTTTTAAAATCAATATTTATTGCATTTAATACAAAAGCCCCTAAAAATTACCATTGTATACAAACGACAATCTCCAAATGGATACAGATTGAACTTTGGACCGGAAGGAACAATCATTGGAAAGGGATAACTATATTCTTATCGTGACGTCTGTGTTCATTTGTCGAATTTGCGGCATGTGTGAAATACTGATGTGAAAAGGACGTTGATATCTCGTTTGCCGTTCACGACACTGCGACCGTTTCTCTTTCTGTCGCTTATATACCTACAAAAACTGTATCCATTTGAAAATCGCCGTGTGTACATGGTGCTCTTAGTGTCTATGGTAACCATAGTGATCTTTGTGGCCATAAAGAGGTAAAGAGGCGAAAGGGGTTAAATTAACACTAGCACTAAATATTGATTGATATCATGTTTACGTTGTCCTGACAATTTGCTTTTCGAGTTTGTGCTCTGTCTGGTATGCTTTTTGTGGTGTTGTAATTTAGATTTAATTTCTCATGGTATAAAACTCCCAGTACCAATCTACTTTATCTCATAGAGTAGTGGAAGAAACAATAGTACCTAGTAAATATTTCAAAATAAATAAAGAATTGGAATAAAATAAAACATCTGTCAATATATTGTAGAGTAATAACTCAATTCGTAATGTCACCTCTAATATATTAAACTCAATGATTCAAATAAAAGAAAACTCTAGAAAAAATATTCTATTGAAAATATAAATCGAAAAACATATGATCTTTTTATAAGAAAAACTCAATAAGAAATAAATTGAAAGAAGGGTTTTTCTCCGCCAAATGTTAATACAAAAACAATTTTTTATACACGAGATATATCCGTAAATATCTGTTGATCCAACAATGCCGATTTGGTCATGGAGATTGTTCGCTTATAAAATATAGCAGGGGTGCCCAACCTGCGGCTCTTTGAAGGATTATTTGTGGCTCTCGATAAATGTACCTGAGTTCGTTTTTTTATTCCTCTTTTGCATACCTACGTTTTAATAACGTAATTAATTTCGGCTCGAACTATCAAGTAGCTTGGGCACCCCTGGTATATACAATGAACAAAAGCATTTGAACAAATAAATACTTATTCGAATACTGTTTGAAATCAAAACGATTTGGAAGTAGCCAGAGATGACGGAAGTATAATATTGAATTAACCATACATGTTGAAATGAAATGAAAATCGTTTATTAGCATTAAAGGCGTGCACTTGCTCATTGTTAGACTCTACCGTGGCTCACCTTCTTGCTTCTTCTCTCTTCTTACGTTTTACTCATCTACTTATAAGCTAATCCCTGAAACGCTGTTCGGCAATTACTAAAACAAGTTATAAAAAAATCGGAACAAAAAAAAAGTGATATCGAAATTGAATTCAAAGAATAAGTCTTCACTATAACAAAATCAATAATGTTTTAGGGATTTACGAACGACAGATTTATTTCAGTGTAAATAATGGATAAAATTCCATTTACGTTGAGTTTTCTATATTCACATAGACCCGGATTGGGTGCTCACACTTTTGTTTGAAAGATTTTCCTTTATTTTGTTGGCAAAACTGTGTGACTGAGATGATTATCTTTATGTTGGTGTGCTTTACATTTTTACAGATGATTAATTTACAGTTAAGCAAAAATTTACCTGCTAATGGTAACATTATATTGTACAGGCTATGATTGGCGAATTTCTTGCGATTTTCTCTCGTCATATGCCTTTCTGAAATCTCGTAGATTGTGATTATCCGGAAAAGTCAGAATGGCATATGCAAAATAAAGCTTATATAACGTTCGTTTTTGTTTAATTACAATGTTTTTTTTACGTCAACGGTCTGCTTTATATCTGTTATAATAATATTATGTTTCAATCCGCTTAAGCCTTCAAATATCGATACAATAATCTCATTGTCTATACAGTGATATATTGTGATGCGGCTGAACTCGTAATTATTAATGGACTTCACTAGGCGGGTTTTATACCCAACTTCAGTTCTTTACAATTTTTAATAACAATATTTAAAATGTGTAAACCCTGGACATTGGTTAGTAACAATTTGCATAAGTTTAATGTTAAACAAAAGATAGTGAAAAATTATTCTAAATCTATTTTCACAATGAATAGATAGCAATTGTTTTAATTTCAAAAAAATTGTGACCATACTATATTTTTAGCTCCAAACGTTTAATTGAATCAATCTAGACAATAGTAATCCCCCCTATAACATGGTACTGTTATATCGTGTTTTCATATAACGCGATTTTATATCTCTCGTGTAATACCGTGTTTTATATTTTATATAACGCGGTGATTTCGTTCATAACATAGATTTTCCTTAATGTTAACGAGAAAAGTTATTAGTGAATCTATTGTACATAACGCGTTATACTAGTATGTTCGTATAACGCGGAACCAAACTACCGCGTTATAGGAGGGATGGCTGTACATTTATATTTTAATCTCACATGCCGCGAAACCGCAACTAATTGAATCGTGTTTCTTACTACGTGAAAAGGATAAACTTAGTCCCTACATGAATAGTTTTAGTACCTATGCGTATCGATTTGCGGTTCAATTTTGTTTTTATGAGCAATGAACATTATTTCAATAATACCATTTATACTAATACTAGCTGTTGCCCGCAACTACGTCTGCGTAATAATTAATGAAATAAATCTAAGAAGATTTATACAAACTTTCATCCCCTATTTTATCCCCTTGGGGGCAGAATTGATCAAAATCCTTTCTTAGCGGATGCCTACGTCATAACATCTACCTGCATGCCAAATTTCAGCCCGATCCGTCCAGTGGTTTGGGCTGTGCGTTGATAGATCACTATGTCAGTCACCTTTGAGTTATATATATTTAGATAAAGGTAATATAAATTTTCCTTATATTCTTTCTTTTGTAATAATACCGTGTAGGTATATATTATGATATATGTAATTGTGTGCCATTCCATTCCCTTAACGAGATGTGGTTTAATTTGCTTCATAGTTCAACACTCACCTGTCATTCTTGAGCGATTATAGGCGAAATAAATAGTTGCGTTTTCGAGTCGTAATAAACAAATGCATTGTAACTAGGTGTAAGACATGCGCGTAGATGTATATAATTAAAAAACACCAAATGCGTCCAAACTCTTTAATTGTTAGCAGAAACTGAGAACTACCCTCAATATAATACACTAGGAAGACGTTATTTTGAGATATTAACTAAGTTTTAGTTTTCTTTTTGTAAAACAGTTGTTTTTTTTTGTTGCTTTTTCAATTTTTTTATTAAAATAAATCCTGCTAAATCTACACCATATCTTAAGTTATTTGTACAGTAATCGTTAATTACACTTTTTTTTACATTTGGTAGCTTGTGGTCTTGGGAAAGCGGAATGTGGCTAATGCAAAAAAAAATCAACAATTTGTATCAACTTTTGTACAATCATGATTGATTGTTGTTGTTTTCGGAAAAATGTTCGCCCAAGGCTTTCATAACTTCACGCTTTGTTTAACATCGAAATAATATTCAAGTTGTTGATTAAATTTATTTTAATATTTTTGGAATAAACAAACTGGGAGATCAGCTTCAAAGTAGACGGGTATAACGAGAGGAGTGACTCCTGCAAACATCCTCAAGATCTGAGTTTTATCACGTCCTAAAAAAATATATAGATGTCATTAATTTTTATCAAGATGGAAAATGAGGCATGCGGGGAGCGGGGGTTGCAAGCAAATTATGCGAGCATGTTTTCTGTTGTCTAAATGTTGTATTGAATGCATGTTAACAACCAATAAAACAAAAAACGCTCAATTTAGACAATTGGTGGCAATCAATAGTCTAAACTCTAAATTATAAGTTCCATATAAAGTACTAGACACTTTAATTAAATGATTTTACACGTTTTAAAATGACGTCTATGTTGTGTCCAATTTTCGAGCACGTTTTTTTATGTATTTCATCTGTTTTTATATTTATTTAAATTTTAATGTAACTTAACACATTGTTTTAGATGACGAGTTTGGCGAAAAATCTGTCTCCGTGTTACTCGATGGTGAAGAGTCTGAGTTGATATTCATCGATCATCCATCTACGGAGATGTCTGTAAGTAATTTTATGGGAACGCATCGTTGGCAGATAATCACATTCGTCAGAATAATGGACTGCTTTCAAATCTTCTTCTTTTTTTTATTAATGGCCTCAGGTCGACTATTCGGGCTATAAAATTTTAATTCACACGTAAAACCCTCATGTCAAAAAGTAACTCTACTTCCAAGTCTGAAACGTGTCTTGTTACTGGTATTGGCAGTACCCCGGTGCAAACGACATATCATTAAAAGACATCAAAAGAATCTGCAACCGTTAGAGAAAATGTCATAGATCAATACTGGTTTGGATTCTCGGTCTAAATAAAAATGTCTTTACTATCCTAGTAGATATTTAGAGCGGCCGTGGCCTAGTGGTTGAGGGTGCGGACTCGCGGTCGAGAGACCCCGTGTTCGAATCTCTCAAAAATTAAGCCGGTACCAATGTAACTTTGTTATATGTACTTTGGTCGCTCAATGCCTATAGTATAATAATATAGGCACACAAAGAGTGGTAGGCAGGCTGATGATGGCATTAGCCCAGTATGCCGTCCTGGGGAAGTACCACCACTTTCAAGCGGAACGCCCGTGAAGTGACCTAGTCGCGTTTCGGGATCAGCTTGGAAGTAGCCGGGATAACGAGAGGAGTGTGCCCTGTCAGTTTGGATAGAGCACATTCGTCTCCTCAAGCCGGCATAGTGGAGTCGACTGTTGCGCGCGGACATATGTCCGTAGTAACAGTTGATTCCACTCTTGGACCGCACTCTAGCTTAACATCAGGCGGAGTGTGGTCACATGTTGGGCTATCAATAAAAAAAGAAAAAAAAAAAAAAAAAAAAAAGATATTCTAGTTTGGGGTCAAACAATTCTATATACCTATAATTAATGTGTCTTTGTTTATCAGATCGAAAACTGTCTGTCAACGTACGAACCTCACGCGTGTGTGGTGGTGTATTCGGTCGTGGCCAAGAGTTCCTTCACCAGAGCATCGGAGCTCCTAGCTTACTTAGCCAGGGAACAATTTACAACTGAACGTACTGCTGTGCTTGTCGGTAACAAAGCCGATTTGGCTAGAGCGAGACAGGTTACTACTAACGGTGAGTGCGAGGGAGATGCCTTTATGAAATAATTTGTAATACTACAATTTAATTAATTAATATTATATGCAGAGGGTAAAGCATTAGCAACGACGAGGGACTCTAAATTCATAGAAACGTCATCTGGAATTCAACATAATGTTGATGAACTTCTGGTGGGGATCCTCAAGCAAATAAGATTAAAAGAAAATAGAGATAAAAAGGCTAGTAAAAAGGTATGTTTTGAAATAGGGTTATTTTATGCTCACAATGCGACCGCCCACTCTCAAATCTCACAGGATACTGAGCCACGGACTATATTAGGGATTATTCTCTGTCTATGGTATATAGGAACCATAGACAATGTGTGTTTACTATATATAAAATGAATGAGTAATTACATGGATTTTGGTAATAATAAAAGAAATCCAATTTCGTATATTTATGTTCGTGCATACGGATCAAGTTCAAAGCATTGTTCAAAAATAATCGTAGGTACATTCTCCGGAGAAAAGAAATTCATTTCGAATGTAAAGCGTGACCTTTACAATACAAAAATAATCTTTTGTTAAACGTTTTCTCGTATACAAAATCCTAAATTGGATTAATTTAATTGAATACTTTTTTTTAGGAAATAATTGATTTTTTATCAATGTAAATTCAATTATTTTCTTTAGACTATTGCTTCTTTAGCATGTTATGAGGAATGTAGCGTGGTTTGAGATCAGCTTAGAATCCTATTAACATAGTATGATCTACAAAATCGCTTTTGCAGGAGAGCGATTAAAAGTTGTTGTTGTACATAGTGTAGATTCTTCATTGTTGTATTGAGTATCTCAAAAACCATTGACAAAATCTTAATTGTTTTTTTTTTCATTAGATGGAGAATTATATTTTGAAGATATCTTAACAAAAGAAAAAAAAATAATGAAAGCGACGACTTTTAGAATAATGCAGAATTACTTTAAAAAATAAATATTTTGTTTTAGGAAAACAAACCATCAAAACTAGCGAGTTCCAGAACACACATATCTCTGAACATCGCGAGGGAGTTACTCCAGAAGATATGCATCAATGACATATCGAAATCGAAGTCGTGCGAAAATTTACACGTGCTGTAAATTTGTTTCACATTGAGTTCTATTCAAGTACAAGCGATATTTATGACTGTTTATTTATATTTATATTATTTATATAATGTCGTGTTTATTTATTTACTGTGATAAAACTAATTATTTATAAGTTGAGATGATAGCCTTCCTTTTCTTAGTAACCGAACTATCTAAAGACAACACAAACGATAGATATTATTTGTGTAATAGATATCATATTACATACAATGTCATATAGACAAAAACAATTTATTAGTTACTATAATACATAGTTTCAATGTGTAAACAAAAGAAAAACCAATTATATTAAATACTAAAGAAAACATCAGAATAACGTTTTTATATTGCGGTTTTTTTCCACTTGTTTTTGTTTTTTGTTTTTTTTTTTAATTAGATTGATTTGACTGTCCACCTGATGTATTTCTTTGAACAAAATAAATTTCTTTAGTATTATTTTAACTTAATAAAAATCAATTTTATAGTTCACTTTTGGGAATATTGTGTGATAGATATCGCTTATATTTGAATAGTAGTACATCTCTCAAGTAAATTTTATTGTTGACAAGCCGAGTTTGGGTTTAAAGATTTAAGTGCTGATTTTAACATTGAAAATGTCAAGTTTTTTTTAGAACAAATTGATCAGCGAACCTATTACTGACGCTTCAAATATTAAAATTGATACTTGGATAAGCTATTATCCGACAAAATGAAAAATTAAATCTAGCTTTTGTTATACATTTCGAGAGGTGTACTTTTTAATGTAGTCGTGTTATTGATCTCTGTTCTTTGAGACTTTTCTTAGATGGTATGAAGCTTTTTATGGTTAAACTCATAAACGTTATTTAGGTTTTTTAGTTGAAATATTTTTTATAGTAGATTAAGATGTGTTTATCTATCGGGAGATACATTTTCTACCTTAGACACAATATTCTTATGCCAGTCACTCTCAAAGTGTGTTCCGCGGAGGCCTAGGGCGAATATACTGCAAAAAATACCCACCAAAGGGAGATTATAAGGTTACATCTAAAATTTAATGCAATAATACGTACATTGAAATTGTTTTTAAAAATTATCCTTCGCCAAACAAGTTTGAGAACCGCTGTCTTATGCTATACGTATCTTTGTTTTTTTTTTACCTATTACTTTTGTTTTGATTGAGTTAACAAATTTTTCTAAATATTGTTTTCCGCACATACTTCCAGATCCGTGATTTCTTAATTCGTGAACGGGTTGGTTAGCTATTTTCGCAGTATTGAGTAACGTTTATGAGTCTGACCTTTAGTGTTTTCATTAGTTTATTACTTTCTAAATGAAATATCAATACCTTGTCTAACGTAATTAACTTCTGTGACCAATTTTATAGTTTTAATAATTCTTGTATTCTATAAAAATATTATTGTAATGGTGTCCAGATTTAATTGTATAAGTGACAATAGATCTCAAATGCTATTGAAAGTTGAATGTTATTTATCTTCCATCTCTTTCTGTAATATGGTGAAAGTAAGAGACTTCCAATACGGATTAAGATTGAGTCCATGTTTTGATTGTAATATTAATATTGTAGTGCAGGTAGTCCTCGTTTTACGGAAGCGAAAATTTTGACACTATTCCTCGTTTTAACGGTCTAAGATTCATTTTACAGGCGGTGGGTCAAGTTAACAGAGGAACTTAGCACTAACTACAACTTTTCCCTACAAATGTATAGAAAAATGTGTCTCGTTTTATATTGATTTTGAAATATATCTAAATTTTATTGTCATGTTGTATAATTATTCGCGGACATTATCTAACTAATTTAAAAAGCTAAGTGGATTATTTTAATTAATTCTAACTGACACTCTTGAAACTTTTGCAGCCAGTATTTACAGACTACTATGGTTGCAAAACTTTCGAAATGTAAAATTAAATTGATCAAAATAAACGCATTAGTAAGTCGCTTGATTCAATATTTACTGCAATCGTTTGTTCTGGACTTCAGAGTCTTATTTTAAAACTCATTTTATCCAAGACTGTTTCTCTAGATCAGTGTTTCTCAAAGTTGACTGGTAACCGAGCCATCTAACACAAATTTCCAATCTTATGGCTGGGGGATACATAATAGTAATACTCAGAGATTTACTTAACTTTATTATTTGTTTTAATTGGATTTAAAAAAAAAAGAAAATACAAACGTTACATTACATTTTAGCGCCCATTTAATATTTGCTTCCGACGATTTGGAGTCCATGGCTACATAGTAAGTCGGTATTGACAAGGTGCCGATCTAACGCCTTGTAGAGGTTGTCCAAGGTCCCAATGATGATACAATTTCTAAGGATTCATGGCTTTATATACTTTGAGCAAGACGCAATGACGCAACTCGATATAAACAATTTCATTTCATTTCGACCCATAGTTTGTGAATTTCTGCTCTAGACTCTCTTAGGTAGATATTTTTTATACTATTTTTATACTATCGACTGTTTATAGTATATTATGTATGTACTTGTAGAAAATGTATACAATATGTCAAAATATATCAAATTTAATATTAGACTTTTTCTTTCCCTTCTGGATGTTATTAATTTTAAACCATATACTGATTTTAACACTTGACTTATTTGTTAATATAGTTAAAATGTTGTAAAAGCAATAAGCTATATTGTCTAAGGGTCGTATTGTGTTTTAATTTCATTATAAAGTTTGAAATGTTAAAACAACATTGTATAAATAAAGCAATTTGTTTCCAATATTTTCTTTTGGCTTAAACAAATAGACTACATCTTTTTGTGTTACCTCCAAATGTCAGTTCTAATGATCATTAACTCTTCATGTCTTTTAACCATTGAGTTAAATATTATAGAGAAGCGATTTTTTAAAATTAATTTTAAAATTTACGAATCGATGAATTACTATCGCCCTTATGAGATGAAGTAGATACTAAATATACAGCTGTATCTTTTTATTGTTAATATTCCACTTTTAGTTGATCGAGTTATAATTGAATGCCTATCGTTCTAATAGATTATTTTTCCCGCTAAAATCTGTCCTGAATAGAATTAAATATGCCTTCCTTAATTATAAGATAAATTATATGTTTTAAATTAGAAATTTAATTAAATCTAATAACATATTTCTTTGTGATATAGTGCACACTACTCGACAATACTTGAGGATTGTTATATAACAAAAGAATGATAAACAAAAGGTGTGCGATTTTATCGAACAAAAAAAAAACAACAATTCAAATAAAATTTTCCCCCCAAAATAATTGTTTTTTAACTTTATAAATCCCTAACTATCCGCTGGTATTGTAGAGTAGTAAATATATTTATATGTTATACTATACGTAAAATATAAATTTTATACGCACTATCCATTGAAACGTATTGTCATTTATTAAATAATATAGTACAGTGCTCCTGGTTAAAAACGAACTGATTTCGTAACATTATTAGTTCCATAAATCACCGATAGGTTCGCTTTTATTCGTTATATATACATACAATGTGGGTTCCAAATTAAACAGGGATACAAGTTTTATAACGACTTAATATTCGCAACTCACGCACCGTCCCTTCCCTACGATTCCCCTTTCTCTCTCTTTCTTGTATTACGTCTCTTTCACTCACTTACGTTCCGTTTTAGCCCTGAATGTATAAGAAAAATTTTGTCAGTTTGGAATAATTTGATTTTAGTTTGTTTTCAAATAATACTTTATGATGTTGTGAGCGTATTATTTTTCTTCATAAATAAGTTATATATACAAAAAAACATCATCTAATTGGCCGATTATCTCTAGCATAAATATAGGACTAAATTACTTCCCGAACTCGCTTCGAAAATGACAAAGAATTGCCCTAAATCATTATTTTTTACTTATAGTGACGGGTTACATATAAAACTAGTAGTATTAATGGCTGAGATTAATCCCTGCCAATGCGTCCCAATGGATAGTGGGTCTTAGATGTCAGTATTAAGAGAAATAATAAAGAGATTACGCTTGAAATTTTAGAATGTAAGTCATTTCTAATAATAACTTTGCAATGGCATATTATATCAATATAGTTTCGTAGTTTTTATGCGATTTTTTTATTTAAATTGAACGACTATGTCGCTTGACATTTAGAAAATGTTGCAGCCATAAATTATCTAATAATATTTTTTTATGTCATTGCAAAAAAAAACTAGTTACTATTTAGGAATATATTTTTCTATTAAAAAAAAACCTTTCTATGACTTTACTATTTTCTATGTAGTTTGTTTTTCTATAGTATTTAATTGTTAATAAAATGTTATTTATGAGTGTGTAATTTATTTGTTATTTAATCAAAAACATAACTAACAAACATAACTTCATTCATTGCATCCAAGCATTCACATACATCAATAAGCAATGACAGTTGCTAGTCACCGCATGCGGGATGCGGGAGATGGCTAAAACGCATTCGGTAAGACACGTATTTATACGACCATTGTGTAACAACCAATATACTTAAACAAAAGTACGTAAACCAAAATCACATCGAGATTTAGTACTAGATGGAAAACAAAGAAATAATCGATGAATCAATCAGAAGTAGCGGCAAACATCCCAAGAACCTGCGTTCCTAAAATCTATTCTTTAGTCAGCGGTCAAGGTGATGGATAGGATCATTATTTACAGACTTAACGAATGGGAAAAGATTTTGAACCTACATGCCCGTGAAGAGAGCTAGTTGCGTTTCAGGACCACCTTGAAAATAGTCGGATATAACAAGAAGAAGGTCTCTGGATTAAATGGGGTCTATTTGTTCCCTCAAAGCCAGCACAGTGGAAGCATTAACATTAGACCAAGTATGGAGGCTTCTATAAACAATCGATTATATGTTAAAACTACGATAAGTTTAAAATTAAATAAAATAAAAAATCTATCATCAACGAACAAGAATTTTGTCCCAAAAAAGGGGGGAAATGACGTAACGGATGTCTTTAACGAGGACATTGTTGAGTTATAAGGAAAAAATATATTAAAGAAATTTTGATGCGAAATTTTTTTCTTGTATTAAGGAAAAGACAACATAAATATTATAAGTAGCTATATTTGAATAAAACATATAGTAAGTATGTTTATAGTAAGTAACATACAGTACGTTTTATTTTTCTTTGGGGTTTGAGAACGCAACGACGAGTTTATCTACCAATAAATACCAATATTATCCGGTGTAATCTATTATTCAGAACCGCTATATCAGTTACTACTAATTTTCATCCACAAATGTAATACATGTCTGTTAACACAATTTATTTACGGTACATAAGACAACTGACAGCTGAAATGAAATATCTATACTAATATAATAAAGAGGAAACATTTGATTGTCTGTATGTATTGGATAGGCTCCGAAACTACTGGACCGATTTGGAAAATTATTTCACCATTAGAATCGTACAAAATCCCTGATGAACATAGGCTATAGAATATTTTCAAAAACGTTAGAGATCCGTATGAAAACTTCAATAATGTAACCCAAAGTGTAAAAAAATCATTATAGAGCAAAGTGATGTACTACAGTTTTATAGAGGACATCAATATCTAGAAAAAAGTCAGCGACACCATATGTCAAACTATTAAAGTTATGTCTCAATAACTATTTTTTCATGTTAAAATTCATAGTACTATATCTTGATTATTACGCGAATATATATATATATATATAACTACGCACACACTACGTCACTTTACATGAAAAAAATAATAAACAAAATTTTAAAAAATATATATTCTATTTTATGTGTCGATAGTTATGTTATGTTAACAGGACGTAACATTAGTCCTACGATTATCAGTGTGACATCTCAGTCTATAATGAGCTCCGAAATCATTACACCTAAGAAGATAACAGTTAAATATACAGTATTAACCTAGTAAATTGAAACAATCTCAATTAATTTCACGATCTCTTACTTGTGTCTGCTTTTATTTAATAACATCTGCAACTGCTGGTACAAAAAGAACGTGTTATACGATTCAAATAAATATTTTTAATACAATAATAATGATTTTAAAGTTAGATTTGAGGTCAGAGTAGGTCAATAAAATGCATTTGATTGTACATTATAGTTTATTATGTGTAAAAATATAAAACGAAGGAGCTAGTACTCAATAAAATGTTTGTGTTATAATTAGAGATGTTCCGACTAGTCGGCCACTAGTCGGTAAAGCCGACTATCCGGCCACTATCGTAGTCGGCGACTAGTCGGTGAAAAACGCCGACTATCCGGCTTCTTACTTTGTGTCTATTTCTCAATAAAATGTATGTGTTACTTCCTTGTAAAGAAAATATATTGATGACATTTATCAAACAAAATTAGTATCTTAATTAAAAAACAAATCAACAATATTTAATGACATATATTGCAATACTGCGTGATGATATTTGAAACTATCGTCAAACTAGTGAGCTGTAAAACTCAAAAAACTTTTTTGTTATTTATATTTGTCCACATGTCAGTAGTGACTGAAATTGCAGCGAATCAGCTGTAAACGAAGCGTCACGGGACGCCCCTAAACCGTAGTCGGCTTGGAAGATTAGTCGGCCGACTAGTCGGCTTATTTACAACCGACTAATCGGCTAGTCGGCCAAAGTCATAATCGGCACATCTCTAGTTATAATGCTTTTATTTGGTGTCTCCAAGTCAGTCAACGCGTCTCTGTATCTGACATTTTGTACGATGTTACCAGTAATAAAAATATATTTATGAACCCTAAAATTGTAGATTTAATTAAAATAAAGTAAAATTATTTTGTATTAGATTATTGAAAATCAAATTAATGGATTAGACATTGTTTTGTTAAAAGGCTTGTTCATAATTCGATCAATTTCACCCGTAGAGATTAAAATTTAACAACTTTTTGAAGTGTTATTAAAACTTCTAACGTATACATATGTATAGAAACAAAATATTTTTACGCCTCTAATTATTGTTTAACAACAGAACATAAAGAAGTGAAAGAAAAAAGTAATTAAAAAAATAATTTCTTTACAAAATCTTTAATACAAAAAGTTTCATTTTCGTTTACTATATTTTTTTTATTATTTTATATTTTACTAGCTTTTACCCGCGACTTCGCTCACATTTAAGTCATTAAATAAGTATCAGGATCATTTCAATAGAAATGAATCAATATGATAACTATATATTCTTGCTTGGCTAGGATTATCAATTTTAAAAAATTACTACATACAATGCAATATAAAAATATTTAAAAATGACAGATGGAAATAAAAATAAATATAGAAAAATTCCAAACAGCTGAAATATAGTTGTAGCAGTCACTTGGAAACTATAGTAAAATTTTTTTTTTTTAAATAAAAAGTATCCTATGTTACTTCTAGTACCTCCAAAAATATGTGTACAAAGTTTCATGATGATCGGTTAAGTAGCTGTTGCATGAAAACGTAACAAACAAACTCACATTCACATTTATAATATTAAGTAGGGATGTCATCGACCCACTTCCTTTAATAAGTACTTACGGATACCGAATACTTGATATTGGCAGAATTATCTTCATGAGGTCATTTAATAAAAAAGGAAGAAGAAAAACATCTGTCACTTTGACAGAACTAAAATTTAGCTAAGAGCTATCCTAAGTAATGTTTATGATTGCCAAAAAGATTTAATCTGACGTTTTAAATTACACATTTTTACAAATTACAATTTTATGATTCGTTAGAAACTAAATATAATGTATGACCTTGCGACATTTTACGTTTTTTTAAATCTAATAATGCAATTCGCTATAATCCCTAAAAATCCCACAAAGGGATATACTTACCGAGCTTAAAAATTATAATACGCAGTATTTCTGAATATGTGACAAAATGAAAAAGTTTCAAACTACAACTAGATGTAACTACGCAACGGTATTTTTAAAGTAACAGTGTTATACTTATAATCACTTTCGTATATAATGTAGTACATTTTTAATTAAATAGACTACAATTACTTTATGAATAGTGTTGTAATTACACGATCGTACAATTAATTGATTTTTAATTGATTACTTGTACATTTGATGCTTTATTTCCATAATTAACCAGTTATTAATTCTAATGAATACTTTTAATTTAAATTAAAATCTAAATATTTGATTAATTTAATTATTTTTACATTTATTTACTTCAAATTTAAAATCAATAATAATTTTTTTTAAAAGGAATTTTAAATTTATTCTTATTAAAAATGACTTTTTTTTTAAAGTTAATTAAAAAATGCACTGGATAGAAAGTCATAAATCAGTCAATAGTCTAACTTAGTCATATTTTAAAATCAGTTGAACGACTTTTGAATACAGTCATTTGTTCTGCCAATTGTCTATGGTTACCACTTGCACTCTTAATATCGAGTGTTACCATAGCAAAAAAAAACGTCTTTGTACAAGAAAAAGTAATAAAGCGAAGAAACTCGTGAAAGTTTTATCATGATTAACTTGACTTGTCTCTGTTCGTAATCTTGCAATTTATTAGTGCATTGTGTTGGAATTTTAATACCAATACTAACTTTAAGGTCGACAATAAAAAGAGCCATTTTCCGCCTCCCCAAATTCAGGACAATTGATTTGTTTTGGTCCTGTGTTTTTTTTTGGTTGTGTATAGCTAGCTCTATTTATGTGATAAAAGAAACAATACTTGTTTTTTTTTTGTTATATAAAATTTAATGAAATTTGTAATTAAATCAAAAGAAAATTGATTTAAAAAAATTATATATGAAAGGTCTAGGAAATGAAGGTCTATCATTAGCGTAGTCTACATATGAAATGAAATTAGTTTATTAGCATAGGCATTAGGCACTAAAGGCGTGCCCTTGCTCATCGTTAGACTCTAGCATGGCTTCGGAAAGGCGTATGACGAGAAGAAGACCACAAAAAACTCAATCATAGCCTGTACATGAAATAATTAACAAAAAAAAATTTAATTAAGAGAAAATAAGTAAATAACAATTCGTAAAACATGGATCACAAGAAAACACTACTCACTACTAAAATTGCTATTAAAATTTCATCTATGGCCATATTATATTCCACAGACACGATAAATCGAACGTTAGCGGTACATAAAGAAATTCATTGCCAAGGAATAAAACATTCCAAATTCAAAACATGAAAAAAAAAACAATTGAAAATTCAATGCGTATAATTCCTTAATAACAAATGAACTTAACAACTAAATAAAAATGGCGTCTACATTATTTCCCTTCTACGCATAATTTAATATTTGTGTATTAAAATCGAATCAGATCTCGACCGTTCGATAATGTTTATTTGAAGTACTAAGCAAATAAACTAAATTATTATAAAAACAGACGCAATGACATAGGTATACAATTTAAAGAGTTTTATACTAAGCAAAGGAGGTTATTGCATATTGTAGAACATTTCAGTTTCACTTAGCCTACCCCAAAAAATACGATTCAGTGTAAAAAGGGGTAAACAACCGAAACTCAACGTCAAAGCTATGCAAAAAGCCGCCTAAATATTAAAAAGTACTCCTTTGATGTCGCCGCTGTGTTTAAAAGTAATTACTTTGAGATTGGATTCCTTTTTCAGAGTAGCGGCTGAGTTAAACCACTTAGTGGTTGTTATGAATTAGAGGTACGATTTTTTGATTTATTTTTTAAATAAGTAATATCAAAGATGGCGGGACGATCACCAATAAAGTTCGTTGACTTGAAGACATACGAAGATATAACATAAAGCATGAGGAGATTTTTATATTGGTTCATAGAAAATATTAATACCTAATGCATTCTAATGAATTTAAAAAAAAATACTGGGTTTTCAAAGTAATAAATTAAGAATACATTTGGTCAAATAACCGCTCCTAATTTTTTAGTATTGTGTAGTATATTATAGTATAATATAGTGTATAAGTAAATATTGAGACGCCGTTTGACAACTTTGTTCCTCGTAACATCTCTAGATCATTCCCCTTAATTGATGCATCGCCCTTTTTAATAGCGCAATTCCTTATCTTAATCAAATAAAAACAAAACAATAATCTGCGAAAAGAAACACATTAATTTTTCCTTTCCCTTCCAAATATAATAATAATACAAAGATTATACACCAAATGTACAATAAACATGTTAAACGAAAAGAGGCCGTAATAACATTTCCGCAGACACCCTTTTCGGACGAAAAAGCCGTGACACAAAATGTTTCCGTGAGGTGCGAATTACAAAGAACGTGTAAGATTAATGACTACGCCTTGATCGATATGGAGTTAGAAATCACTCTTTATACATATATATACATACATATATATCAAATATTTATATATACCCGAGATTTTTTCCATTGTTTATTTGTCAAAGCAAAACCGTCAGCTCAAAGACTAACGGCTTATTTTAATCATCCTGACGACAAAGTTTTGAAATGAAACATACTTGATTAATAAACGATATATATATTATAAAAATTAGATCTCATTTAAGACCAGAAATTACGCTCTCGCAGAGATTATCCGAATAGAAATCAAAACGTCACTCAGATTCAAATGTCGCTCAGTCGTACGAAGTAAAATAGACCAATCACGTGCTTGAAAATTTGTTGACGTGATTTTTGACCAATGATAATAATCCTTTGCAACTGACTACTGTTACCTAACTGTCATTACGTTCTGTTACACGCATTTATAAGAAAACGTTTCATTCGTTACTTATTAATAGTCAAAAAACAGAAAGGAAAAAACGCGAATTAACGTTTGATATGTAAGTATATACAACATATTACTATTTTATTTTGATTACTGTCTAATAGTCGCCGTGTTTGAAGATTTATTAGTAAATAATTTTCACTGCATCAAATGGAATAAAATGAATTTAAGTATAGTATTTTTACGGTATAAACTTTCAAAAGGTAAAAATAAATATATAACAAAGTTATTGTAAACAGTGATCGTAATATTGGCGAAGATTTAGTTAAACCAAAATGAATCAACAAAACCTGATTGGTGGAGCGAGCGCTTTCAAATTTATGTTTTTTGTTTAAAAAATTCTTCTTGCTTAATTTTTTCCCTTTTGTATTTTCTTTTTAAGGTGTTTGTATACAAATTTTGTTATATAATATATTTTTTTTATTCCTACTAAATTTATATATTGTTTAAAAATTATATACTTATTGTAATAATGTAATTGTTTTTTTTTTTAATTATATAGTTTAGTTCCGCTAATTTATATTTATGTTTTATTCATTGTGAGCGAACTAGGAATTTTTTATGAACTTAAAAAAATTGCAATTTGATTTCGAGAACAAAATTCACTTCCTAAATATGTAACAGATCTCAAATGATTCGTAACGCAAATGTTTATTTTGACAGTGGTATTGTAGTGTCATAACAAGAAAAGGAAAGAGTTTCCCTTTATTTGTTTCGAGTTATCACAATTATTTATTTAAATGGTTTTTTTTTTCAAAATGAGAAATTCCGTGGGTATTAAAAATTTGTAATTTCTTGTTGGGTTGTTTCCCGAATACTTGACATTGGCAGAATTGTATTCATTAGACATCTGAGGTCATTATCAAAAGAAGAGAGATTGGAATCTTTTTGACATGATTGTTTACGTGCGAATTAAAATTGTATAATTTCTTATTGGACTGCTGCTCGAATATTCGACATTGACAGAATTATCTTTAATAGACATCTGAGGCCATTAATAAAAGAAGAAGAAGAAAAGAAGAAGAAAGTTTATTTTAATTGAACTTAACGAAAACATTGCAATTTACTTCTTCACAACTAAACAGTTGAAAGTTTTTTTCTTATTTAGTTTTTATACATGGCAGTGAAAAAGTGTAGAAGGAGCCTTAGTTATTTTAGAAGCAGGTCGGACAAAGCGACATCTGCAGGTTGAATTTAATTAATTCGTTAAGTACAGTGATTAACGGTTTAAGTCCGAGTGTTTTTTGTTTATAATAAGTAATATTTAATAAATGCCTGCTGCTTAAGAGGTTTTCTTTTGAACAACACTTTCGTTATGGAATCCTTGATGTGACTGTTTACCATTAGTTTGGGGTCAGGGCATTGTTTGCGTTATGAAACTAATAACAAAATAAATTAAGTTGTAATTTATATAGCAAAGAAAAAAAGATTATGTTGTGATAAAAGTTTACACAGCGCGAGGGCTTCGTTATTTTTTCAGCCTAAAAAATGTTTCCGCTACGACAATAATGTTTGAAATTTTAAAGCTTTTTTGTTTTAAAAAAACTAATCATAGCTCTTTACTGACAACGTTTTGTTTTAATTACTAGTTTTCAAAATAATTAACTACTTATTATATTATACCAGAGATTCCCAATCTTTTCTATAATCCTTTTAAAAACCGCATACACACTTCGATCACATAAACATGTCTTTACCGCTCCATTACCCAGAACGTTCGAAACAATCTATTCATTGTACAACTTCTAAAAAAACAATTGAAAATATTCCATAGCTCATATAAATTCTATTTTTATGATATACAATGTCCTTTACAATGACCACAAACTAGGACACCCTACAACTGCTATCAAAAAATATCTACGTCTACAGGTATATAAATAAATCTTATTGTTTGAAGAAAAAATGTCCTGTAAAACAAATGAAACCATGGCAGACATACGCAACTGTTATTGACATATGGTAAACGGGTCTGATAACGCCCGCTTTCACGTTAAACATCACTTTTTCAACATCAAAAGGAATACAGGAAAGTGTGCAAATGGCTTTATACAAACTTATTTGTTGTTTGAAAAGATCCCCTTTTTGATTTATAGTGTAGAATGGCTTAATATTTCCATTTCAATAAATAATACTTTTTTTTTCGGCATACATTAAACCTAGTGGCATAATTTACAGAAATTAGCTTAGAATTTAAAATTAATAGAGTTCATTTTTAGTTTTAATTGATTAAATTTGAAAATAAAGACAATCTCAATAAACAATTTCGTTCGGGTCTTGATGTTAACACGTGCCTTGGCTCTATCGCGTAAGGTATCATGTATAAGGTAAAACAAGAGTCCTAGGCTTTTCTCAAAACTTCGGAAAATCCATCCTTTGTCCATTGTTTAGCTAAATTTTAAAAGGAGTTTTCAGCTTTTATCTTATAACTGAAAATGGAGATTGAGAAGAAGTGGACAAAGAATAATAACCGAAAGTTAATCACAATGAAAGAAGATTCATCTAGCAGTTATTAGCCAGTGGTGGTAATCCATGAGGTCGTGCCAAGTCATCATAAAACCATAAAAAAGACCTCAACCTTTTGTACAGGCGGAAAAAAAACGCACCTGGTTCCGTATAAATTTATTAGCAGAGATCAACAAAGGATAATGCGGAACAATAAATTCGTAGCCGTGAAATTAATCACTCGTCCTTATAAATCATTCAGGTTTTGACTTATATCTAGGTACTAGTGTTGTATCCTGTGCGGCGACCCGTTAGCGAGAAGAAAGTGTTCACTGAAAAAAATTGTCATCGAAAAGCGCATCCCTTTAACTTAATGCGTCTATTTTTCGAGATATTTTGATTAATAATTAAAATTTAAAAAAAAATGAAACACCACATAATAGAGAATTCCAGAACACAAAAATTAAATCCCGAAACTGCATGACATACTCTACGACCTTAATTTCGGATGTTTTGAACGGTCTCTTACGGTTTTCACAACTCCTATAATTCCAGATTCGACTTTTCAATGTTTCTTGAATTCCTTCGAAAGCTCATATTAAACATAGCAAAGAACCGTCCGGGAAAGCCAACTCAACCTACATGAATGTATGAAAAATCAAATCAGCCGAGAATGTTCTAGAAAATTCAATTTTAAATATCGAACTACGGAAGGAAATAAGACATTGTAGCGAGATACGAATGGATTCGCATATATTATTGATACATATAAACGCTTAAATCGCAAAAGGATATACCAAGACTTTTACGTTAAAACAAAATATCAATTTCCAAATAACTCCAACATGTAACGACACATGTACCTATAATACGTGGCAACAGAGTCGTGTGACGTCGCGGCTGCAGTCAGTCGTTGCATACCGGCCTCCACCGACGGTTGTACGTTTAAAAGCGCTGTTAATTAGTACCTATGTTTATTTTATCTTTCCATCTTATTAACTATCCCTACTAATGTTATAAATGTGAATGTAAGTTTGTTTGTTACGTTTTCACGCAACAACTACTTAACCGATCATCATGAAATTTTGTACACATATTTTTGGAGGTACTAGAAGTAACGTAGGATACTTTTTATTAAAATAATAATAATTTTTTTTACTATAGTTTGCAAGTGACTATAGTTTCAGGTGTTTGGAATCATATTGATTCATTTCCATTGAAATGATCTCTGAGACTTATTTAATGACTTAAATGCGAGCGAGGCCGCGGGTAAAAGCTAGTAGATATATATTCATATATACCGTGACTGTTAAAAATACACTTTTCTGCATCGAAGCTAGTATTTTGACTAGTCCCAAGACTAGATTAATTCAATACAAATTCTATCACAGTACTTAATAAAAAGGAAGTTAATTTACAAACCTAAAACATGTGTCTTTGAAGTCTTAAAATTTGGTAAAATACTTTTAAAAAAAACTCAAAATTATTCTAATAAAAAATGTATGTCGTTTTGCCTGAAAACCGTGAATGTTATTTTTGTATGAATTGCTCGTGGAAGTAAGAAAATATATTGCTACAATAAGACGGAAAATGATGAAACAATACATTTAAATATATATTTTAATATAAATAAAATATATTAACAATTTTCTAAAATTAACTCAAATAATACTTATAGGAGGACGTCTTAAAATTAAAAAAATCTTGTTAAACATCAGGCGATCATTGTTACAAACCGGACGAATTTAAAATAAGAAAAAGTATACAATTCTTAAAATAAAGCTTACCCTATTAAATTTCTAATTAATTAATTAACACGTATATCTTTTATAATATACTAGCTGTACCAACTAAACAAATTTGAAGGAAAGACATTACACAAATATTTAATTCATTTTGAGTCATTTTATTGATAATTATATAATTAAATATTCATGGAATATAAAACGAATTTGCAGCACCAAGACAAACCGAGACTGGATTTTGGTGTCAAGGCGACAAATTGCACAAAATAAATTTCAAATAAACGTTTTATTTATTTATTTAAAACAATTTCTATACTAGTCTTTAATAGGTGCTTTTACCCTGACAGTGGAACCCACAACCGTTCGACCTTGATATACTTTTACAAGCACTATATTATTTATAAAGTAAAAGCTGTGAATTTCAGCAAAACATCTTAATTGAAAACCTCGGACCGTAGTTTACGAAAAATTAATGAGACGACCCACGTCAGTCTCACGTAGGCTGTTAAAAAGGAAATTATAATTTGAATACAAAATATTTGGAGCATATATGTCTACCAAATCCCACGTAACGTTATTGTCTAAAGAAATAACAGCTGAGTGCCCTAAAACGTTCTATTTCTAACCTACAAAAATACATTATATTATAAAAAAGACTTCTATTATTAAAACCAAATGAAATTTTAATTATAGGTTAGTCAATAGCCAAGTAGCATACTCAAGGTAATTGAAGACACGGTGATTTTCAAATGGATATAGTTTTTGTTGGTATATAAGCGATATCTGGATCCCTTTCACACACGCCTCAACTTTGACAAATAAACGCAGGCGACCCTATAAGAATATAGTTATCCCTTTCTAATGATTGTTTTTTTGCAATCTGTGGGCTTATCACGAATTTATTCTGGCTTTCGAATCGAGCTGTCACAAGTAAAACGGATCCGTTAGCAATCGGGATCATTAATTTTTACTAACGACTAACGAGCACCAGCAATCTATCAAATGAACGAAAGATCGAGACGTTCGAAAATTAAGAAAAAGTATCTAAAACATTGTAGTTCCAAATCCGCATGCGGTGGCGCTGCTCAAATTTCCATACAAATCGCTTGAAGCGAACTCGGTTCGAAAGCCATACTAAAATTCGTGATAAGCCCACTGTATCCATTTGAAGATTGTAGTTTGTATAACGCCGAACAAAATATAACAATTAAAATTAAATACAAAACTATGTCTGATCCACAAAAATAGCGTTATTAATAATTGAATTAAAAGATTTACGACTCTTTTTATATTGATTAATTAGCACACATAAAAAGTACAATTAAGTAACATTTACGATTATACATATGGAACTTTTATTGAGTACAACGACCTTTTGCTTTTAGCATTGTTCTGAAACGAAGGTCAAGGCAGCCATGATTGAAAACATACGCCGCCAAATGGAATTCTTATGTTCTCTAATGCGACTCGCTTGTTGGCAACACTAAGTTGAATACAGCCATTGGATTTAACCGTTAGGGTTATATTTAAGTACATCGTTTTTGCATTTTAATCGTGTTAGTTGGCTTAATGATACAAAAAAATACAATAAAAAAATCCATACTATAAAAATTTGGATAGCTATCATAGTTTAGATGTAGAAAATGAGCAAGAAACTCTATCAACCATATTAGAACGAAATACATAAATTACACGTATTTCCTCTCAATAATAATATATTATTAATAATGGTACATAAAAGCTTTATACTGACTTAAAAGGAAATCTTTAATTTTGTTCCAAACTCACGTTCTGTAGTATTAGGGATCGAGGGTACATTTGAGAATCACAAAGGATTTATATCCACTTTATGGCGGGAAAGGGATAGATATTAATAAAATGTGGGTGTCAATTGTATTTATTAGACCCTTTTTACATGTGGAAAGTTATAAAAACACAATTGCGTGCATCGATCTCTTATTTACGACTATAAAAGTCTTTTATAGTCTTCATTGTGATCTCACCATAAACAATTCAATAGATCTTTCTTTGAGATTATATTTTCAGTATTATAAGTAGTTTTCTTATGTAAATATATATTTTTTTATTAAAAGGTTAGATATATAGTTTTACACATTGTAAATTGTAATTTAGTCCGAGAGTATGCAAACTTTCTTCTTGTTGTTAAAAGTCTAATAACGACAAATCTGCCTATATCGAGTATTCAGACAATAGCCTAACAAGAAATTACAAAATTTTAATACACACATAAACTCTCATGTCAAAAAATCTCTATACAAACTTTAAAATTCAATTTATCTTAGTTTCTAACGTATGAGACAAATGAACATAATTAAGCAGCGCCATAGCGAATAGAGATGGAACTACAGAAATTTTCATACAAAATTATTCGAAGCAAATTTCGAATGTCAGGAGTTTCAAATATTTTGGTGTTTACTGATTTTTAGAAACTTATTTATAAAAACTTATAACAATTATTTAATAATATTAAACAGCATGATCGTTTACTCCTTTGCCAACAATGAAACAACATATGTTAGTGACGTGTGCACGATAACAAACGGAGTTGGCCGGCTGTCGGTTACGGGTTTTTATATGGTGGCGATTTTTAGACAGAATACAGTCTAAATAGTAGTATTAACGCACAATTTACACAGATAAATATAATTTGGACCGTTCAATATGTCATGTGCTATGGTAAAAGCTGTTATTATTATAGGAGGACCTCAGAAAGGTGAGTTAGTTTTATTATGTCAACCTTTGTTTTTCACTACAATTTTCTCGATACAAACATGCCTAAGACATTGTGACTAGTGAAAAACTTATTTAAATGACTTCCAGGAACAAGATTCCGTCCATTGTCGCTGGATACTCCGAAACCTCTTTTCCCAGTAGCCGGGATGCCTCTCCTTCAGCATCATATAGAAACATGTGCACAACTGAAATACTGTAAAGAGATAATTATAATTGGATCGTATACAACAGAACAAATGGCTAAATTTATGGAGGAAGTCAAAAGTTGTTATAACTTTGTTCATGTTCGGTTTGTATTGTCATTATTATTGTATAATATATATGTCTTATTTTGGGTTAAACCTGTCTTTAAAATTGACAGCATAATATATCTGGCAACCTATACGGTACGGCTTTACAAGCTTGTTCAAAAAATTTAGGGATGAACATACCTTTAAAACACGCGAAATAGCTTATTACAGTTTATTAGAGTGATTCGTACCGAAATAATCGTATAAAACTAGGTAAAACACACAGCAAAATGCACCATACCATGGAACAGTATGTGAATGTTTTTTTATTTTTTTTCCACTTTTTAGGATATAGCTGAGCATCAAACTTGGTAATATGTTCATTTCGTGTAGAAACGCGTGTTTTAAAGGTATGTTCATCCCTAAATTTTTTGAACAAGCCTGTAAAGCCAACTCACCTATACTAATAAAGCAAACAAAGCTTGTCAGACAGGGTGATGTACATCAAATCTGCCTTCAAACAATTATATGTGGTAGTATTTGTCTGTCCATTAACCACACTAGTTTATAAACAAGGCAGACCTTATAAAAGAACCTGCTTAGTGGAAGCGACTTGCTCGCAGACATTTTTCTATTGCAGCAATTGTCTTCACCTAATGTTAGGTGTGGTGCGGTTTTATACTGAACTATTAAATGAAATAGTCTGCTATTAGGAGCCAAGTCAGCTGATAATGTCAGCAAGTGATCTAAATGCATTAGAAAAAGCTAACTAATTAATTCTTCAATAACAAAGAACAACTTGCAGGTATCTTCAAGAATTTACACCGTTAGGCACAGGAGGTGGCCTCTACCACTTCAGAGATCAAATCCGAGCAGGAAATCCCACAGCGTTCTTCCTAATCAATGGTGATGTTTGTGCTGATATGAAGCTAGATGAACTGTTCAGCTTTCATCTAAGTAAAGAACCTGATGCTCTGGTCAGTTAATAGTAGCTAGAGTTATATAGAACATATTTGTGTTGAAATTAAACTATGTAATAATAATAAAAATATAGTAAAAGTTAAACATTTGCATTTTACAAAAGGCGAACTTAATGCCCTTGGGCATTATGTACCAGTTGACCTTTAGGACCAGCAGAAAGGTTGCATATTGAAGGAATAGATGTAGATCAAGACTAACATTTAAAAAAAAAAATAAACAAGAAAAAAATATAATTATAAAAAGAACCTTGTCACACTTGCACACATATATAAATACAAACGCAATAATAAAAGAGTATATATATAAAGAAACATAAATAATATCTGGAGCTAAACAAACCTACTGTGACATCATAAGCTGTGCATAAACCAGTCTTTTAGATACTTCTTTACTCGGTGTCATTATCTACTTAGCCCTTGAAATAATACATTTTAGAATCAATTTGGAAAGTAGTCTGGAGTATGCAATGTCCAGATTGACACGGCACATTTATTTTCTGAAACCCAGCATAGTGGAGGTTACTGCTGCATACAGACATCTGTTTGTAGTAACAGTTATCTGTAAGGACTGCACTCTAGCTTAACATCAGGCCATGTGATCATAAAAATCTTAAAGAAAACTATAAAAATTATCTTATATTAAATAAATAAATAAATATTAACTTTGGGTTGATCAACTTCAAATGCGGGTAGTGTTTATATTTACTATTATAAAAAATGTGCATCTGTCTGTAGGTCACAGTAATGGGTACAGAGGCAACAAAGCAGCAGTCAGTGCACTATGGTTGTATGGTCAGCGATGTCAGATCGAATGCTGTAACTCATTATGTAGAGAAACCAGATTCCTACGTGTCAGCATTAATTAATTGTGGAGTATACGTGTGCTCCTTACAAGTATTCAATTTAATGGCGAAGGCTTTTGAAAATAAACAGGGGAACTATTATAGGTATTTTTTCTTTCTTGTATCACATCAAGTCATGTTTTTTCTTCTTAATAGCCTCAGATCTCTAATGAAGACAATTCTGCCAATGTTCAGTATTCGGGCAAAAACCCAATACTGGAACGTCGCATCCAAGTTACATGTCATGGGAATTAGATGTATTAGCTCCATTAGCTGGTACTGATAGGCTGTTTGTA
>JAPWLS010000928.1:0-28688 GCA_028551675.1 Tineola bisselliella
AAAAAAAATAAATAAATAAATAAATAAATAAATAAATATAATAAAATAAAATTAAGTCAGTCGAAATTTCATGATGATGTATATAGGTCGCACATGTAATATTTAGATTATAATGATTTTGTATCTTTAGATAAGAACAACCAAAATTGTGACATTTTTAATAAATATACAATGCCTCTGACTCTCTTGTGCGTCAGAGGGGCGAGGAGTTGGTGGTGGAGGAGGCCAAAAAAAAAAAAAAAAAAAAAAAAAAAAAAAAAAAAAAAAAAAAAAAAAAAAAAACCTAACCTAACCTAACCTAACCTAACCTAACCTAACCTAACCTAACCTAACCTAACCTAACCTAACCTAACCTAACCTAACCTAACCTAACCTAACCTAACCTAACCTAACCTAACCTAACCTAACCTAACCTAACCTAACCTAACCTAACCTAACCTAACCTAACCTAACCTAACCTAACCTAACCTAAACCTAACCTAACCTAACCTAACCTAACCTAACCTAACCTAACCTAACCTAACCTAACCTAACCTAACCTAACCTAACCTAACCTAACCTAACCTAACCTAACCTAACCTAACCTAACCTAACCTAACCTAACCGCAACAACAATATTAACAAATATGAAACATCACTTCATAGCACTCTATATGTTCATTACTACGCAAACGAAGTCGCTGGCAACAGCTAGTATTACATGAAGATTTTTGAAGTGAAACTTCTTTAGAATCGTTGTGATTCCAAACCGGATCCAACGGAAAAAACGACAGGTAAACATCTGACGTTTCGCGCGCGAATTTCAAAATTTGTTTTTGCGATATCTCGACAACCGATGACGTCAGCGCGACCGCGTAAAGGGTTATTCTGATCGAAATTTGGAGGCCTATTCGATTTTTGTATTAAAAATTTTTTTTGTTGAAGTGAAACTTCTTTAGAATCGTTGTGATTTCAAAAAAAAAAAAATAAATAAATAAATCTGCACCATCTCTTCCCATCTCTAAACTTAAACTTAAATCACTATATCTCTCTTCTTCTGAATAATATTTGTATATATTAAATTTTTCTCTCCCCTCTTCCTTACATCTATTTGGTTCTTGTTTTTTATTTTTATGTATTTTTGTAATTTTATTAGAAGTGTAGTACCTATCCCTTTATCACCTTGAGCTCCTATGACAATTGGTTATCTGTAAGAAATTACTTTTGAAGAAATTGCTCTAAATTTGTTTCTTATGTGTATTAGTATTATTATTATTTTTTAAAGTAATAAAGTATTTATTATTATTATACTAGATTGCTAGATATAATATGAGGTTTTCATTATTTTGACATTTAAAAAAGGTGTGTGTGCGATTCATACACGATAGAAGTGAAACTTCAGTAAATCGAGAAAAGAATGAGATGAATATATATACCAAGGGTAGGATAATTACAAAGTTTATTCGTTTAAAAATGAAAGTATTTATATAATATATATATAAATAAAATATTTTATTTAACATATGTTACATAATTTATTGCTCAAGTTCCATATTTTAATTTTATTTTCATTTTTTTTTAGTGGGGTGCCTTCGGAGCCGGCCGCGAACGGCCTCTTGACTTTTACATAGATTAGTTTTTTAAAATAGAATACGGAAAAAAAAATTTCGGTTCCTGAAAAAAATCCTGAAAAATTTTTTCAGATCTTGAAAGAGCTTATGATTCTGACCAAGATTGTCGTTTACACGAACTATATCGGACGTTTACTTTCGGAGATACAGCCAATAAGGCGAGCGGCGGACCCCCCCCCCCTCCCCCTCCCCCCCCCCCCTCCCCCTCACCCTTGTATCAAAAATCGCGATCCACTTAAGGGATATAGTCATAAAACCAATTTTTCCCCCCCCCACACCCCCCCCCCACTTCACCATCCAAAATCATAAAAAAAAAAAAAGGTGTGTGTGCGATTCATACACGATAGAAGTGAAACTTCAGTAAATCGAGAAAAGAATGAGATGAATATATATATCAAGGGTAGGATAATTACAAAGTTTATTCGTTTAAAAATGAAAGTATTTTGATTAATTTTAAAAGAAATTTTATTTAACATATGTTACATAATTTATTGCTCAAGTTCCATATTTTAATTTTATTTTAATTTTTTTTTAGTGGGGTGCCTTCGGAGCCGGCCGCGAACGGCCTCTTGACTTTTACATAGATTAGTTTTTTAAAATAGAATACGGAAAAAAAAAATTTCGGTTCCTGAAAAAAATCCTGAAAAATTTTTTCAGATCTTGAAAGAGCTTATGATTCTGACCAATCCAAAAATCGCGATCCACTTAAGGGATATAGTCATAAAGGCAAGCGTCGACCGAAGGTCGGCGCAGCCGCAACCCCCCCCCCCCCCCCCCCCCACCTCCTTCATCCACCAAAAATCGCGATCCACGTAAGACATATAGCCATAAATCGAGCGTCGACCGAAGGTCGGCGCGAGCCGCCGCCGATTCCCCCCCCCCTTCCCCTCCACACCCCCTCGCCATCCAAAATCATAAAAAAAAAAAAAAAAAAAATTAAAAAAAAAAACAAAAAAAAATTTTTAATACAAAAATCGAATAGGCCTCCAAATTTCGATCAGAATAACCCTTTACGCGGTCGCGCTGACGTCATCGGTTGTCGAGATATCGCAAAAACAAATTTTGAAATTCGCGCGCGAAACGTCAGATGTTTACCTGTCGTTTTTTCCGTTGCATCAGGTTTGAAATCACAACGATTCTAAAGAAGTTTCACTTCAAAAACAATGTTAACGTATGGTCTAACACAGTGTTTCCCAACCTTTTTTGTGCCATGCCTCACCTTAGTTTTTCTAAAATTCTTATGCTCCCCCTTATGTAACCAAACACTTGGTTGATATTTTAGTTTCAAGTGAAATTATACCTAATTATTTTCTACCGCAATTATTTGAGAATTTGCTTTTGACGTGACAACGTCTTATAATTAGATTGAGCCGGCTGCACGCACGAAAAAACATGACTCATGCGGCGTTACCTCGCTCTGAGGCGTTCCATGTAAGGCTTGAAGTGCGGAACGAGCGACAAAGAGGCACAATCGGCCTTCGCGTTCGGCGGCGTTCGACATCCGTCTCTCTCCTACTTGAGTGAGCGATGCGTCAGCGTGGTCAGACGTCCTATCATCGTCCTATTCTCAACAGAATAACACCGATTGTAAGAAATTAAATATTACACATGCTTAAAAGTTGTGAAACAATTGCTCAACGCACATTTATACTTGTAAAAACTATTAAATTGTAAAAAAAAATTGACATAATTGTATTTATGCGTATAAATAAATCTAACTTGATCAATTTCATTGTGATTTCCAATTACCTCCTTCTCTATATACATACAAATCTATTAAACAAATGAAATTAAAATTTTCTTTTGAAAAATGCTACCATTCCATCAGTATTTTCTTAAGACGTTGTCACGTTCAACTATCGTCAGTAAACCGACTTTACAGACAACCGATTTTTTATTTTCATTAAATTTGAGATCTAGCATTGCATTGGCTTGAATCGAAAAGGTTACATTCGTGTCGAGTCCATTTTCGAATTGCCCCCCTGTGTGGCGTGGCCCCACTTTGGAAAACACTCGTCTAACACAAAAACACAAACAACAAATGCGTTTTCACAAAATTTCCACTTGTCTTTACAACCCTGTGTTGAGGTTATATTATGATAATTAAAAGGACAGAGACAGAGAGAGTCTGCTCATTTGTTTGTAGCAGGCTCACTACACGCACACATGCTTTACGCGACGATTTCTACTAACTCCCATTACCCGCAAGCAGTGTTAGTGAGTTAACTAAATTGGTAATCGTTATTAGCACAAAATTTGTAATTGGAAAGAACAGAAGTGCTGCTGGCGAGCAGATGTCTCCATGTGTGCTGCCTTTTCTATTTTTGTCGGCCGTAATGAGCTACCCAAAGGAAGAAGTGCATTTCTCTTCCTCGGCTCCACAAGATGAGTCATTGATATCATGATCATTGTATTATTTCACAGTACCTGGTTGACCGAGCTTGGCTCGGTTTTTTGTTTTTGTAACCTCAAATCAAACACCTCTTCTTTGCTTTCCGCGCAAGAAATACGAGGAATTCCGCAATCTACTGAGGAGTAGAAAAACCATAATATACACAGACGGCGAACGCATCCGATAGCAAACTTATCTATAAGAAGTACGACTAACGCCATCTATTGATGAATAGAAAAACCATAATTGACACGGACGGCGAGTTGCTATCAAATATGAACACGTTCGTCAATGTAAAGCTTCAGAAAATATCCTAGAAAAATCTCAAATAAATAATAGCATCGCTGAAAGACAAAATAGCAGTATTTATGAACGGATTAATTTCTAGCATCAGAAAGCTCCATCTAGTATCGAGTAGAAAGAGTTTTTGGGAAGCGCTGGATACTTTATTGAGCAAAACAAAGTGATATTGTTTAATTAGGTATATTTGCTTCTTAAGTTTTTATTTTTCTTTTGACAAACGTCATCAACAAAACCGTTGCCAAGAGAGATAGGGCTGCCCTACACTACTCTCCCCCTAATGAAAATCTCACAATTTTTTTGGTCTTTTCCTAACGGGAGAGTCATCCGTGTATGCCGGTTTTAAACGATCTCTAGATACGACTTTGCTCTGTCCGTTTATATTGATCGTGAAAGTCTTATGTCCCCGAGAAATGACTGGATGTGGGCCGGTATACGCAGGAGTCAACGGTAGCTTGATGATGTCGGTGCTGGTGTTGGGTTTCACGAGTAGTAGTATCTCTCGTAGTAATTTTGATGGTTACTTGTCACCCAATTCCATTCTTCCTAATAATTTTTTGATTTTCTGCTCGTCTGTCGCTGAGCATCTCTTTATCAGCGCTTCTTTGAGACTTTCATATGTAGGTGTTTGTGGGGGCCTCAATAGGTCTGCTACTTCTCGCATGGTCTCATTGTCTAGCGAAGTGATGAGGTAATTGTACCTGGTTTTGTCCGCTCTGACGTTTGAAAGTTGAAATTGAGCTTCTATTTGTAAGAACCATAGATCTGGATCGGCTCTCCAAAACGGTGGCAATTTCAATGTGATTTTGGAGACGCCGCTAATTTGTTCATCTTGTGCTTGTGTGGTTGACATCACGTCGGGGTCACCAAATTTGGGAAGCGCTGGATACTTTATTGAGCAAAACAAAGTGATATTGTTTAATTAGGTATATTTGCTTCTTAAGTATGTTTGTATTTTTTTGCTTTGACAAACGTCATCAACAAAACCGTTGCCAAGAGAGATGCCCATCCTATATCTTGGGAACCGAGCTTTTCTCGGACCTGGAACCTTGATAATTCGATTCCGTGGGCCGAAAACCCCCTAATCTGTAACTTTCATGAAAATCGTTGGAGCCGTTTCCGAGATCCTGATTACACATCCCTTACTAATATAAATGTGAAAGTGCATTTGTTTGTTACCTTTTCACGCAATAACTACTGAACCTATCATCATGAAACTTTGTATACATAGTTTTGGAGGTTCCAGAAGTAACATAGGATACTTTTTATTTAAAAAATAAACTCAGTGCAATAAGTAGCGCATGTTTGGCCTTCTGCGAGAAGGTCAATATATTATAGAAAGTGAATTTTTTTTATTTATTTTTTACTGTTGACATTGATTGGTTATATTATTTTTTAATGCTATTTACACTTGACATTTTATTATTAATACTATTCTATTTTGTAATTGACTACTCCTTGCATGGTGTATTGGAATGAACTGTAAAACCATGCAAGTGACTGTACTTATATAAATAAATAAATAAATATTTTTACTATATTTGTTGGCGATCACAACCTCCTTTTGATTTTTATGAATTATATTAAGTTTTATTAAAAATACGACTGTCAATGTCAAGCTGAAAGCAAGAAACTGATAAGCGAAAAGTGGTTTTTTCTTTTGCACGGACTCAAATATATAATATATTGTGAAATAGCAGCAATATTTGGTGTCAGAAGTGAACAACAATGATTACAAGGAGCAAGGCAAAAAGGAGCCCGTCTCCATCAAGAGGTGTGACCTCGCCGCCGGAGTCAGTCCCCAACAGATCGATACATGACTCCGACTCCTCCTCACGTTCTGCAGCTACAGTGGTAGTTCAAAAGCTCGTAATCAAGGCGACGCACGCTCGCCGCTTGACGGAGGCCGCTCCGGAGAGGGATCGCGCTGTGGCGGAATTGGAGGTCCAGGCCGAATATGCTGCAGTACCAGGGGTTCGAGATCAGACGTGGACAGATGGTTGGCGGACCAAGAGTTGAACGTGTTAGTACCCTCTTTAAAGTCCGTTAACCGTGCTCACACCGGGGTCCGCCATGTTGGCGATTGCAACCTCCTTTTGATTTTTGTACATTATATTAAGTTTTATAAAAAATACAAAGCAGTCTCAATAAAAACTGAAAAGCAAAAAGTGGATTTTTCTTTTGCACGGACTCAAATCTATATCTATACTAATATAATAAATAGGAAACATTTGTTTGTTTGTATGTATTGAATAGGCTCAGAAACTACTGAACCGATTTGAAAATTCTTTCACCAGTAGAATCCTACATTATCCCTGATGTATAGGCTATAGAATATTTTCAAAAACTTTAGGGATCCATATGAAAACTTCAATAATGTAACCCAAAGTGTTAAAAAAAACCATTATATTGCGTAAGCTGCGGAAATTATTGACAATAGAACAAAGTGATGTACTACAGTTTTATAGAGGACATCGAAAACCGCTTGACGTACAAAAATGCAATTTGGCACGGAGGTAGTTTTATAGTTAGTAAATAGCTAAGAACGGATTTTGCGACAGATGTGCTATAGGCATTTTCTGTTGACTGAGATATGTAACATCATTAAACTTCATAGTACTTCATATCTTCATTATTATGCAGACGTAGTCGCGGGCAACTGCTAGTATATTAATAAATATACAAGAATTGCTCGTTTAAATATATTAGATAGTATATACGCATTACATGTATTCCATGTTTAGTAATGAGCGGTCAAACACGTTCAGCTTAGGAATTAAAACAAAACATAATTCAAGAAAAGCAACTTTTATTAATGACATTTTAAAGATTGATTCAAAAGATTAATAGTAATACACTTTCATACGACACTATAGCAAAGGAATGACTCAGCCATTGTGCTTATATAATAGCTCACGTTTACTGTAAATGCAAATAAATAATAGAGATCAATATTGCAGCATCTTCTATAAATCACACCATTGATGTAAGAGCACCATTAGGATCACCGTCGGCAGAGAGACGCCGTTGTGCGACGCATTGCTGCGGCGAGAAGACCCTCTGCGCTGTCGGTCCACTATGAATATCTTGCCGCCCATACCTGCGCGTTCGCACACATTGACCAAGCATAGGAATAAACACTTCAACAACCAAACTGACATACAAACACGACAACACGAACCTGAGTGTGTGAAGGACTCGTAGTATACGACATCGGGCCAAGATGTGTTCGGGGCGAGAGTCAGTATGGCCGGAGCACCCTTGCTGCAGGAAGTGCGCAACGACTGGTTGAAGGCGCGGAACGTGGGGAAGTCGTCGTCTCTGCGGCGGTCCGCATCCGCAGCGTGCGTGGACAGACAGAGGGCGCCGGCCGCGTCCGCTCGTACGTCGCCGCGGCGTGACACTCTGGTGCCGGCCAGCGCCGCTGCCTCGCTCCGCACCACAAAGGGGTGGTACAGGTCAGGCGAGTGCGGGTCATCTCCTCCACTCACTCTGACGGTGTACGTGAGTCCTCGCCGCAGTTGCATGTGCGGCGTCATGTGCCCGTTGACGTACCAGACGAGCGCCGGTCTGCCCCTGTCCCCCTGGCCCCTCGCGCGCTCCCCTCCGCCTGGCCCCACCGTCGCCGAGAAAACTCTGACAGATGGCTCCGACAACTCTGCTCGCTCCCACCGACTCTTGGCTGGAGCGCGCCATCTAAACGGGGATGCGTCGCTAAGTATTGTCTTAAAACCTGCACATTATAATCAAAAAACACTCACGTTGTAAATGGCCAACAGTCGCTCTGGTAGTGTGCGTCCGTGAAGTCAATGGCAATATCATTCTTGTGGTAGAGGGAGTGGAACTGTGGCCTCTCTTCTTCGTCGAGATCTCCGACAGCCCACACGATGTGTGCGGGTCCCGCAATGTTCACGTCTATGTCGATGTCCTCTCTCGCTTTGACACCACGGCGATACCTCACAGTGGTCACTCCGTCTTGCTCGGCAGCAGTGAGTAGTTGCAGGTCATCCCCTCTCGGAGGACTCTGCATGGCATCTGGGCACACCCCCGTCCACCGTCCGAGCACCGACACACACGGCGCTTTGGCAGTGATGGTGTAATCATGTGCGAACCCACGCCCATTGCTGTGATTATACCCAAGCAGGGCTACATCTGCCCCGATCATATGACTATGTGTAGTGTTAGTAAAACCAAGGGCCATGTATTGCTGCCTGTGTGCATTGTCCAGCAGTTGTCCTCTCATCTCCAGCGTGAGATGTTCTCCGTAAAGTTCCCAGGAGAGTTGCAATGAACGGTGTAATTGTTTGCAATGCGGAAGAGCATGGTCCACACCAGTGGAGGATGCGGAGACATGAGATAGAGAAGGCGGCACATTTAACAGCTCTGGTATGGACACCTGCGAAACATTCTCACATTACAAAGATGTAGTGTTACTGTACAATAGTTCCTAAATATACTACTAGATGGAGCCACCACCAAACACAAACCAGTAGTTTTACTTTCAAAACAAGTGCATAACCACTCACGTAAGCAATGGCAGACTGGGTCGGTTTATGATAGAGTGCTATCCATGACATCTGCAGTAAGGAATGCGTGCCTGGCAACGAAAGGCGCACATCACTCCCACTGTACTTGCCCAATGACTCTAGACTGACAAGAATACATGTTTCAGCAAACATTCTGAGTATCAATACGTTGCAGCATATATCTACTCACTAGCCATAGTCGTCAGGTATATGAATCCCTTTAGGGCCCGGCTGAGGTCCTGCTCCGGTCCAGAAGTACACTTCACTAGGTTCCTCCGTCGGAGAGAACGAGAACTCTGTAATACTACACAAACACCATTACAGAGTGTCAGAGCAAGAGCAGGCAATGGCCTCAATATACTTACAGGATGGTGACAGTGTCCTCTACAATGAGTGCTGAGGAAGACACCGTTCCTGCACTGCTGCTGCCAAGCAAGGGAGGCAACTTCACTTGCGCTGGCGCCGAGAACTCCTCAGGTACGTACACATCTGCGAACGTTTGCTGCGATGTGATGTCATATACTGCAAACCACCGCAGGGATGATATCTATAACATCGTAATATTAAAAATAGCCAAACGTGGGCGAGCGCGTGTGTCGTATGAGTCACCTTTTTCCCCTCGGGCAATGTCAGTTCCACGTCTACTCTGAGGTACCTGTCTAACACGTTGGTGTGCCCGTGTTCGTCGGGCAGTATGATGCCGCCGGGGCCGGGACGAGATGAATCTCCGACGTAGAAATAAGTGTCCTCTCCGAGGCCGTCATAGTTGAAATCAGCCAACAATAACGTGTACTCGTCGACCGCATACACTTTCCCGGACACCTGCAAAGCATGCCTGAGTCACCAGCGCTCGACCGACGAACTCATGACGACGTGGCCCCGACTACCTGATGATGATAAGAGTTCAGTTGTCCAATGTATGCACCTCGATACGCTTCCTCCTCATCTTGTGCCCCCGACACTGCAAATTACGTTGCCACATTGTCATCGCCAGACGAGTGCCACCCACAACTCTGATTGTACTCACACGCGAACGCCAGCAGCAGCGCACACGCACACTTCACGCACATGACCGATAACGCGACATAAACATTAGCAAACTTTCATTTTAAAGGTCATTCTTGAACTTTTCTTGAAAATTTCTTTTTTGACGCACTTCCGCCGACGTCGTGACCTGGGGCTCGAACTCAATGTGTCACATATAGCAATTGACAGCCGCCGTGATGCGCGCGCGCTCATTGGTCGGCCGACAGCTGCCTTTCACTTGCGCATTGCTGCGTCGCGGCACTGTGTTGCCATGTACCAATGTGTCTATTGTCTATTTCTTGTCTAAGCGCATATAATATGTATATTGAATTAACTATTGACGCATGTTGTATCTGTTTTTAGTTTAATAATATTATATTATGTCGACATACCTATGAGCTGTATCACTTATTGTAATATGATACTTTCTACGCATGTTTTTTTCTACTACAAGATTCTAAATATAAATAATGTATACATTGATTACTTTATTGTGAAGGAATAAACAGTGCGCGTATGAAAACAGGCAATGTACATTAATCGCATGCGTGCACTCAGTCCGTAAGACGGCTCTAGCTCGTTGATATCTTTTGTATGAACGAGAAAGGAGAGGCGCGCATGATGCATGTATGTGATGTGGGGCGCAGGGGTAGGCAGCGCGCGTCGAGGCGCTTGGGATGGCGGTGGGAGTGATTCCTCTCACTGTGTCAAGTGTAATTCAGTGCGAACGCGGTCGTGGCGCAGTGCGGTCTTCTTCAGCCATGATGCGGCAGAGAATACGCTCGTTGCTGCTACTTGCAGGTGAGTGAATTCGAACACACCTTCGTTATGCATTCGTGCGGTCCTTATACCTTACGTATAATACCACTGTAATATGTTGACGTTCGTCCAAGTTATTAGTTGTGATCGCACGCTCGCACTATGCCGGCCCGTCGTGCATAGCGGTGCATTCCGTTACGGGTAGGCTGCTTGTTACGGTACATGTGACGTCATCAATGCGATACACAGCGCGAGTGTAGGTCAGTACATGAAGTAGAGGTATAACAGCATATGCTCGGAATCATCTATTTTGCTAATTGGTTGAAGACAATTGGTCTTTGAATGGACGTATGACACTCCCTCTGCAGAATGGTTTATGTGCCATGTTCCCCGGCATATGTGCGATATGTGATATGCGAATGAGTCACTGTAGTTTGAGTGAATGCTGAATCACATCACGCGGACACCTGCTCCTCCACCTGCACCATCTTTCGTGATCATATACAAAAAGGGAAAGCACACAAACGAAGTGATTTCATCAATATTTATAAGAGCAATGATCTCCACATGTGAAGTTTCGCGCGCACTTGTCCATATACGAATATACATATGTCATCCTATCTCACAGCTCACAACCACATCCATCGTATTCACTCTCTAATAATTACATGTAGGTGATAATACTAAACATGATTTAGGTGACGTTCATCGCGTGAAAGCGAAAGTTATCTCTATCACACACACACACACGCACACACACGCACACACACACACATATTCACGCATAGTGTCCAATGTGATAGAGTGTTGATGTAAATAACAATAGTATTAAGCCCGTGAGTGCGATGATGCAATGATGCAATGATGTGTGCTGACGGGGCATGCTTCAGTAATGCACTTGTGCGCAGGTGTCGTGTGTCATGTCCGCGGCGAGTACTGGGGCGCCGCCCTGGGGTCGCTGCGGCAGCTGCAGCACGGCGTGCGCGGCGACGTGTATGCGGTGGACACCAGGACGCTCTTCATCAAGAACTTCCACTACGACGGAGAGGGGCCAGGTGCGTCGAATAGAAAGCGACCGTTCACTTTCACCGGCCGCACAATAGTGACAGATCGTTTCTCTCGTCAGCCGCCTTCTTCTACGTGGGAGCGAGCGACGCGGTCAACGCGGGCGGCGCGAACGCTTGGCGCGTGCGGGACGAGCGTGGCGCGGCAGGACCGCTCAAGAAGTACCGCGGCCGTGACGTCACGCTCTCACTGCCCGATGGAAAGACGCTCAGAGACATCAAGTGGTTCGCGGTTTGGTGCGATGAGTTCTCGGTATGGGCGAAGCAGTTGCGCAAGTATATTATGTTGGCGCTTGTGTTTATGGAAGAGCCGTTGCAGGTGAACTTCGGCGATGTTCGTATTCCGAGCGACCTAGTGCCTCCTAAGCCGGCGCAGTTGGGGGCGCTGTCTGGAGTTCACGGGGTCAGCTCAGGGCCGATACTGGTCGTCGACGCACAGACGCTACTCATACCTGACTTCAGCTACGACGGAGAGGCGCCAGGTATAATTCGTGTGTATATCTGTGTCTATGTATGTGGTGATACAGAGTGATTGGCAGCGATGGTGTGATTGCAGACGCCAAGTTCTGGGTCGGTCGCGGGCCGAAGCCGTCGCCGCAAGGAATCCGCATACCAGACGAAAACGGCAAGGAGTCACCGCTCAAGAGATACGACAGGAAAACGATCGTATTGACGTTGCCCGGCGTAAGTACACTGTACAACATGTGATGCCACGTGATGCCAAATGGCGATTTCTGATAATGGTAATGTTCAGGAGCTGACAGTGTTCGATATCGGTCACTTTGGTGTTTGGTGCGAGGCGTTCACGGTGGACTTCGGGCACGTGCAGCTGCCGGCCTCGCGCATCGCTCGTGTGCCTCCATCGCTGAGAATGCTCGGCGTCAGTCCACAGGTAATGTTACATGTCTTTTCTCATGTTATATTATAGAGAGATTCTGCGTCTTTATTTCGCCATGAGTGAGTGTATATATAAGTGACTATACTATCAGCTAAATTTGCTACTATGCGCATTATTACGATTGACAAGTGTACTTGTAACTCTTAAAGAGAGACTGACGACGAGCTGTGAAGTGTTCAAGACGATTTCTTAACATTATTGCGACGAGATGATTGACCTTTGACGAGTAAATAGTAATGCAAATATGTGCAAAGGCATCGAGGGCTCACTGACGACATCATCATCAACATCGCAAGGTGACCGACCGCCGTCTTATGCGACAATAAACAAAGCGCATGATGTAACAGCCGCTGCCGACTCAATGATATAGTTCTCACGCGAATTCGCACGATGTTGTGCAACCGCCTTCCGACGCAGTTGGCAATCGCCGAGGAATGTAACGGTGTCATCGATCGAGCTGACTCGTGAGGCTACCGAATGTTCGTCCGAAAGTGTGTCGCCTTCACACGGCCGCATTCATACGGGCAAATGTCATTAACGGGCCCCAAGTGGCTCCATTGACGCCCTGTTTCTATTGCAGAGCCGCAACCTGTCGCTGTCGAGACACTCCCCGCAGTCCCCGTCCCCGCAGTCCCTAGTGCCGCAGTCCCCCGCGCCGGCCACCACTTACCGGCCGGCGTACTCCCGCGCACTGACCCGGCGCGCCGACCGGCACGCGGTGCAGGTGCAACCCTCGCAGGAGATATACTACCAAGTATATCAGCAGTACCGACAACCGCGGCCACACTTCGCGTTCAGAGCCTACTGAGACGCCCCCTGCCGGCATATAGCATAAGTTTAGTTGTAACGAAGGAGCGCCTGTGTTAATATGCAAATAAGTAATTTGTAATAAACGTGTGATATTATTGTTTGTTTGTTTTATTACGAATTGTGCAACGGTGAATGTGCAATGCGATGCGCCGCGGCCTCGGCCCTCGTCGGCCAAAGCGCGAACATTTTGCAAGGCTCAAGGTCGACGATGTGCAACCGACTAACATTCTAAACGCCTTCGTTGCACAACGAGCGCGCTGTGACCTTGTGTTTGTTCCCAGTCGAAGCTGAACTGCGAGGTGCTGTCCGAGGAGCTCGCGTTCGAAGTGCGCTGGGCGGTCGCCGGAGACAGCGCCGTCATACAACTGGTGGCCAAACTCGGTGAGTACTCGCTCCGATTCGATGACACCACTGGACACGTTTATACAGCAAGGTGTGATTTGTAACAGAGGATGGCGAGTACATGTCCTTCGGCGTATCGGGGTCCACCTCTTCATCGCAGATGGTCGCCGGAGACGTAGTGGTGGCTGGAGTGGGGGCCGGGGGACGCGGGTTCGCCGTCGACTACTATCTGGACGCTAAGTCACAATGCGCGGGAGTCAGAGGTTCCTGTCCAGACGAGAGGCTCGGGGTGAGTGAGTGTGTGTGTGTATGTCTGTGTGTGTGCGTGTGTTGTAGGTCACAGCAACAGTGAACGTGTTAAATATCTACGATATAATAACGGAGAAGACCGGTTCAACGATCTCGAGTGCATATTTCGCAATGCGCTATTTACATTAACACACATAACATTTGAATTCTTCTGTTTCGGCTGCTTATTAATAGAATGTGCAAATGGTGGCGCATTTATGTTCCAGGAGAAGACGAACTCTGTGCGTATGTTGAATGCGGCTGTCGTGTCCGGCTACTCGATCGTCACTTACCAGCGCCCACTCGCCGCGGCCGATTCGCTCGACAGAGCAATCCTGACCAACGCGAGCACGCCCATCATTTGGGCAATAGGGCCACTCAACTCCCGCGGCGAGGTCTCCTACCATCATCATTATACGAAGGTGATCACGGTTTCCACCTTTCACCTTCCGTCCGGTCAAGAAATTAATTGCACATTATGTTAAATGCCATGCTAATGCATAACCAAGTACATCGCATTATCGTTTCAGGAAAACAAGTTCATAGAGTTCGGGCGTCCTCCGGTTTGGAACTGTCCCATGCCGGAGACCGAAGACGAGCACGAGGTGACGACACGCTCTACAGAATACACCGTAAGTGCCAAACCCTGTCTGGCCATAAAAGAATGGCACATCGCTTTCAAAACAATATTACCCGCAGACATCGGCGCCGAGGTCGAGTCCGGCCCCTACCCCGGCACCGGTATCTCGTCCTCAGTCCGCTTGGGACATCCCTCCCATACAATGTCACGAGCCAGCAGACGGAGTGTTCTACCTGCAGATGGGACCAACTGGCGGAAAACAGGGATATTCGGCCATCACAGGTATGAATTGAACGCTCAATATTTAACTCATTTTAACATAAATATCGCTTTTGTAATAATGATGAAATCGTATTCGGCCAGGTCACGTCGGTTGGGGTATCTCCTGGTATGTAAACGGCCTCTTGATCCCAGAAATATCTGTGGTGCGCGGCAAGAGGTACACGTTCGTGGTGGAGGGTGGCAACGATCCCGCGCAGCCTGCTAAATATCACCCTTTGTATATCACTGACGACCCGGTCGGCGGCTACCATCACAAAACACCGCAGGAGAAACAAGTAATTGCACATTTCGCGAGTCGACATACTATACTCCCAAGCATCGTGTCACTAACATGACAATGTGAATTTCAGAACGTGAACATATATGCGGGTGTCCGGCGTTCACGTTCAGGCGAGTTACTGCCGACCGGAGTGGGGCGTCTTTGCAACTGGACTCCTGACCCAACTGGTCCGCCGGCAGATGACTTCCCGAGCTTCGGCGCTTACCAACGGTCGTTGAGTTTAGTCTGCGAGGAGGGCAGCTCGGGCGTCGTCCACTGGACACCAGATCACAACACGCCAGACACTGTCTACTACCAGGTACGCCACCTATGTCGATGGCGCAGCGTTGCTCTGATCACTTCTATCCCAATTATCATGCGACTACGACGTCTCTTGTTGTGTAAATAATGTGCTCTTTCTGTTTCAGCCTCTTCTGTTTCAGCCTTCTCACTCTGGCATGAGGTGCACTTGTTTGTACATATCTTTCACACCTAACATTACTCTGTAACTGCAAGTTCGATTGTCGATTGCATAACAGTCACTTCAAAACACACTTCTATTTCTAAATCATATTTATTTTTCATTTAAAATACAAAAATATGCTGATCTGTGTATTTGATCCTTTTATTTGCAATTGCAGTGTTTCACGCATCGTTATCTGGGATGGAAAATAAATGTTTTAGACGAATGTGACGTAGCCGCTGAAGCGTCACAAGTGGACGAGACAGCGATCCTCCCCGACGAACCGTACGAGGGCGTGGAGTCTGTTCAGGTAGCTACCAGGGTGACACCCGATGCCAATTATATAGTAGACCAACGGAAGAAAGTAGAGCGCGTGATTAACACGAAACCCGTGGTCGACGATAGACACCCGGTGTTGCTTCATGATCCGGCAACTCTTACAGGTGAAGTAATGTACGATAACAAGCCTCCGGTGACTCTCGGCACTAACCAACTGCCCGAGTTTGAATCACCGATTACTAAAATGCAAATCAAACAAGTGATCGAAGCCGTCGAGAACCTAGAGACCAACATCAGAGATCACAACGCGCAGGAAACCCATCCCGAACTGTTCCTACCCGAACGACCCGTGCACGACAACCAGGAATATAGTATCGGGCCCGCGAACTTCCCGACCCACTTAATATTAACGCCGAATAAGAAGCCCTTGACCTTGCAATCTGTGATGAGGCCGAACAGCATGCCTCATCCCTACAGACGGCCGACGCCTCCCGACATCAGACTGCGTCGTCCTCCGCCCGGCCCCCCGCACCACATGCCGCCGTCGCCGCATCATATGAAGAAGCCATTCTACAAACACCACAACGGCCGTCCGCCGACGATCATGAACAGGCCACCCATCAACTCGATGACTCCGAAAGGAACGTTCCCGCCTGGACCGAAGCCTCTGTACAACATTCCACAGAAATCTATATCTAAGAACAATGGTCCAGTGCAAGCGATCATAATGGCCAAACCGGCGACCGCGCAGAGTCAAACGCTGAATCTAGGACAGACTGATATCATCGCTAACCACGACATCGTTGTCAGAAGTCACATAACGCTGCCCGGCAACAACGAACCTGTCGCACTCAACTACACGTATATAAGTAAACCTGGACAAATCATTTTGGGCAAACCGATGGAGAGCCCGATGCCATTGGACCAGCAGATGATTCCCACTAAGACTCATGTAATTAACATTAATGTACCGCCTCGAGTGCAGCAGCAGGTCATACCACCAAATTTGTTCAATATTAGAAACACGGGCGATGAAGATGCTCCGAAAGATGGTGGCATTAAATCTTCAGATTTTATCGGAGAATCCTCAAGTACAGAGACGCTGCAGCCGGCAGTTAACACTGGATTCAAAGCTAGCTCTATCGTCATCGAGAGCGGTTTCAAACCTATTATACGGGAGCCTCTGATGGCGAGCGAAGACCGCATAGCGGACGACGGAGTCGGCAATAGACGAGAGGATACCGATGTGCCCGAGGACTACGAGGAGTCGCCGCAGCACATCAACCACGCGTACCCCAGCGATAGGATGACACAATCATTCGAGCCCATGTTCATTCCCTCGCCGCCGGACGATTCGTTGTCAGTCCGCGACACCACCAAAGAAGTGTTTCCGAGCAACCACGCCAAAGAAGATCGGCCTCACCCCGTTTACGTTAAGTCTGAGACTGAATTGAATAACATATTCTCCAAACAGAACATGGAGAAAGAGGTGCCGCCCGACATGATAATGGAAGCGGACAGAGTGAACGCTCAGTACTTGCCTCCCGATCCTAAATTACCGAAGGAGCAGTCGCAAAAGGTATCTCAAGAGCAAACATATGCGGCATACGACGGCAAGACAGTGTCCGCTTCCACATTGACCGAGACGGAAGAGAACACCACTAAACTGTTCTCTGAGCAGTCATTATTGAAGAGACCGCAATTCGGTCCATTCAAAGGCGAGATACCATCTGCGTTGGCGGCGCAACTCGGCGACAACCGTCAGAGCGACGACGACACAAAGACAACACATCTCAAGTTGGTCAACTCATTCAACAATGACATGGACCGAACCGACCGGCTGAAAGGTGAAGCCAGCGAAGTGCACGAGGCTCGAGTGGACGCAGACAGCGAACATGAGGACGAGGATGACGAGGAATACGAAGAGGACGACGAGGCAGGAGTAGAAGACGGGGGCAGGCCGAAGAGAGATATAAAAGCAGCACAATTTGAGCCATCACAAGTGTCGAACAAGAAGTACCAGATCGAGTATGAGACTGTGAATAATTCAGCAACGACATTAATGTACAAAAGTACAAAAGTAATGGCAGTTTTGGCAGTTTTGGCAGTAATAGTAGAAATACAAACGCGATGAGCGTCACATATTGTTAGTGTTATTTATTGTAAGTTTAAGGGCTCGCCATTGCAATGCATTTGTTGAGAGCAGAGCAGCGTCTGTGGAGGGTCGAGGGAATAGGTTGTTGCGACTTTACATCATGAACGACTTTTGTAAATATTCTATTATTATAATAATAAATTAGTTTTACATGTTTTCATTTGCATTTTAATTTGTCTGGTTGTTTGTGAACGGTGCAGCTCTGGTGACTGTTTGCAGTCTGGCGATGATGTTTGTGATGCGCGTGAATGTGTGCGTCGCGAGGTTCGTGTCTCCGCGTTCTTTCTGCAGCACGCGGCGCAGTCGCACGTCACCGGCACTGGAATCACACAGCATTGTCACACGACTGCGGCATCACTCGTTGCCATCGCGAGTCGACTTCACCGCGCAATTCCTGCCGCATCCATCAGGTCGAGTCCTCTGCGGTCTCTGAGCCGAGTGTCGCAGCCGCACTGCACCAGCAACTGCAGCACTTCGTACGACGCGCCCACTAACACTGTAACAGCACGACTATGGCACTCGGTCGTCACTGAACTGGTAGCAGATATTACGACAAGAGCACTCACCGGCGTGGTACAACGGCGACATCCCGCTGTAGTCGGTGACGGTGAAGTCTCCCCCTCTCTGCTTCAACTCGCGCACGCACTCCGCACTCCTGGCACACATGTGCTCAGCTCGGAGCCCGTTGATGTCACGCGCCTGCAACACAGGCGGCAGTGAGCAGTGGGCAGTGGGCAGTGGTAGAGGTCATTTACCTGAATGTCGGCACCGCTGTCCATGAGGTATGATGCGATGTGATATTGATCGTGCGCGAAGGCGATATGTAGCGGCCGCCGCCTGTCCCCGCCGCAGTGCTCCATGTCGGCGCCGTGGGACAATAACAACTTCACCATATCGAGGTCACCTTTATGGCATAACATGGCATATAGCCGCCGAGCCGAAACACTACTTACGCTATGACATGATCTGTCACCCTAGTGAGTGCCACCTTTCTTGACAGCTGTCGCGAGTGGTGTCAGACCCGTAGTTGCGTTAACAATATTAACAAGCGCCGGCCGTTCTTCTAATGCTGCTTGCACCTAAAATATCGTGCCAATGAGCATTCCCCTCCTCTCCCTCCGCCTGCCCCTCTCTGTCGCCTGTGCACCTGGGTTATGTAGCCTCCCTTCACTGCCAAACAGAAGCACGCGACCGAACTCCCACCACTATCAGTGCTCGTGGTGACCGCTTCGGAGCACGCAGACTCTAACCACCTGACATCATCGCCCAAACCGTTGCAAATCTTGCGTTTGTGTTGATCCCTCAATATGAGTTGTATTGTAAACGTGTGTGGAGAGGAGGGTGGCAGGTCATCAACGACGTGCTCTGTTTTGCCGCCACTGCGAACACACACATGGCCGGCATGACGAGGAGGAGGAGGGAGCCCATGCAGCTGTCTCTGCATACCAATAAACCTGTCTCCAAGCGTGCAGCTTATCCTTGACACACACGCGGCACAACAACGCGTGCATGCGAGCGAAGGGCGGCTCGCTCTCTCTCCATGACAAGTGGATGCTGCGGGCGCTCGTGGACAACACGCGCGGGGGAGGGGGCACCCAACACTTGAACTCTGATATTAAATCATTTGTAATTTCACACATTGTTTTATACTAAACAGAGCTGTACTGTGGCACTAATGAGGGGTATCAATTAGATCGATACAGTTACTATGGAAATTATACAATTATATGAACTTATGTTATTATATAATTGTTAACCATTAAATGGCCGCTGAGCGTTGTCTGTGCCGATGCAAATGAAAAAACAACAACATATTTTAAATAAAGTCACGCATTAAATTGAAAGAATAATGCATGCTCATTGCAAGTTCAATCTCTGCTTCATCACTCTCAGTGGTCCAGTCCAGTCCAGTCCATCGGATGCTGGGAAAGCGTGTACACTTACTTACTGAATAATGTATTTGACATTAATCATGTCTTCTTCTTCTTCTTCTTCTTTTATTAATGCTCTCAGATATCTATTAAAGACAATTCTGCCAATGTCGAGTATTCAATAAAAAAAATATATAATTTTAATTCACACGTAAACCCTCATGTCAACAAATTTTCGCCTATTCATTAAACAAGTATCACGATTTATGTTATTAGGTAATTTAAATAAAAATACGAACAAAAGTTTTTTAAAACTACGATTGTTATGAGAATGAATACTAATAACAAACATCCACTGGAAAGGTAACGTAGATCTGTAAATAGAAGTTTCACTGTAATGCAAATAATAGAAAATAGTAGAAATAACGTGAAAAAAATAAATCACGAAAGCCGTGACGCCTGAATATTTTGTGTCGGGCATAGTTTTGATTAAATTGCCTTAGTGAAAATAATTAAGGCGCAACGGCATGGCACACAACATGGCGCCAACAGATCTCGGGTTATTGGCCACAGCATTATAGTAAAATGTGTTAGAGTGAAGACATAATGAAATGTATGTTGTCTTTTTAAACGGACAACACTTATATCCATAAACAGCAGGTGCTTCACATTTCTGTTCACCATGGCTTCGGAAAGGCGTATGACGAGAAGAAGACCACAAGAAACTCTTCAGTTGTAGAAAAAGTAAATAACAATTCGTAAATCACATAATTCACAAGAATTAAAATTAGATCAGACTCACGGTGCAACCACACAGGTATCAGCCCACAATAATATGAAAGACTATGCTGGTGAGTAGCAAAGAGAGGAGTAGACCGCCCCCATCACTCCTGTCACCCATATTTTAGGGAAGGGTGCGACCTGGACCAACATTCTACCAACAGAACAAGCTACTTAGCCGATGTTGCTTGGCTGCTCATATAATAATCAATTTTAGTGTTAATGAAAAATATCTGTTCGTTAGGATGGAATCCAACTAGCATCCCATTTGCCCCAAACGTTCACTGAACACAGAATAGGGCGACTGCATGCGAATAATATTATACTTTTAAATCAAGTGCATTCAGTTACCTATATATGTTAGCATGTCTACAACATTATGAGACACCATTCGTTATCTTAATTGCGACAGCCACGAACCACGATTAAATATATTATCGCACTAAATATCTACATTTTAAAAATTTAAGAATAATGTTGCCAGACTGCAAAATTAAACGTAGAGATATTTTATGCAACTCTATTGTTATTTAACTAAATAATAATTAACACATTAATATAATTTGTTAGTAATTACATGAAATTTCGCAACGGAATTGGTTGTTATTGTTGACAGTTGAACGCATGTCAAAGAGGGTCCGGCAAGATGGCGGAGTATCGATCGCAGCGAATCCCGCCGCGCCAGTCCGCGCTCGACCGCCGCGAGTGTTGTGTGCGCCGCTTGGCCGCCGGTTCGTGCTGCGATCGTTCCCGGACCTCCAGCTGCCGCCAGACGTCAGGTATTGTATTGTAATGTTTACGCAATTGTATATTCGTAGGATCACCTGACAGCCGCAATACTCGTATTATGCCAGGTTGTGTTCGGTCGCACGAATCGGCCTCAAGGACGTGTTATTGTTCACTCATTAGCCGCAGCCCACGGCCCACTGTTTACTACAATTATACGCTCTAATCTAATTCTATTGTTCTCCGCATTATTTTACTTAAATTCATGTTATTCGTAAATATGTTTAGTTTTTTCAAATATTATCACTTCATAGAATAAGTTTAAATTATGTCAGTTATGAACAGAAACACATCCTTTTTGCTCACAAACTTTGAACTTTGAACTTGTGGCCAATAATTATGTAAACCCCGTGACTTCACCCCCCCCTCCCCCTATTCCCTGACCCTTCCAACTTATCCTCCTGTCGTTCCTTTTACCATAATGCATTCTATGAGATTCCCATCAGAAACAACTGCGAGTGTATGCAAACATTATATTATATCATATGAGATATCCTAACGTCTAATTGGCAGAAGACACGATTGTTTCATTACGAAGATAGACGAAGTTAGGCGAAATCGGACGAAGTTAGATTACCTATATTTTATTTTAGCACGATTAATTCAACATAAATATATGAATTTTCAAGTACTTGAAATAATCACTTGAATCACCCGATAATCTCTCCCCTCTGGCCCTTCACTCCCTCCGCCCCCCTCTACCACAAGGAACACCAAACCCACTGCACTCTGTACACGATTGCCGATTATTCAAAAACATATATAATTACATAATAGTCACACATATAGATATACGCTTTATGAGCAAACGATATATGCATGAAAGATAGCAACGTAGGCGCCTGAAAATGGCTCAATCAATAGCTGCTCTGAACAAATTGCAACATTGCAAAACAAACAACAAATTATTCGTCATATTGAGGAACGTCATTAACATTATGATTGTGCGTGTTACTTTGTATTCCACTTCATAAATAGTATAGTCATTCTCGTTCCGCATCGCAATACGTCACATCACACGAGGGATCCTGGATCATGATGAACGTTGCAACAAGTACCCTTTGTGTCGCGACTCATCCGATCTGTATCTCATCCGATCCGGAAGAATGCCATTGAGGAGGCGATTTGCTCGAACGAGGGATGCGAGGGAGAGCCCGCCCTTCACAACCCCTATCAGGGCAATGGCTGTGGCTGTCTATTACGCTTTCAACTGTAATATGCACCAAGTATACTGAACGCCAGCTTACAACACAACAGCACAAAGCACGGACTGCTCTTCCGTGTGGCATTACACTATAATGGTTGAGATGTGCTTCCCGCATTATGGATAAGAGCACTCGCCTCTATTTCGGCGACTCTTTATAAAAACTAAAGGCTTGATAAAACTCGACAAAGGACGAGTCCCGCGAGACATCCCGCTGCCCCGGGTTGCTGTTTCTTTGAAATTATTAGCATATATAATATATACATATATATCGTATATATAGATATATTTCTATTATGTATGAAAGTGAGCTTCCACCTAATTTTGTTATGAATGTCTTCATTGTAAAGACATCGACGACATCTCGGGAACTTTAAGAAATCTATTTAGAGCGGAATATTAAGAGTCTTCTGTTGACAAAATAAACACAACGGGAGCGAGCGGGACGGCGATATGTCGCTCATCCGCTCATCCGCTCCGTCATCAAGTTAAGCCGCTTACGTAACAAGAGAGAACAAAAATGTTCCCAGAATAAAAACAGCAGCCGAAAGGTTGAACAATGTACAAAAAGTTTGACCTGCAGCTGGAAATTGAGGTCAGCGGATTATATTAAAAGGCCTGTTTGATTATGTTTGAGCAGCAGCAATATGCTGATGAGCGCGAGGGACTGTGCTGACTTGCTTTTGCAGAAACTGAAGGATAACAAACATGCGGACTGTAATAATCGAGGACATGCTTTCAGTGAATAATACTTTGTTCTACCAAATGACTCTCATACGAGTGCCACATTGAGCTCCAACCATCACGAAAACTTACGAAACACTCATCATACATTTTGTGTTACATAGGTTTTGCGCGGACGAGTTGCTGTTGCGTTTATTTTAATTGGGCGGAAGCAAGTGCCGCAGAATGGGACTCGCGGAGGCCAAATGCCTTTCGTGTGCCATTTTGAATGTGTGCGTTCGTCTCCGCATGCCCCATCACAGGGACCGTAGCTTAAGTGCTTTTAAGTTGGCTGCGACGTAGCATCGCGTAGCACCGTAGACGTCTTCCAGTAGCTTCTGCCAATCTAGTTCGTCGCCTCATCTTCCACTAAAAGCATCATTATTGAATAAGTGTTTGCCTCCGAGATAACTCTGCGTCTATAATGAATGTTGCGGTGTATCCGCGTGAGCTTCTCGCGTGTGTTCCATTCAGTGATGGAAGCATACTTCATCTCGTTTCAAATGACTTGTATAGTAATCTGATGTATGACTTCTCTTCGCCTGATGTCATGCGAGAGGAGATAACTGTTACCGCAGACGGATCCCAGCGTGTCACAATCGCCTGACTGATGAACCTTCAACTGAATCACACTTATCTCAAAAAAAGGTGTGTGTGCGATTCATACACGATAGAAGTGAAACTTCAGTAAATCGAGAAAAGAATGAGATGAATATATATACCAAGGGTAGGATAATTACAAAGTTTATTCGTTTAAAAATGAAAGTATTTTGATTAATTTTAAAAGATATTTTATTTAACATAATTACATAATTTATTGCTCAAGTTCCATATTTTAATTTTATTTTCATTTTTTTTTAGTGGGGTGCCTTCGGAGCCTCTTGACTTTTACATAGATTAGTTTTTTAAAATAGAATACGGAAAAAAAAATTTCGGTTCCTGAAAAAAATCCTGAAATTTTTTTTCAGATCTTGAAAGAGCTTATGATTCTGACCAAGATTGTCGTTTACACGAACTATATCGGACGTTTACTTTCGGAGATACAGCCAATAAGGCGAGCCGGCGGATTCCCCCCCCCCCCCCCCCCCCCCCCCCTTCCTCCCCTCCACACCCCCTCTCGCCATCCAAAATCATAAAAAAAAATCGAATAGGCCTCCAAATTTCGATCAGAATAACCCTTTACGCGGTCGCGCTGACGTCATCGGTTGTCGAGATATCGCAAAAACAAATTTTGAAATTCGCGCGCGAAACGTCAGAACATGTCGCATTTCCGTTACATCCGGTTTGAAATCACAACGATTCTAAAGAAGTTTCACTTCAACAAGTATTGAAATATATTTCTCTTTTTCTATAAACTGCAAGTATAATAAAGTGTTATAATTGCAAATAATGCTTTCAAATGGCATCGAATTCATTCAAACATTAAATCAGCGGCAGCAGAGCATTTGGCAGCAATCCGAGGACATGTCCTATATTGCTTTTGTCCCGAATGTAGGTTTCGCTCGGTGACCTTTCATTACAGCGCCTTGCACTTTCATGTGCTATTTTTGAACGTGTAATATGGAAGTGGCAGCACCCAACACTCAGGTCAGAACACACGGCCATGTCTGCACTTGGAAAACTGCTGAAACCAAAGTTGTTAACAGACGACCCTACATCTGTACAGACATTGCCCTCCCGAAGCACGCGTGTCTCTGTTTTATATTACACATGCTCTCACTCACGTAAATGAAGAAACACCAAAGCACATGCGTCTCTCGGTTGCAATCCATACTTTTACCAAAATGCAATTTGCATGTCGCTTGTTTACATTATTCCAAATTGAATGCGACCATTCGCTGCTCCTGTTATTTAAACAATGACATTATTATTTATTCTATAAGATGCAGAGAGTGGAGCAGGGGAGAGAGAACGTAATAAAAAAGCTCCCGATATGAAAGCATGTAATATTCAGGAGAACAGCGAGTAAGCAGCTCGGGTGTGTTGTGTCCTTGCGGCGTGGGCGCAGTTTTGTCGTAATTGCCAACTGACGCGGACATTGAAAGTCTTTTCTATGTATCATTCGTAGAATTGAGTTCATTCTCTCCCGCATATACACATTGCTATCTGCTCTCCTCGTTCGGGTGTAGCATTGCTGCGGTTTGGTTCCTGGTGGCGTTCGTGCGACTTTCGCCTCTACTGCGGCTCTAATAACAAAGTGATTGCTTTTTAATGCTCTTTATTTCGCCAACACAGTACGTCATATTCGCGTTGTCTGCTTTTCATGAATTTTCCATTTAATAAATGAATATTTGTAATAATATCGCAATATTATAACTGCGAAATGTGTGATTGAGAATGGGTAATCTGTAACATTTCATTTATTTTAATATACCTCTATGAGAAGTGAGATCAGCCTTCGTGCAAACTTCTTGCCAATGTTTATGCAATGTTTGCGAAGCTGACGTGAAGATTGATTACGTTTATGAATGCTCCATATTAGCTTAGTAATAAATGTCAGAACGCACACGTTCACGAAGCAATCGACCTGCTGCCAGCACATCTGCGAGCATCACAGTGAGTTGCGTTGCGTTGCCGTGTTTGGGACTGAAAACACGAGAACAAATATATCTGGGGCCTTTATGACCCACTCGTGTGGAATGGGAGCAGAGTGAAGTTTGCCACCACTGATCACTGCTCTCCCCTCTACTGTATTTGCTCATCATTATTGCAACGGCTTCCAATATACTCATACATGTCTATACTCGTATGTCTGTATATTGCATGGAGTTCGGGAGACGGTCGGTGTCCAATTTCTATATAATTTGTATCAGATTCTCGACCGCTGCGAGCTCGGCATGGGTGCGGGGGTGAGCGGGGGTGGGCGGGGGTGTAAATAAGATTACTTAGTGAACCCTCAGATTTGATTTACTTCCGCGGGGAGACATTTTATTTCCCATTTGCATGTAAATTTTTATGCTTCGCTACAATATTCGGTTCGAGCCTTTTTTAATGAAAGAATATTGAGCTCATTTCACGCCTGTAATGTTGCTTGCTTTACACAAAGTTGTGTTTTAAACTCTGCTATTATTTAGCTACGTCTACACACTCGCACTGACCCACCTTAGCTAATGATGGTTAATTTAATCAAATTTTAATATGTTTGCAAATACCCGAACTGTTACATCATAATTGTACATACGTACATACTTATATACATGTATTCCATTCAAATATGAAATGGATAGAATATACCCATACCCACACATATGCACCACTTGCAGAGACGTTCAGTTACTATAAGACATAAGGAACATATAGTATGCACATGGGTTGCTACTTTTATAGCAATTTATGGTCCATTCATTTATCTTTTATAAATCTGTTTGAGAGTTGGTTTAAACAGACGTTGCTGTCCACAACAACGACATCTGTGGCCGACATTGTGTAATTAGCATATTTTGCGTTTTCACTCTGCAATGGAACAGATGGCAAAGGACACGAAGTTTCGTTCGTGACTTGGTTCTTGTGAAGTGCTATTGAAGTATGATTCAACATTCCACTTGTTATTTCGTCCTGCAGAAGCACACAAACGTGGCAGAGATTATTACAGTTTGCTCAAACATATATTTACTATGTTCACATTAACTCGATTTTCTCTTCATAAATATGTATGTATTTATGTATATGTTATTATTCATGTATTGTGCAGATATAGTTATTATTTTCTTCACATTGCACCAAATATTACTGCTCACACGGACAAAGGTTAGCTGGTAGATAATGCCGACGGCAATGTGCTTTTTTTATGCAATAAAGAATTTATTTATTTATATAGCATTTGACGATAATTGCAATACTCTACACAACTGCAACGACATATACATACTTGAAGAACACAAACTGAAAATAAATATTAAAGCTTTTCCTTTTCTGGGAATTATCTTTGCGTAATACTAACTGGATTAGTAAAACTAAAGAGAATGGTTAAATTTCAATGATAATGTCCAGTGCCATTGTCGCACACTCGCATTCAGGGGCCATCGGCTGTATGGTGCTCTTCAATTGGAGGTGCTCGTTCTGTTATGAGAAGGAGTCTCTCAATTAGTTTTCTCTTTGATAGCACTTTTATTAGTTTCCACTCGAGTCACGAATTGCTTCATCGAGTAAATTCATTTTAATTGCACTTTCTGCATTTCTTGTATAACACAGGTCTACAAAAAAAAATTTTTTTTTTTGGTGCCTGGGATTTGAAAACTGATTTTAGCTATATCAGCTGCGCTGATTCTGAATATGAAGTCCGTTTTTTTCTATCAGCTCTACTTTGTAAGATAAGTGTTTTTTAACAGAGTTGCTACTTTAACAGGAGAATGAAATTTCCAGACCATTCCAAACGTTTTTTAAAAGACTTTTCGGTCCAGCGCGGTAAATAAATTGATCGCAGTGCAGGTAAATTTATTTTTTAACTTTCTGCTTGGACAGCAAAGTGGTCACACCAAATATCCATGTTTCTTGTGCCTCTGGGATAGTAGAGACAAAAATACCCACTGGGTTAGAAAAGAGTGGCCTAAAAGAGAAAATATGGATGTCGGGGAAAAGAATATTATCTATGATGTTAGTTGGATGTGACAAAATCATCTTCCCACCGCTACATATCAAGCTGGGCCTTATGAAGCGGTTTGTAAAGGCTCTTGATAAGAACAGATCATGCTTTGCATACATAAGAGAAAAAATGCCTCACTTGAGTACACAAAAAATTAAAGCAGGAATATTTAACGGCCCGCAAATAAGACACATCATTAAGGATTCTGCATTCACAATTTCGATGAATAAAATTGAGAAAAAAGGCTGGGCTTCATTTGTTGAAGTAGTCCAACAATTTTTGGGCAACTATAAAGCTGAAACTTATGTTGAACTAGTAAATGAAATGCTTAACTGTTTCCAATCCCTTGGCTGTAACATGAGTATTAAAGTGCATTATTTACACAGTCGTTTAGACCGCTTCCCTGAAAATTTAGGGGACACTAGTGAAGAACAGGGTGAAAGATTTCACCAAGATATTAAAACTATGGAGGACCGCTACCAAGGAAGATGGGATGTGCATATGATGGCAGATTACTGCTAGAGTTTAAAAAAAGACTATTCCAAAATATATTCGAGAAAATCTCTGAAAAGAAGCTTCAGAAGTGTTCAATGACTTTTATCTCAAATCTTAGTACATAATTTCTATAAATTCAAAATTAAATGTATGATAATTATCTAATTATTATTAATTGTCAATTAAATCTGAATTCTTTAATCATCACCTAAAT
>JAPWLS010000229.1:0-15818 GCA_028551675.1 Tineola bisselliella
CAAGCAACTAGCAATCTTATTGCATATTTCATAATCAGTGAGGTTCCAATGGTCCTTGGCCCTATCTACATGATCGCACCAGTCGCGAATTGGAACATCCCCGTCTGGGTCAAATGACGCAATATAGACTTCACTAAGCCTAGGTCTTGATGAGACATCCTTTGTCAAAAATTTAGCAAGCAGTTCGCTATTATTTCTGGCGTTATCATTTTGTTGTTGAGTCAAATTTTGTATTATATTTACTAAAGACGATAACGCCTCATTAGACATAGAATTACTCACAGCATTCGATTCCTTTGCTGTACCTTTGTGCTGTTCTATCCCACTTCTGATATCGGAATTTTTGGGTGTTGGTACTAATATTGGGGAAGTTGGCCTTTCAGCTATGTCACTATTAATATTGTCTTCCATTTTCGACTCGATTTATCAATAAAACAATTTAATAAACAATCAATATTTCCTCATTTATTCCTTGGTTATTATCTGTAATTCACAAATTAACTCGTTATAACATAATTCATTATGAAATGACACAATAACAAATTATTTATGTAAATTAAATAAATCAACTAATAATTATAATAAAGATTACACATAAATGAACACAGCTTAATATTTAAATGAAGTTACTGCTAGATTTATAAAAATAATACAATGAAATAGATAAATTTATTCAACTGAATAATAAAGCACTTTAATCTAGTTGACCAAACAAATACTTATCTTTTATCAACATCTCAAAATGTTTCTAAACAATAAATCAATAACAATTTACAATATTAAAAATTAGATGTAAAATAATAATTATACTGCGTGAACGCTCAATACAATCTTCCTCGCTCGAAGCGCTGGCCGCGAATGAAAACCACCCGCTTTTGTCGCGTTGATTTTATTTTTTGTAAGGCGTGGGGATGACGCAATACTGCGCGAGATACCTCGCTCGCTCGTGCGCCGATATTTGGTAGAAGTCTAAGAATCAGTTTTATGTACTTTGAAGTTGGTTACTGTTTTCTTTTTTACGATATATAAAATCGGAACATAATGCTTTTCTTGAGGCAACAAAAATGATCAATTTGAAAAAATTACATTAAAATTACGTAAATATTTTTCTCAGCGGAAAAGAAATATTTCATCAGAAAAATAGTATAAAATACGAATTTCATCAGAAACAATAATAAATAAAACTCTTAATAGGTTAAAAAAAATATTTGAATATAGTGTCCTAAATGAAATGAAATGAAATGAAAATCGTTTATTAGCATAGGCACTAAAGGCGTGCGCTTGCTCATCGTCAGAATCTATAATGGCTTCGGAAAGGCGTATGACGAGAAGAAGGACCACAAGAAACTCGTCAATCGTAGCCTGTACATAAAATAATTAACAAAAAAAAAACTGAATTTTCATTCAGAAAAAAAAAGTAAATAACATTACATAAGTCACATAATTCTCAAAAAATTAAAATTACATCAGATCCACGGTGCAACCACACAGGTATCAGCCTACAATAATATGAAATAATAAAAATAGGACAGTGGGAAGTAATTGGTTAAATAAAGTAATAAAATAATTATTTTATTACTTTATTTTCTATGTAATAATATCGCAATGCTTTTAATCCCTATTAATATTATAAATGTGAATGTGAGTTTGTTTGTTACGTTTTCACGCAACAACTACTTAACCGATCATCATGAAACTTTGTACACGTATTTTTGGAGGTACTACAAGTAACATATTGATAGTTTTTATTAAAACTAAAATAATTACTTTTTACTATAGTTTGAGCAACTGACTATAGCAGCGGTTCTCAAACTTTTTTGGCGATGGCTATAGTTTCAGCTGTTTGGAATCATATTGCTTCATTTCTATTGAAATGATCCCTGATACTTATTTACTGACTTAAATGCGAGCGAAGCCGCGGGTAAAAGCTGGTAAATAATAAAATAGACAAGCTAGTAATGATAATAAAATATTATTACTACTTTCGTTTATTAGCCTAAAACAAATAAACTAATAAAATAGGAAGGAGATGTGAGAATAATTTCTGTTATTTATTTTATCTCCGGTCGACACATTAAAGTTTCATGACAAATTTAATTCTGCCGCCAACTTTAACAATATTTAAGTCCAGAGACGTCTCACCACTGAGGGTTGAATTAGTAGGCTTTCGTGGGATGGAACTTTGAGAACAACAGGCGAGATAAGGCAAGTAGTTAATTTATAAAGTTATTCATCTTAATACTTGTTAAAAAGTCGACAAATATATGGTGTTACTATTAAACTGATAAACGTTTTATAGTATTCATCTCTCGTGACGTCACAATTATATATATTTTGATGTGAAACATCTATTGGCGCGGGTATAAACCGGATCGTTGGCGTGGCGACGCTTGCCGTGGCGACGAGTTTATTTTATCGAGTTATTTCTGAAATCTATATCATTTATGAAGTTTTCGAATTTTTAATTTTTGTATTTAATATAAATAAATGTTTCTTAAATAAATAGTCATCATTTTCTGTAAAAAATTCATAGTATTTAATTTTTTCAGCAATAATTAGTTCCTGTTGTAATCTTGTCTTTTACGCATATGACTTGAATAAACTCGATGTTTCACATCTGCCAGGCGCGACGTGCCGTGACGGCTCACTATTTTTTAAATTAATTTAAGCATTTTTTAGTGAGATTTGATTGTATCAATTAGTATAATAAATAAATATATATATAAAGGTAATCGAGTTTGTTCAAATACAGTATAACCTAACCCAGTGGTTCCCAAAGTTACCAACTTTGCGACCTACATCTTGGTTGTACTAAAAATATAGTTGTATAATAAATATTGGTAATGCTAATAAATTCCCTAGTAACTATTCACGGTCTTATTAATTCTAATTGGAATTAAAAAAATAAAATACAAACATTACCAACATGAATTAAGGCCCATTCGATATTCGCACGCGACCCATAGTTTGGGAATCCCTGGCATAACCTAACTTAGATATTAAATTCATCTTAAAATAAATTTTATTTTTAAACATAAAGTACTATGAAGTTTAAATTTTAAGATGAAAAAGTAATTATTGTGACATAACTGTAATAGTTAGAAATATGGTGTCACAGACTTTTTTGCAGATATTGATATACTCTTTATAACTGTAGTACATATCTTTGCTCTATTGTCAATAATTTCCGCAGCGTACGCAATATAATTTTTTTTTTTTCACATTTTGAGTTGCTTTATTGAAATTTTCATCCGGGTTTTTGGAAATATTCTATAGCCTATGTTCATCAGGGATAATGTAGGATTCTAATGGTAAAAGAATTTTCCAAATCGGTTCAGTAGTTTCGGAGCTTATTCGAAACATACAAACAATCAAATGTTTCCTCTTTATTGTATTAGTATAGACAAACTGAAAACTTCCTACGTCTATTAAACATAAAAGGTGGTAATATTTCTTGACATTTCGGTATTTTGCAAGATTTATCTGGAAATAACTGCGGATTTGGCTTCCAACCTTGGTCCCTTGAGTCCGGAGATGAGGGCTGTATTTATATACCGCTCGCAAGTACTAGCATAGTGGGAGTGACTTGTGGGCTTCTGTAGTGCAGTGGTAGAAGTATATTTTTAAGATTTAGTATCTAAAACCAGTACTAGATATTACACTCAAGTATAGATTCACTGAGTATAGTTCAAAACTACAAATGTTAATCAGCTGTATGAAACAAAATAGACCAATCACATGTTTAAAAAATTATTGACGTGATTTTTTACCAATGATAATAATTCATACGTTTACAAGAAGTTTATAAGAAATCGTTTCAATCGCTACTTATTAATATTAGAGATGTTCCGACTAGTCGGCCACTATCGTAGTCAGCGACTAGTCGGCGACTAATCGGCAAAAAGCGCCGACTATCCGGCTTCTTACTTTGTGTCTATTTCTCAATCAAAAGTACGTGTTACTTCCTTGTAAAGAAAATATATTGATGACATTTATCAAACAAAATTAGTATCTTAATTAAAAAACAAATCAACATAATATTTAATGGCATATATTGCAATTCTGCGTGATGATATTTGAAACTATCGTCAAACTAGTGAGCTGTAAAACACAAAAAACTTTTTTTGTTATTTATATTTGTCCACATGTCAGTAGTGACTGAAATTGCAGCGAATCAGCTGTAAAGGAATCCCCTAAACCTTAGTCGGCCGACTAGTCGGCTTATTTACAACCGACTAATCGGCTAGTCGGCTAGTCGGCCAAAGTCATAATCGGCACATCTCTAATTAATATATAAATAACAGAAACAAAAATATGTATTACTGTCTAATGGTGTCGTGTTTGAAGATTTTTTATTTACTAGCTTTTACTCGTGGCTTCGCTCGCATTTAACTCATTAAATAAGTATCAGAGATCATTTCAATAGAAATAAATCAATATGATTCCAAACAGCTGAAACTATAGTCAGTTGGAAGCTATAGATAAAAAAATATCCTATGTTACTTCTGGTACCTCCAAAAATATGTGCACAAAGTTTCATGATGATCGGTTAAGTAGTTGTTGCGTGAAAACGTAACAAACAAACTCACATTCACATTTATAATATTAGTAGGGATTAGTAAATAATTTTTTGCTGCATAAAATGGAATAAATGCATTTAAGTAATGATCAGCTGACATATCAAACTACGCTTTCAATATGGGCCGAAGTCAGTCTACAGATACGGTTCCAATAAACCAATAATTAGGGTCATATAAGCTTGGACTGCAGGTTGTATATCACGGAATTTACGCATCAATATGTAGTATACCCTTGCCTTCAGGGAATTTTTTTCAGGTATTTATGGGTTCAGTGGATATGGGTCGGTCATGTTTTTATTTTTAGAACTCTGTCTCCCCTATATTGTCGAGTTGTAGCCTGAAGAAAAACAAAAAATCCGTGTTCTAATTTCAAATATTCGGTTGATACCAAGATTAAAAGTGGAAGAAGTTTCAGGATGAAGGTTTACGTGTGTATTAAAAATTCTTATTAGACTATTGCTTGAATATTGGACATTAGCAGAATTGTCTCCATTTGATATCTGAGGCCATTAATGAAAGAAGAATAAAACGAAAAATTAAGAGAAACTTGTTTTATTTTTTTATTAAACTTTTAACTTATATTTAATTTTCTTTAATCTATGACAACTGTATGATATATAAAGGAAATTAATTAAATTTATTTTGCTTATAATTCCCGCTACAACATTCAGTAATTTGTCTCGACGCGTTTCGTCACTTCACGTATCCTGATGATGCCACGTGAAGTGGCGAAACGCGTCAAGACAAGTTATTGAATGTTGTAGCGGGAACTATAAGCAAAATAATTTTAAATAATTTCCTTTAATATGGATTTCCGCAAAGTAACGCCTGAAACAACCATTTTATGTATGATATATGTGTGGCGAGTGTCAATATAAATTATGAAGATATTTTGACATTTCTTCTGTCATCCGTCTTATCTGTCTTTATAAATATATAGAGAATTTTAAAATGAATAATAAGTTAAGTAAGTGACAGCTGCTACCACAGAAGAATATTGGTTACCAGCAGTCGCTTCCACTATGCTGACTTGAGGAGATAAACCTAACTCTCTTAAACAAATAATAAAATTACATTGTGCTTTCGGTCGAAACATATTTACTCCCAATGCCTGTTTCAGTGGTATTTTTAGACCCTTTGTTCTATTATCTAGTTACATTGGATTTTATTTTCAGCGTTCGCGACCGTGAAATGACAACGGTGGATATTTTAAAGAGGCGGTATAAGAAGTTTAATAAAAATAAATCGCTTTCCAAGAATAATTCTATTGTATTTGTGTTTTAGTTCATTTTTCCAGTGGTTTAACCAGTATTGGTTACATCAGGGGTTCTCAAATTGGGCTTCGTGAGAACCATTCAAAATACATTAAATAATAAAAAAATTTGAAAAACACTTTATATGAAAAAACTTGAAAAAGCAACTTAATACTAATAAGATAAAGCGGCACAATGGGTCGCAAGACCAAAAAGTTTGGGAACCGCTGGATTAAAAAAATTACAAAAGATGGATTAATTGGGAACATAATGATACTAATTTAAAGATTGCGACTTATTATAGCATTTGTTTTTGATTTTTTTTCAAAAATAATTCGATACTAAATCGAAAAACGTCTTAAATTAGCTATTATAGTATACCTATATGAAGTTCTGTTAAATTCTGTTTCGTATATAAAAGCGCAAACTTAATTTTAATAATGTTGCAAAATATTTGACAATCAAGACTTCAAAACTTTAATATTTAAGTAAATATCTATTTTCAAAATTCTGTCTACCCTTATGTATACACTATATAAAATTTAATATCAATTTGTGAGGTACTTAGCACCCCGTTGTACCCCTAATAGGGTCCGAGATAAGGGAGGGTACATTAACGGGGGTGCTTTGGACCCTACCACTGAAGCTTGGGCGCCCATAATTCATAATATACTGAAAAAAAAGTGCTAAAAATACACGAATTTTTGTAGTATTAACAAAAAAAAAGTCGTAGCAAAAATTGCTTGAAACTTTACTTAAATTAAATTTAGTTCTAAAACATTTTTAATTAATTAATTTGTTTAGCAATTTATGTTATATGTTTAAAAAAAATCATAGCGGATATCCGTCATAAAACCGCGGACATAAAATGACAGTTATATTTTTGTTTTATTACTTGGCTTTGGGATTAATGTCATCCTACTTTTTTTTCTTTTTTTTTTTATTAAATCACTAGCTTTTACCCGCGGCTTTGCTCGCATTTAATTCATTAAATCAGGGATCAATTCAATAGAAATGAATCAATATGATTCCAAACAGCTAAAACTATAGTCAGTTGGAAACTACAGTAAAAATTAATATTTTTTTAATAAAAAGTATCCTATGTTACTTGTAGTACCTCCAAAAATATGTGTACAAAGTTTCATGATGATCGGTTAAGTAGTTGTTGTGTGAAAACGTAACAAACAAACTCACATTCACATTTATAATATTAGTAAGGATTATCACTACAAATTTTAGTAATAGTATAGATTTTAAAAATAACTAAAAACTCGTTTTAGATAGGGGCTTAATGTAATGACAAGTGGTATGTTGTTCATTGAACTGGAACACCCTGTATGATCTGTCGTACGTTAGTAATAACGGGAAATCATATTGTCGGTTTATTTTTCAAGTAAAAATTCATTTTAGAAATATATGTACTAACAAAAATACGAGTTTATATTTTTTAAAAAAAAACGCGCCAAAAAAGTACAATATCGTTCTTAATAGAAAGGCACGGATTACACAACTTAATCCAAAATAATTATTTCTAAATCCGCTACCTTAACCGTAAAATAAAAATAAAACATTTTTAGCGGTTCTTCATTATAAATGTTGAGCTATTATCACGGTTTTATTCAAGATAATGTTAAACATTCATTAAGCCGATTACGTGACAATTTAAGTGGGAAACTTTATCTTTCATTTGCGCATTGTAAAAAAGAATTTTAAAGTAAATAGTCACGTATAATGACAACCAGGGGTGCAATAACCTCAAAAAGTTCTAATTCATTATTTATAAAGATTAAAAAACAAAAGAAAGCTATTTAAATTTAGAAGCCATCCTGGTGGAGACTTGGACAGAATGTCAACAAGTTCCCACGACCTCATGAAGACTGGAAGGATCACCTTGGGGTTTAGTCGGTACACCTCGAGCCCAACACCCCCGATGATATCAGTAATGGATTTCCCTGGTAATGGAAAAAATCCTGGTGTAATGATAGCGAACAAACTGCGGCATGCAGGTTCGGTATTGTGATTATTTGAAAGAGATATAGTGTTAATATTATTTAATAATATGATTTAAAAATTTTATTCTTATCTTTTTCTTTGTGTGCCGCTAAATTTTGACATAGTTAAAAATGTGCCGCAACAAAAAAAAAAAGGTTGAGAATCGCTGATCTAGAGGGTGTCCAGACACCCCCGTTGTTACGCCCTTAATTAGATGTAGCGTAGTTATTATTTTTAAACGATTCAAAATAATACGGCTTTCTCAAAATCAGAGCGAGATTGACTATGACAGACGGCTGCAAGGTTGTCGAAACGTTAGATTAAGATAATATACAATAATAATACCTAAAACTTGAATTTAAGGGTTGCACTTCATATCATAACGTACAATGTTGGGTCGACTCTTAAAGAATATTTCAATGATAAATGAAAGGTACGGAAGTTTATGAAAGTGATTTATAACAGTCATTTGGTATCTCAAATTTAACATGTTAGTTAATTCGATTCTTTTTATAAATATACAAGCCATAGAAAGAGAAGCGATAAGTGTCGTATGTCAAAATCACGAATTAATATATATATACGAATCGATAATACCTAAAACTTGAATTTAAGGGTTGCACTTCATTACATAAATAACGTACAATGTTGGGTCGACTCTTAAAGAATATTTCATTGATAGATGAAAGGTACGGAAGTGAATGAAAGTGATTTATAACAGTCATTTGGTATCTCAAATTTAACATGTTAGTTAATTCGATTCTTTTTATAAATATACAAGCCATAGAAAAAGGAACCATCGCGGCGTCGTAAACGGCGAAGGAGATATCTGCATCCTTTTCACACATGCCTCAATTTCGACACGATGAGAATATAGTTATCCCTTTCTAATGATTGTTTCTTCCGGTCCAAAGTCCAATCTGTATCCATTTGAAGATTGTTGTTTGTACATACGTGTGTATCAGGAGGACAATAACCAAACTCGAAATAAATAGCTATTTTTTTTTAAATATATACAGGGTGTCCCGTAAGTCAAGGACCAAGGAAATACTGGTAATAGAGGGGGTAATTTCCTATCCGAAACACCAAATTTTATTGTCCTAGGCCAAGTAGCTTTTGAGATATGATTTTTTTTTAATTTTTTGGAATTTCTCTGACTGCGCACACAAAATATTTTATTATTATTATTTGTTGTAATTATTTCTACTTTTTATTGTTTTAGAGACTTACGGGACAGCCTGTATATTTGTAGCGACCGGGAATTAATCCCAGAACCTTTGCGTTCTAGTACTATTAAGACAGTAATTATTTTAAATAAAGAAGTTTTAATATAAGTTACATGTGACCTAGAAAATGTTTAGATTGTAACTCATAGTCTAGTGTCACGAGAGACGGGACTGGAAAGTGGTATTGTTATGCCTGACGCTTGATTCTTATCAGAAAATGTTGGCACGTACTCTTTTGTCGTACAAAACATGATGGTATTTTTGAAATGGAGGTAAACCTTTAGTTTCTTTGCCTATACCACTTATAACGAGGTAAATATTAATACAATTTTTCTAGGTAGAATTTTTCGACACGTTTCCGAATATTTACTAATTACACACGTCATTTACAAAAAAAGAATATACAAAAATTATTATTATATGTTAAAATATAAAATTGGTAGAATCACGCAACCAAGGCTTATATAAAATTTAAAAAGTAAACTGTCACATTTTATTTATAAGTTCGCTTCTTTATTGGCAAAAACTTTATTTAAGATAAGTGAATTCAGTCTATATTTATCCCGTAAACAGACGTTAAAATTAATGACAAAAGGCTTCTTTATATAGAAAAAAAAAGTAAATGCTATTTAAAATCGACGTCGTAAATCAACTCTTTGGAGATAGCGATTTTTGTGTAAAAAAAAAAACATTTCTTCGGCACAGGCATCGGCTCATCTTGTATTAATGTCACACCAAAGAGAAAATGCGATACACGTGGAAATCGGAATGAAAACTTTAAAGGGTTTTCCACATTATGCGGTTTATTTACCGCAATACGTCTGTAATGTAATATTTAAATTGTATATGCCAATAATTCATATTTATCATATATTTATTTATTTTACATTTAACGTGATTACGCCCAGTGGGCTAAAACAGATTAATCGGTCGCTAATGCTCTCCGTGACAAGACTTCTTTTTGTATTTAAATTATTTTATATACATACTTATTTAAAGATATTTGTACAATAAATATGATATATAATCATGGGCGTAGCTAAGGTGGGGCAGGGTGGGGCACTTGCCCCATCCTGGCTCTGACCAGTAAGGTACATAATCAAACCTAAAAAACTTAATTATCTAGGTACTAACTACAATACTCAATATCTGTAAGAAAGTTCACACTTGACAGTAGGCAGTCAACACAAAAAAATATAACTGGGATAAGACCGCGGGTTAAATATTATTTTAGACTGCTGCCCCACCCTGGCTGGCTGGCTACGCACATGTATATAATCCCAAACTATTCTATATATAGGTAAAATTTACAGTAGCTTCATCATAAAGATATATTTAGAAAACGTAAAATATAATAAAATATAATAAATTTACAGTTTTAAATATTGATATATAGGCTTTTTAAATAAATATCAAATATAATATGTACACTAAACTTGTATATGTAGACTAAAGTATTTCTGCTCCCAGCGGCAAATCGCATTACGTGTGCACACTTCCTAAGCTATATAAAATGGAACTATGCCAAAGTATCATTCTTATCAACTATTCCTTTGCACTTAACTTTCTATATTTCTTGTAGTTTAAATATTTTAGGTTCGAATTTCAAATGTTGGCCGTTAAAGAGAATTTTAAACTAGACCATAGACAACGTGGGTTTACCTTTCAATTTATTTATTTATTTATTTATTGCTTAGTAAAACAGAAAAAATAATACAAGTAAGTGAGTAAAGAGATGGCGGCCTTATCGCTAAGAAGCGATCTCTTCCAGGGAACCAACTTTAAAATGTAGAGAAATGCAGAAGAGGAATAGCGGGAGTTAGATACACAATATAGATAAACATATGAACTACACACAATACATACCATGTTACATAGATAGATATATATATATATATATATATACTATAATACTATAATACACATATACATAAATACTAGGAAGTGAGATTTTAAAATTTAGATAGTTTTCGGAGAGATTAAAATCAAATCTAATTCAAAAATCGATAATCATTAGCTATTTTTCTTGTACTCATTTCATTCTTGCTTAGCTTTCAGTTAAGCATATTTAAAAATGTAATACAATTAGTGGAAATAAAGTTAGTATTTATTATATTTTATATTACATCTGGGATTTCTATCTATCCTATAAAATGATAAATCTCATAGGGTAGATAATTTGATAGATATCTTAGTTTTAGTAAGTAAGTCATCTTCCAGTGGGTTATGGGATATCCTCACTTAGTGAAGCGGGAACGCGCGTGCAAAATCATTAAACCTTATCTCGATGGGGCACTCTCCCGCCAAAATGGGCTGTCATAAACACACTGCTATATCTAGACAAGCAACGACAACAGATCTCTATTCGGACTTCCCTGATAGATCCTTCGAAATCGAATTATTAAGGCTTAGTCGAATAATCGAATATTATTTGCTAGAGTAATTTTAAAATTACTGGCTTATTTTATGAGCTGTCAAAATTAAAATGACATTAGTTTTTTTTTCATTTTAAGGCAAAGGGATCGAATTTATACATCCATTAGTTTTTTTTTAAGAACGGCATCAAATTAGCGGGTATATTAATTAATGGTATTGAAAATATCAATCTACATTTTTGTTTTTTTAGTATTGTAATTCTAATTATAAAAACTTATAAAGGGTGGGGCACGGGAACTTCCCACATTTCAAATAATCACCAAATCAGCAAATTTAGGGCTAACTAAATATGAATGTACATAACTGGTAAATATATTTTTTTTTTCAAAACTCATAGTTTTCAAATGTGGGAGGTTTCCGTGCCTCACCCTATATTTTTGTGGATATTACTAATTTAAAATATACTGAAAAAAAAAAACACATACTTTTAAAATAATATCATAATAATTATAATCAGTATATTCTTAACAAAATTATGTTTAAATTATTTGTTTTGACCGGGAATCAAACACGATACCTTTTCTCAATTCCCTGTAACAGCCATTCTCAAAGTGGTGTTCCGCGGAACCCTAAGGGCTAAAATACTGCAAAAAATACCTACCAAAGGGAGATTATAAGGTTACATCTAAATATTCCAACTAAATATTACATTGCAATATGATTATTCATAAATACATATAAATCAGTTTTTTATAATTATATTAAGGCGTTTTCCTTCGCCAAAAAAGTTTGAGAACCTATGTCCTATAAAGTGAAGCTCTATTAAGTGTATGTTTATATCTAATCCGTGTTAATGAAATAACATTGTAGTGTGGTTAAATAAAAGATTATTAAATATTATTAAACTTAGGTGCCTTTATTAGCGCTTAGGTTATTTGGCAACTGGCATTAGTTGCGTTCCGTTACACGTGTTACATTATGTATTATAACACGTTCCGTTACATCTCCCTCTTTTACAAAAAACATTAAATTTAACAATAATCTTAAACACTAAATATTTACTTTAACAAACTGTATTATATTTCTTCCCTCTCTTCAAATTCTTATTGTGAGTTAATAAAGAGAGAAAAAAAAAAAAAAAATGCATTAATCTGTGTTCAAATACATTTGCGTTCAGTCTCTCGCAGCAGTCGTAAACATGGGGTTAGTTCGCCAAGGACTCCAGCAGAGTTACTGGCCATTACAACTAACTGTTGGCCATCAAAACTATTCCCCTTTCGAGGCTATAAAAAAAACTTTTCTTACGCTATTAGTAACGTGTTCGACAATTTATATTTCGATCTGTATCTCGTGTTAGTTTCCTTTTCGTTTTAATGTCGACTAAACGGTTTTTTTTTTTGGAGGAATTGATAAGTTCATTGACCTTTAGCTTGGACAACTTGCACTTAAAGAAATATCTATATATATAAAACGCAAAGGTGACTGACTTAGTGATCTATCAACGCACAGTCCAAACCACTGGACGGATCGGGCTGAAATTTGGCATGCAGGTAGATGTTATGACGTAGGCATCCGCTAAGAAAGGATTTTGATCAATTCCACCCCTAAGGGGATAAAATAGGGGATGAAAGTTTGTATAAATCTTATTAGATTTTCGACTGATTGAACTGAAATTAAAGATTGGAGCTACTATGATGAAGACGTCCGCTTAAATAGGAAGTATTAGTTTGAACCTATCAGTACCTAATGGAACGAACCTAATTAATAATAATACTTCTTAACGCGAGCGAAGCCGCTGGCAAAAGCTAGTTTAATTATAAGAGATAAAATAGGTTGACCTCATCATAATTCATCATAAATTGATATCCAAAACATGTGGAGCTAATTTCATTTAAGCTTTCGAAAAATCGGATTAAAAGACTTTTAAATTATTTAAATAAACTGCGTTATAATAAGTTTTTTGTATCCATTCCACTTAAAATAACAAAAAGAAACATATAAAATTGACGTTAATAACCTCAAAAGATCATCAAGAAAGAAACATCAAAGAATCTATTCAATATCGATTACGTATTGTTTTCAGAAGTGGTCTGTAAATTACACAAACGTATTGTGGTCGTAAAGATTTACTAGAAAAATTTTATGTGTCCACTGTTTCGTATTATACTCGTATCTCTATTTTTATAGCCGAGACCATTAAAATAGCACTTCTACAAATATATACATAACTACTAATATTATAAACGTGAAAGTGAGTTTGTTTGTTACGTTTTCATGCAACAACTACTTAACCGATCATCATGAAACTTTGCACACATATTTTTGGAGGTACTAGAGGAATTTTATTTTTTACTATAGTTTCAGCTGTTTGGAATCATGTTGATTCATTTCTATTGAAATTATCTCTGATACTTATTTAATGACTTAAATGCGAGCGAAGCCGCGGATAAAAGCTAGTATTACTATATATTTCAGCGTATAATATATATAATAAATGGTTTTTTAAGAGTCATTATTCTCCGTGTGTGTATGAATACGAAAAATGACTAATTTTTTATTTATTTTTCAATATAAATGTCAGTTGAAAAAATACAAACAATGAAAACGTATGAAATGGTATGTTTATTATTTGAATATGGAACAATGGACTAGATAAAGCCATGGACAATAGAATAGGGTTCTTTTATGTTCTGCATATTTTTAATTGTGCATAATTTTTAACTTTTATCACGCTCAAAATGCTATTAACAAACCCTATACATATATGTATATCTTTATAGTTATATAAGAAAGAAATCGGTATCCTTAATTAGATTCTTGTCGCCGTAAAGTAATTTATCACTGTTCTATAGTCGATTTATCATACAAAAACATATTAAAATAACACTAAAAGGTTGATGTTGCGTTTGAAAACACACACGGCGCTGCAATAGCTCGCTATTTGCATTATTGAACAACGCATTTGAATAAACCGTTTCCGAAATAAATAAAATTTATTGCTGTTTACCTCCAATACAGTTGTAACCGCTTTGATGTCTTCTTTCGCACTAAAAGGACTGTTACATGATTTTTATAAAATCTATGTTTAATCCAGGTCAGAGTTTATTTTTTAACATTACACAATCGTCTTTATCGATTTTAACACTGTTTTATTAAGTTCAAGGCCTCTTCGTAGACACTGCACATTGACGCATTCTGCGTGAACGATAAAGCACCTCGATATGCGCGGGAAAGTCATCTGTCAAACGTGTCATAAAATGGCGCGGTTTTTCGCGCGCAATTTTTGCTATTATTTTTTTAATTATTTCACTAAATAAATATACATTTTTAGCGTGTTTTAAGTCGTGTTGGAAATATTTTTACAAATCACGTGCCGTGATTCGAGTAGATAGTGTTTATATTCGGATCGGAGCATCACGCACGGCGATTTTTACGTTCATTTTACGACATTCGAACTGTTTGTTACAATTTTACACATGGCTTGTTAGCGCGTAGTCGACCAGCGCGGCAAAAGCTGTAGGGCTGACTGACAGCGAGCGTGCCTCTGCCGTTATAACCTAGACACGCGGATAAAACAGCCGATTATTAGAAATATTTAAAATACACAATTAAATCATGGTATATATCTCAACATTTTATCTTAAAACAAAATATCTGTTAATTCTTTTATTTATATAATTCACTTATAACTTTTCTTCATAAATATATGTGTATTATATTGATAATACTTTGTGAGTTTTCAATAATTATAAATTTAATTTATATATACAAATTGACAAATAATAACCTATATAAATGTAAGAAAGATTGACATAGAATAATCGTAAATTGACATTCTGTTATTAATTGATTAATTTTTTTTTTTTGCACGCCAAGTAATTGGTGGGACATGTGAAACTGTTTTATGTTATTAATTTACATCCCTGTACCGATGTTTCATGCAAAATAAATATATTTCATTTCATTTCATTTCATTTCATTTCATTTATTTAAGTATATATTATTATTCTATGTAATGTATGTATTGTGTAGATTTAGTTAGTATTATTTTCTTTTCATTGCATCTCACTAACTAAAGGTTAACTGCCAGATAAAGGCGACGGCAATAAAGAATTTATTTATTTTGTTTAACGAATTTAATTACAAATATAAATAACAATTCACATGATTTATTTAGCTTATTTATTCTTTCTAGGTGACATTTTCTAAAAGTTAATCATAGAGGGCGCTCGAGTTGAATAAGAAATGACCTAAGTAATTTTAATAAGTTTATGTGGTTTACTATCGTATATATAACGATATAGCACTTTTTTTTAAATACCTTTAATAATATTAATCCCTACTAACATTATAAAATTATAAATGTGAATGTGAGTTTATTTGTTACGTTT
>JAPWLS010001834.1:0-65296 GCA_028551675.1 Tineola bisselliella
TTTAAATAATGTATATAACCGTGGCAAATTAGACTTAAGTCTCCATTAAAAAAATAGGTTGTCATATTAAATATCTTTTCTTTCACAGATTAAAATTGGAGCGGCCGTAATCGCTGTAATGATGTACAGGTTTTGTGACGGCCGTGTGAAGAACTCATTAGTTGGCTAAACAAGTTGGATTATGTGATTAAAAAGATTATATTGAACGCGACCACCCGCGCGAACAGCTGTCAACTTTTGGCGGGAATCTATTTTCTTTTATTAATGGCTTCAGATATTTATTAAAGACAATTCTGCTAATGTCGAGTATTCGGGTAGCAGTCCAATAAGAAATTATAAAATTTCAATTCACATGTAAACTTTTAAGTCAAAAGACAAAAAAAAAACAAAATATTTTTGGAAATCAGCGGTGAATCTACGAAGCTTTTTTTTCGGGCAATTGCAATATTTTATCTATTTTTGGTAAGTTTTTTTTCTTTTTAACATGATGGTTTACGTATGAATTATATTATATATTGTTATATTATATTATATATTATAAAAGAAGAGTTAAATTATTTTCTTTATTATTAAGTTGCAGATATATTATTTATATGATTTAAGTTTATTAATCGTCAAAATATCTAATATATTTTGACGATTAATTTATTGATTTTTTTTAAAATTACACATTTTATTGTTATAAAAATGAACGTCTGAATATCAATAAAATAATAATAATAGATATAATAAAAATAAAATATAATAAAATTTATAATTAACCCACAGCGTAATTTAAAATAAAATCATTATAACACAATAGTTTTAAAAGGTCTTTTTTGTCAACAAAATGGCGGCTAATTCCCTTCTAAGAACCAAAGAAGATTAGTTATGCAATAATTTAAATATGGTTTTTGGAATTATAACAAATTTGTGTCGGAGTTTTTTGCTTCATAACTTAATCTCAATGCGACAAATTGGTTCGCGGAAGTCGGCAGAAGTTATGTTATACATTAGGAGTGAGTCTTGGATTTTTAAAACCGTTACAAATTGTTTATGGTTTTGACATTTGAAATAAATTTACCATATTTAACCTTTGGCGGTTTCCTTTCGACTTTAAGGCCCGTGTTTAGAGATAATTTTATTCCATTTTATGCAGTAATAATTATTTACTAATAAATCTTTAAGCGCGGCAACCATTAGGCAGTTATCAAAATAAAATAGTAATATACTGATATATCAAATATCCAGTTTAAATATTAATTTGCATTTTTTTCTGTTATTTATATATTAATAAGCGTAATGTATAATAACTTATCAGATGATGTGAAAGTATTGAATGAATTGCAATTTAAAACACGTATAAAACAAAGGTTAATTGACAAAGCTTTTTACACTATGAATGAAGCTGCAAATGACAGTCTGTGAAACTGATTGTATCTAGTAGTTAATATTTGTTGTTGGAGTGAGTAGAGGGCGCCGTCGTCGTTGCTGCATTGTTGTATTGATAAATATAGTTATGTATTGACAAGTCCAAGTGTTCCAATAGGAACCTACGGATGACGGAAATAGAAAATTGAAACGATTTTTTATAAATGCGTGTAACAGAACGTAATGACAGCTAGGTGACAATCCCTATCTCTACTAATATTACAAATGTGAATGTGAGTTTGTTTGTTACGTTTTCACGCAACAACTACTTAACCGATCATCATGAAACCTTGTAAACATATTTTTGGAGGTACTAGAAGTAACATAGGAAAGTTTTCATTTTTTAAAAATAATTATTTGGAACTGTTTGGAATCATATTTATTCATTTCTATTGAAATGATCTCTGATACTTATTTAATGACTTAAATGCGAGCGAATCCGCGGGTAAAAGCTACTTTAATATAATCATAAATCCATGTTTAACACTAGGTTTACGGGACGCGTCAATTTGACGCATTTTGACTTTTATCAGAGAATTACCAAAAACTGTTTAAAGTTTTATTTTATCTCTTTGTATGACTTTTATTCATTGATCGAGGGAAATATAAATTGAAGTCTATTTTCTTTAAAAGTGTTGAATTACTGAACTTGTCTATATGGTATACCTATCGCTACGATATGCGTCAAATTGACGCGTTTTAGTAGAAGTAGGTATATAGAAAACGTCCGTAAACCTAGTGTTAAATATAACAGAGAGAAAGTCGATTGAAAATTTCCATCATGGCTGGTGGGGGAAAAGAAACAATGTATTTACAGATGTGATCAAATAAAGACCAAATTTAGTGCGGGTTTATTCAATCTATTGGTTTCGAAAAAAGGCGGGAACAATTGTTACAAAGACAATCTGTGGTTCCTTTTACAAATTTTATTTGTTTTTTTCTCTTTTCGATATAAAAATTCAGGCTTTTCCTGCGAATTGATCCTTTGGGGACGATTGCCTCGAGAGTCGATGATAGAGACATTGTTTTTTGTTGGTTTGTTTACTTAAGTAAGGACGTCACTTAGATTTCGGTTAAAATTATGAACTCAATGTTGCCAGCATTTAAAATTAAATGGTAGTAAAAAGTAATTTTTAGTACTGAGTTTAATAATCTAAAGAAATAAAAACAATTTAGCTAATCTGTTACGCAGACAGCGGGTTAAATTTTCAATTTGTGATAAATTAATTCTAGTGTTGTATAAAAATTGTTATTTTCATTGGCAATTCGGGAAATTCTTGCAACGTTTTCCTTGTAAGAGATCCGCGGTTTTACTGTAAAGTGTTTATTGGAACGGATGGAATTTTTATTGCACCTCCTACACTATTTCACGACCCGCGACATATTGAATGAAATTGGCGCGAAACTTCGACCCTGACTCTTGACAATTGTTTGAATTTCGAATCTTTATTTTTTAATTATTGAACAATCTTCAGCATTTGAATGGAGACATTTATTAACATCAAGAAGTATTTGTAGGTTGCAGTCGCTCCCGATATGCCGGCTTGAGATGACAATCGTGTACTGTCCGAGTCGATGGAAATATTTTTCTTGTCAGTTCAATCTGTGTACTAGTTTATATTAAGTACAAGTACGGATCGAGAATCGAACTTATGCTCCTGTGAAGCTTAAAAAAATAAATAAGCTGTATAGCGTATACTCATATACATAGCAATGTTTAAAAGTGTGGATAGAAAAAAAAATTGTCAAAATTCAAATATCGAATTGAATGTGACAGAGAATATGGCCGCCGCAAGAACGAGCGCGGGAAAAGATGTAAGGTTAGGATTTATTATTTGGGACTAAAATTGCTTTTCGCGCCGTAAAATTTGATTGGAAAGTGTCGTGTTACGTGTTGTTTATGTTTTTCTAGCGGTAGCTAAAGTGGAATGGCTCTCAGCGGTGATATTTTTCTTAAAAAGTGTCACATTACTAAGTATCTTCGTTTGTTTCGACCTTTTTTTTTACAATTTTCTTAAATTTTCGATTTATTTTATTGCTTTTATATACAAAAGATACAAATATGTGTATAGTAACTTAGTAAAACATACAAATCAATAATGTATATGGCTTTTATTTATATAAAATATGTTCTTCTTTTATTAATAGCCTCAGATGTCTAGTGAAGATTTTTCTGCCAATATCGAGTATTCAGGCAACAGCCCAATAAGAAACGCAAATGTAAACCATCATGTCAAAAATATCCATCAATCAAATATCAATAATAAGTAGCTTAATAGTGCAACACTGTTAAGTGTCAGCGTTATCTTTTCGCTTTAACTAGTACCACGTGACCTTAGTGCTGCGCAACACGCGTAGTGCGGTGGTTTATTTTAATTCAATTATTTATATATTGTCATAAAACCCAAGGTCGATATAACGTCGTGTGATAACATCTATTTATACATGAACGCATAGGTTTGTTTATTATTGTCTATTGCTATATATGTTTTTTTGTTTAATTTCGTTTTAATTATTAGTAAACTTAGTTGTATTATAACAGTGTTATAATTTTAACACTAGGTTCACGGACGTTTTCTATATACCTACTTCTACTAAAACGCGTCAATTTGACGCATATCGTAACGATAGGTATACCACATAGACAAGTTCAGTAATTCAACACTTTTAAAGAAAATAGACTTCAATATATATATTTCCCTCGATCAATGAATAAAAGTCATACAAAGAGATAAAATAAAAATTTAAACAGTTTTTGGTAATTCTCTGATAAAAGTCAAAATGCGTCAAATTGACGCGTCCCGTAAACCTAGTGTTAAATATCTAATACGATCGTAGAATAATAATTCATCATACAATAAATAATATAAAACCTAATTAGTGTAAAGAATACTAATAAAAAATAATTAAACCGGACTCCAGTTTCCGAAAATTAAACGCGATAACGTCTCATTTAAACCGGCTATTACTAAAACGTTTAAAATTAGAAAGGACACGTTTAGAGAGAAATTGGCGTTAAAACTACACGCATAAGGTCTACAATACTACACGCAATTGTGTAAAAGTTTACGTAAAGAAATATCACTTATAAACCTATTCGTGTAAAGTCTACATTTAGTATGGAAAATGAAAAGCAGTCTATCTTTATTACTCTTAAAAGAAAACTCTATGTTCTATCCTTTTTCTTCTTTAAACTATTGATTTTTCCAGACGAGATGGGATCAGATGGCTCCATAATTTACATTTTACTTATATTTATGTATTTATGTGTCATATCTCTAAATTACATTGACCCGATACTAACACTGCTTCTTCTATGACAATTGGTTATCTGAAAGAAATTACTTTCAGTGATAAGATCGCCAATTGCTCTAAATCTGCTTCCTATTGTTGTTGTATTGTTATTATTATGTTTTAAAGCAATAAAGTATTTATTATTATTATTATTTATAAATGCTATGACTATAGACTACCACAATATTTGTATATTTAAATGTATATATGTGTATGTTCATTATATATTTAATTTACTTATATTTATGTATTTTATTTATCTGCCCAATACTATTACTGCTTCTTCTATGACAATTGGTTATCTGGAAGAAATGACTTTTGGTGATAAGATCGCCAATTGCTCTAATTTGATTCTTATGTGTTAAATTATATTAGTATTATTATTATTATATCAGTTCAAGGCAGACATATAAAAAATACCTATATTTAAAATTAAGTTACGTAATTATTTAAAAATAAATATTTACTTTAAACCCGTTGTAACATACGTTGTAATAATCACTTAAAATGAAAATAAAATTGTAATGTCGATTTAAAAAAATCACTATAAGAGGAACAGATATAATAAACCTTGAAAACGGTTTAATAAGATTTAATCCCTACTAATATTATAAATGCGAATGTGAGTTTGTTTGTTACGTTTTCACGCAACAACTACTTAACCGATCATCATGAAATTTTGTACACATATTGGAACACACTTTGAGAATGGCTGAACTAGAAAATAACCCGGTGTAACAATTTGTAGTACGTCATTTATTAGGATACTATAAAAAAATCTTCAGTAATGACAAGACTTTTTTTAGTTGCATATAATTTGTTTGGTCCTAACAGAGTTGCAATGATAAATAATTATTTCACATATTTGCCATAAATATGGTTAGTAACATTGGTCTTAAAGTAACGTTAGTAGTATCACATATTTTACACATTGTATATGGCATGCAAATAATTCAATACAATTAAATTTATACTTACAAAATTGTATCTAAAATATTACATGTAAATTATAACACAAAATTAAAGGCTGAAACTACATAAACACGTGCAGATGCGTTATGTTATTACATAAATTAATTTATCATTATATAAACTGAATTTAATTCAATATAAACAATTACAAAACGCTTCAACTGAAAGCACTTTACAATGTAAACAAGCTCGCTCCCTCAACTCGATAACTCGATCAATTAAAACTGGTATAGCTAAAATAAATAATCGAATCGCTCAAATAAATGACGTCATAAAGAACGTTAATTTTAAATTTCGAACGTTTATATAAAGTTAACTGTGGGTTTATCACGAATTTTAGTCTGGCTTTCGAACTGAGTTCACTTCAAGCGTTTTCTATGGAAACTTGAGCAGCGCCACCGCGTGCGGATTTGGAACTACAATATTTTAGATACTTTTTGTTAATTTTCGAACGTCTCGATATTTCGTTCATTTGATAGATTGCTGGTGCTCGTTAGTCGTTAGTAAAAATTCATGATCTCGATTGCTAATGGATCCGTTTTACTTGTGGCAGCTCGATTCGAAAGCCAGACTAAATTCGTGATAAGCCCACTAATATAAGTTGAATTTTGTGATTTTGAGTTTTATATTTAAATAATACAGTGGTCTGTATCAATGAAAACTCTTAAAATTGTATTTACACAATATATAGGTTCTATTTATATCTTTATTATTCATTTATATATATTATTTTTATATTTTTATATATATTTTTTTTTTGCACCCTATCATTTAATTCGCGATTTACTACCCTAAGGTTGGTTGCCTGGTAGAGATCACTGCTTAGTGATAAGACCGCCTTTTGTTTTTTATTTTTATTTTCTTCTGTTCTTTTAATTCGTGCAATAAAGAGTTATTATTATTATTATATATATTTCATTTGCATTTAACCTAGCTCGTCTTTTTCTATAATTCCTAAATAAAGCTCATAACTCAAAACTCCTTTAGTAAGTAAAAACCTCAATAACTCAAATTATTTAACGTTTCCCTTGGTCTTTATCTTATCGAGGTTCTACTGTATATAACAATTTCCAGTGTTTAGGGGTATATTAGGATAATTGATTTCAAATTATTATGGTCTTCTATACTAATATATAAAGAGAAAATGTTTGATTGTTTGTATGTATTGAATAGGCTCCGAAACTACTGGACCGATTTGAACATAACCTATAGAATATTTTCAAAAACCCGGATGAAAATTTCAATAAGGTGAAATAAATTCAAAAAAAAACATTATATTGCGTATGCTGCGGAAATTATTGACAATAGAGCAAAGTGATGTGCTACAGTTTTATAGAGGACATCAATATCTACAAAAAAGTGTGCGACACCATATGTCTAACTATTACAGTTATGTGACAATAACTGCTTTTTCATGTTAAAATATGTAATAGTATATTTATACTATAAAAATCTCGAAAACCGCTTGACGTACAAAGATGAAATTTGGCAGGGAGGTAGTTTTATAGTTAGTAGATAGCTAAGAACGTATTTTGCGACGGATGTGTGGTAGGCATTATCTGAAATATGAAACATCATTAAACTTCATAGTACTTTATACCTTCATTACTACGCGAACGAAGTCGATGGCAACAGCTAGTATTATATATGTTAGTTATAACATATATATGTAGTGAATATAAAAATAAAAACAGAAATAACTCCTAAGCTGTTATACATATAAACTATGATTATATTATAACATAAAAGTTTAATTGGTTAGATAAGCGTCCCAAAGAACCCCCTTAAAAGGGGAAAATAAAGCCCTCCTACATTTTCTTGCGGGAGATCCCACACTCGAAACGACGCGTTCTGATTGGTTGAAACTTCGAAACGGGCTTCTGGGAACGCAAATACAGAAACCTATTTGAGCTATGCAGATAACTCGATACAGCGTGATTGTTTTTAAATTTATTTATTCATATTATCACATTTTCTGAAATATATTAATAACTAGCGCGTTGCTACGCCACCAACTATAATAAAATAAATGTGAAGGAGAGACATTACACAAATATTTAATTCATTTTGAGTCATTTTATTGATTTGATGACAATATTGTCTGTTCAATGTGAGCTGTCACGGCAATATATGAAATTCATTGGAATGACAGTGGCGCCATCTGTCGAAAATTGATCGTACCAACTCATAAACCTTCGTGGGCTCATGCACAACAACTTTGCTAAAGATCATCACATGATCAAATGCATAGTTTACGATTCTGTAAAGGACTCACAGACAAACATTCATTTAGATTTGTCGACAAACTTTTTTGTATGGATCGTCTTTAGTTCTGCACTACGCCGTTAGGTTCGCATTTACAAAATTATCGCGCATTTAATCTTAAAATTCTCTTTAGGGTGCTGATGGTTGTCAATATCTTAATTTGTTATTGTGAAGTGGTATCACCACTTTAATAGTAAGCGTATTTCAAATTTATTTATTTACTCTTCAAGTCATATTAACAATTAAAACCTATTATTGGTTGTTTCAGGCGTTACTTTGCGGAAATCCATATTAAAGGAAATTATTTAAAATTATTTTTCTTATAATTCCCACTACATTAGGTCGATGAAGGAAAATAATAACCTCCACCAACATTCAATGACTTGTCTCGACGCGTTTCGCCACTTCACGTATCCTGATGATGCCACGTGAAACGCGTCGAGACAAGTCATTGAATGTTGGTGGAGGTTATTATTTTCCTTCATCGACCTAATGTAGTGGGAATTATAAGAAAAATAATTTTAAATAATTTCCTTTAATGAAAACCTAGACTTTTGCGTAATAAATTTCAGTACATTTAACACACGCTGTATATAAAAACGTACGGTAATGACAAGTTTAGGACGACCCGGCACGTACTTACCACTACATGCGCATCTTTACAGCATCCAAGCGTACAGCGGGATCACAATGCGAATACAAAAATACGAATGTTACTTTTACTAATATTTTTGGCGGAAATTCACATCCGTAATATTTTATTCCCATACTAAACCCGGCCAACGCCTCTGCTAACAGTTCAGTAATGGAGTACAAATATCCTCCTCTTAATCCACCTTCCCACTTACCACATCCCCGCAATCCACCCCCAAGGGGATAAGTTCAGTGGTTGCGAATTATTGGCGTTTAATGTGATTTTTATGGAGCGAAAATATCGACTTAATTATAAATTAACTTACAATTAAATTAACAATATATCGATAGTTTCTTTTTTTCGTGAAATTAACCTAATTATCGATTAGAAGGTCACATCACTAGTGGTTGTCGATAGCAGCGTCAAAAATTTTTGTTATTAAAATATAAAAATGTTATAGTCCCATCTGTTGTCCATCAAGTGTTTAAACATTTTGGTCTGGACCAGGAATGCAAACCTAGACCTCTGTGTAATCTTTGAAATGAAATCAAAATCGTTTATCAGCATAGGCACTAAAGGCGTGCGCTTGCTCATCGTTAGACTCTACAAATCAAAATAACCGGATAAACGTAGATAAAACCAATTAAAGTTAACGTTTAACTTAAATCCGAATCACAATAACAATTAATAAAATTTCCCTTGTAAAAGCACCCCTAAGGGAGACTGTAAGGGATGCACAATTGATCACCAATTATCTCTATCAACGAGGGGAATCTACCCTTTCTGTGTCAACATTCTTCATAATTTTAGGGGAAGTTTTTGTGATTTTTTAAAATATTATATGGAAGCTGTTTTCAGATTAAACTGCAATTTGAAAATATCCACTCAGTTCTTACTCCTTACTTTAATCTGACAGCATCAGTGGTGCAAAGCGAATTATGTGACATGAATTATTATTTACTTTCTTTTCTGAATGAAAATTCAGTTTTTTTGTTAATTACAGGCTATGATTGACGAGTTTCTTGTGGTATTCTTCTCGTCATACGACTTTCTGAAGCCATTGTAGAGTCTAACGATGCGTAAGCGCACGCCTTTATTAAATAAAATAAACTATTTAATAGAATATTTTCATAATCATAGAAGCAATGATTTAAAACAATAAATGTCAATAATATTGATACAATGTAAAAATAAAGTTAGTATTAAAAAAAAACACTAAATGACTGAGTCATAAAAAGGAGTCTAAACACTTATTTGTTATTCCAGTTGGAGTCGCACAAGAAAGGGAATTTATAAATAAACAATGTTTTGAGGAACGCGTCTCACAAAGGAGGCGAAACACCGCGAAATGTTCGATGCATGAGATTGGCAAAAAAGTTGTGAAATCAGCTGTAATAGGTCTCCGAACATGTGTATGAATAATTTTTGTCTCATCTCGCGTTTGTTTATTGCTTTCCGAGAGATCGATTTTGTATTTTTGATAGCACGCTTTGTGAAACACGTTGGCAGACTCCCAACTGTAGATTCTATGTAGCGACATTTTAATATTGTTTAATACTTTATAGTGTTTATATATTATAATTTTTTACTTTATTTTTTCTATTTCTTTCATTGTTTATATATGTTTAAATATTATAGTGTTTATATTGTAGTAATAAGCAGAGGCGGCTCGTCCTAAAGAGCGCTGGTGCAGTGCACTCCCACGAAAATTACAGAAGTAATCTATATTTCTTCATAATACATACTATCCTTACATTACATTCATTCTATTCTACTATGCCTATACAATAGTATATTATATTACCTATATCTACGCCGCTGTAATATAAGTTCTGTAATTTTCGTGGGAGTGCACTTCACCAGCGCTTTTTAGGATGACCGCCTCTGGTAATAAGTTTAAATAAATAAATAAATATAGTGTCATTTAAAGGACTGCGCATTTTATGGCGTTATTCAAAGTTGTTTTGTGGATAATTCGATGTCTAAGCCTAATTTTGTCGCTCAATCGGTTTGTCAGATTTTCATTTGTTTTTTATTTAAGCAATAATGCGTTTTATTTTTAAGTTCACATTTGTAATTCATGTTTAATTTCTAAAATATAAGTAACTAGCTGTTGCCAGCGACTTCGTTCGCGTAGCATTGAAGATATAAAGTACTATGAAGTTTAAATTTTAACATGAAAAAGTAGTTATTGTGACATAACTGTAATAGTTAGGCTTATGGTATCGCAGACTTTTTCGTAGATATTGATGTCCTCTATAAAACTGTTGTACATCACGTTGCTCTTTTGTCAATAATTTCCGCAGCGTACGCAATATAATAATTTTTTTCACACTTTGGGTTACATTATTGAAGTTTTCATATGGACCCCAAACGTTTTTGAAAATATTATATAGCCTATGTTCATCAGGGATAATGTAGGATTCTAATGGTGAAAGAATTTTTCAAATCGGTCCAATAGCTTCGGAGCCTATTCAATACATACAAACAATCAAATGTTTCCTCTGTATATATTAGTATAGTTATAGATAAAGTGATAAGAAATAAAAATGTTTTTAATTTATTTAGATGCACACAATTGTCGATTTTATTTTACTATTATAATACATATGTATTTAGTAATAAAGTATAAAGAACGTACACAGCCGCAGTTCTTATTAATTTCAGCAACTTACAAAGTACTGTGGGCTTATCACGAATTTTAGTCTGGCTTTCGAATCGAGCTATCACAAGTAAAACGGATCCGTTAGCAATCGGGATCATGAATTTTTACTAACGACTAACGAGCACCAGTAATCTATCAAATGAACGAAAGATCGAGACGTTCGAAAATTAACAAAAAGTATCTAAAATATTGTAGTTCCAAATACGCACGCGGTGGCGCTGCTCAAATTTCCATACAAACCGCTTGAAGCGAACTCGGTTCGAAAGCCAGACTAAAATTCGTGATAAGCCCACTGTTTATTGCTTGACGTTATTTAGAGTTGGTGTGATGCTATATAGAGTGTATCATTGTATGGATAACAAGGTAAACTAACCAGAGTCAAGTAATTTAAGCGTTTTAGAGAGGTTGTCGTTAAACCGAGTGGCGTCAAATAAGGTTTAAGATATTTATTTACTCAAAAAGAATTACATAAATTCACTTAATTGAGATACTTATATAAAATTTATAAATAAACATAACACACAGACTATATCGTATTATACAGTAATGCCCCGCTTTACGCGAGGGATATGTTCCGGAAAAAACTGAAATTCCTGCGACCATAGAGAAGTTGATGACTACATTATGTTTATACGCACTCTTTCGCGTAATACGGGGCAATTGAGCACGAAATTTGAATTTCGTGAGCATAACGGGGTCGCGTAAAGCGGGGTATTACTGTACTAGAATATTTACAACACCATTACAAGGCACTCAGACCCATTATATGTTTCTTTAATTCATATTTAAATGAAGTTTACATTGTGTATATAAGTTAATTTTGGGTAATATTTTTGTTTTTACTTGTGTTACATACTTAAATATCAGTTTAATATATTTTTATTGTTATAAAATTAACTTTTTCGTGCAATTATCGTATGTAAATAATAAATATGTAATGGTACATTCAATGTTGGTATGTGCTAAATTGATAGACTAGTGTTGTAGAGACTCCGCATAATTTGGTTAAAAGTGCTTTTTACAATACAGTTTTAAGGCGACCATTTGAAGTGAGATTTTATATAAAACAAAATACATACGAATGACATTCACAATTCAAAAATCATAATGTTTTTAGAATCGTCTTTGCTTGTATAGTAGTTTTTAGATCAACACTAGATGTCGCCAGCGTCGTTTAAGAACTTAGCTAGAATCGCGTTTATTAATCTAAAAATTACTCCGTGAACACAGTTTCGTATATTGGGATGTTTATTTCTTTGGTTACTCTATCTATATATTGTATGCTACAAATTATTTAAAATATTTTATATCAAAGTTGCCTTAACAAGGCCGATTATGCACTACGACCATATGTGGGGTTGCCAGCCTACTATTTGAAAACAATCGCGAGTGGCCTGTCGCGGCTGATTGACGAGCATTCCATCTCGGTGTTGCCAGAGTGTAAACACAAATAAATGATCACAGGACATCGCGTTCTGTTATACTTTGAGAGATGGTGGTATAAAATATTATTTATTTATTATTTATAGAGATTGTCGTAGCAAAAGAAGCATTGTGCGTTCGGAAACGTGTTTCGAGCTGGTGTTATCAGCTCCTAGGTCTTTTGATTATTAATTTCAATTAATTTAAAGTAAATTTTTGAACGAAATATATGTTAGCTGTCACTCTGACAATACCGTTATACGTTATTTTGTAACTTTTTGTTGTAAAAAAAATATCATCCCGCGCTTTTTGTGAGTGGAATGGAACGTGTCATTATCTACCGTTACTTTTGGATTGATTTAGGCGGGAATTTTTGATTGTTTGTTTGCAATTAAAATACATATGTAGAGGACATATTTTTTTGTTATTCTTTTGTTCTAAAAGGTGTGAGATTGGTTTTAAAGAGTGGTAGCGTCGAGTAACGATTGTTTTAATTGAATTTAATTTGACATTATTTAGCATTTAAGGCTGAATAGTAAATTTTAATTGTATAGAATTATTTGCATGCCATATACAATGTGTAAAATATGTGATACTACTAACATTACTTTAAGAGCTATGTTACTTAACCATATTTATGGCAAATAAATAAATTTGAATTTGAAATGATTTTGATAATGGAATTTTGGTCGCTCTTATTATGACAGGCAGCTGATGTTTTTTCTTAGATATTTATGAATTGATGACTAGGGTAAATTATGAGCGTCATTGGCAACACCGAGATTGTCACTGTCAAATGAAATTTATTTATTTATGGTCTACAAATGGAAGGAAAGATTAGGTCTATATTTAGTAGGACTAAGTTGTGATTTAAAACAGTGTAGATTATATCTATAAAGAATTCGATATTATGTTTAAAAGACTGACTTGATCAGATTTTCGGTTATTAGGTTTAATAAGATTGTAGTCTATGGTTTTTTTTTTCTCTAAGATGTGTCAAATAAATCAAAAACCATATAAAGTATTTTTTGAATTTATCAATTCACTAGCTGTTGCCCGCGACTACGTCTGCGTAATAATGAAGATATAAAGTACTATGAAGTTTAAAGATGTTTCGTGTTTCAGGCAACAGACAATGCCTATCACACTTCTGTAATAAAGTGGCATCTAACCACAATAATGACACCTAACCTCAAAAATTCAAATAGTTTTGTACTGCATATATAAAAATGACCAAACGGAAATAAAAATAAATATAGAAAAATTCCAAACAGTTGAAACTATAGTCAATTGGAAACTATAGTAAAAAATTATTATTTTTTAAAAATAAAAGTATCATATGTTACTTCTAGTGCCTTCAAACATGTATACAAAGTTTCATGATGATGATGATTTATAATATTAAGATGTTCACGATTAACCATTGTTATTTATAAAACTAAAGAATTTAATATAAAAAACATATTGAAGTATTATGATCACCTTTTTTTTAAAGAATAAATATAAAAAAACCGTCTATTGACATAATTTAAGGTGAATGTGTAGTTAAAGTGATATTATCTCGGCGTTCCGGGAAAGGACACATGTCTACCAATAAACTAATTGGGTATAAAATATGTCTCAAATAAAATATAAATGTACCGTGAAATTTGTCTTTTTGTTTTTACTTTCTTTACCCAAACAAATATCACAAACGATTACAGTGGGCTTATCACGAATTTAGTCTGGCTTTCGAATCAAGCTGTCACAAGTAAAACGGATCCGTTAGCAATCGGGATCATGACTTTTTACTAACGACTAACGAGCACCAGCAATCTATCAAATGAACGAAAGATTGAAACGTTCGAAAATTAACAAAAAGTATCTAAAATATTGTAGTTCCAAATCCGCACGCGGTGGCGCTGCTCAAATTTTCATACAAATCGCTTGAAGCGAACTCGGTTCGAAAGCCAGACTAAAATTCGTGATAAGCCCACTGATAACAATAATAAATTATTATGTTGTAAATTATAAGTAAATTAAATAAACAATAATAACAAAAAAAACATCTAATTTTAAACAATTAACAAAAGACACTAATGATAATGGAAATAAAAGAATCTTTTTTATACATCTTTTCCAAATCGTCGTCGGCCATGTTGGATTTTTTCCCGCGCTTTTTATTCGCATATTTGTTTTCAATTTACACCGGGATTAAGTTTTATATCGTCCAACGGGAACTGTTTTTTATATTCTTTCAATTAATCCGTCGTACCAACGAATGTTTCAATTAAAAAAACCTTTTTACTTTATTCATATTAAAACTCAATTTTTTTATTCCGCATAAGCCCATCTGGCTCTTCAAAAAATCATAAGAAACTCGCCAATCATAAGCTACAGGCTTACTCATAGATACATTCTTGTTTAAATGTAAATTAATCATTTTTAAGAATGTAAATAAACCTAGTACCCAAGTATATAAGCACACTAACATCTCAGTCACACTAGGTTACCATTAAATTAACGAATTATATTTTCATTGTAAATAGTTTTGTAATATTACTGCATGCTGTGTTCACTGTGCATAGGGCCTACAATCTGATTGTTATAATTCTTAGTGTGATATTAATTCCTAGTCTAGTTGTAGAGCCCTGTTTGTGGACCCAATATATTATTTAAAAATATAGGTACATTGATACAAGTTTGGAGATATATATACCTACATATGTATAGATGTTATTTTAGTAGTATTAAAGCCAAATAATTTAACACAAAAGACGTTTAATAAAAACGACAGCGATAAGCGATATAATCATTTTATTCTCACTTTATATTTATAATGTATCACAAATATACCCGTTCATGGCAAAACGCACTTTGTTAATAAAAAAAGCAATATAAATACGAGGTTTGTAGAACAACATTTTACCGTGCGATGTCTTGGAACTAGAAAAAACGTCACAGTCTTTTTAAAAATACTTTCATATATTTATCACTACTATCACAGACTATAACGCGACGGCTTAAGAAGACAAGCCGACTACTTCCAAGCTTACTTAACGTTCATTTGAAAGTAGTATTACATACTACCCGGGGATGACGTACATTGTCTAACATAATTTTTTTCTTTATTCACTTTAGTAATTGGGATTCAATAAAGCGCTTTTACTCGTCAAAATAAATATAAATATGAATGTAAAAATTTAGCTGCTGTATACTGGCATTGTCCACTTACATACTAATGTCATAATACTATATAATAAATCTACTACGACGTAGAAGAATAGCTGCTGTGTCATCCTATTACAGAGTAACTATAATGTAACGACCCTCTATATAGCGATTTCCTCGATTTAACGGATTATTCGAAATCCCCTAAAACCGCCCGTAAGAGCTAATGCAAAATATACCTTTACATTTGTCAAAAACCTTTTCATAACGAACTTTCAATCTTTGCAAAAAATAATAAAAATTATTTACCTCCATTTAACGAAATCGTTCGCTACAACAGGGAAAGCAGATTAGTACCTACGGTAAGCTGCGATTAATTTTTTTTAACCTTGTTAAAACGAATCGTAGACCAACCTACTAACCTCTGTATAACGAACCTCATTGTAACAAATTACTTGATATAACAAATTATTTTCTGATTCCCTTCAGTCGTTATATCAAGGTTGCATTGTATTCATCTAATGTGTAATATGATTTTTGAATAAGTTTGTTTTTTTTAATGATTTTTTAAAACTGATAACTGGACTGGCAGACTCGAGGCTACTAATATCTTCGGGTAGCTTAAAGGCTGTTAATGTCTAATTTAAATATAAAAAGCCGTAATGCATTTTGTCATAAGGCAACACAAAAGCGAGATAAAAAGCGAGAGAGCACAATATGATACTGACGACTTAATTTATTTGTTTAAAATTAAAACTGCCACTCTTATTGTAAGATGGGCTTACATGAAATATAACCAATTAAATAGTTTGTTAGTTGGTTCTCGAATTAGTTTTTCGATATAAGGAATTTACCCGGTATATTGATCTTAGTACACACATAGCTATTTTAAGCGGCTAATAATAAATTAAAATAAAAGAAAATAGTTTTGGTATTGGCAGAATTGTCTTTATTAAACACTAGCTGTTGCCAGCGTCTTCGTTCGCGTAGTAATGAAGATATAAAGTACTATGAAGTTTAAATTTTAACATGAAGAAGCAGTTATTGTGACATAACTGTAATAGTTAGACATATGGTATCGCAGACATTTTTGTAGATATTGATGTCCTCTATAAAACTGTAGTACATCACTTTGTTCTATTGTCAATAATTTCCGCAGCGTTCACAATATAATGATTTTTTTGTATTTTTTTCACATTTTGAGTTACATTATTGAAATTTTTATATATTAGTATAGATATAGATTTGAGGGCATTTAAGTAAAGAAAAAGAAGAAGATCACGAGAAGTGTTCAATTAAAACAGTATTCGTTATTTACGCTTAGTTTACTACAAAATCATATTGATAGAAAGTTGTGTTCTGTGGTAACAATTAATCTTCACATATACTGTGTAAATAGGTTCAAAGGAGTAGTGCTTCACTACTCTTACATATTAAGGAAGGCATTATATCTATCTCACTCGGCAGACAAACAACAGGCTCGTTTGACGAGTGTTTGTTGAATATATAGGACTACCGTCAATATAGTTGAAACCAGTGCGTTGCCAATCTCTTCGGACGAAAACTATCGTATAATTATGATAGAATTTCATGTACACCTAAGTTCGTTTAATAATTAATTATTGTAATTTTTATTTTTGTTTATATAAGATTTGTGCTGTTGTAATAGCTAAGTGTAACAAATAAAAATAAATAAATATTTTGGTAGGTAGTAGTGAAATTTTAGTAGTTTTGCAGTTAATACCTACTAGAAATAAAATGACTCATGTAATCCAAGCTTTATGAGTTAAGAGCGACCATTCACAACACGACGATTTAAACGGACGAGGTAGGTAGCATCTCGTTTAACGTCCCCCTCACCCCGCAACTAACACCCGGTACTAAGGTTTAATGCCAATTAGGAGTAATAATTTGACCTGTTTTATGACCTCCCATATACTGATCCTAAATTTGGTACAGAACAAGGCAAACACCACTCAATTCTGAAGAAAATATCTACTGTTTTATATTAAAAAATAATAATAATTAAAATAATCATTTCGGCTTATAATCACTAGTCACTGTGACTGCAACACCTTCGAATAAGCTGCAAAAAAACTTGTAAATATTTTTTTTAGCAAGATATCTATTAGAAATATATTCAAGAACTAAAAAGTAGGTTCTCTATTCAATATACGTAAAATATATATGTATGTTGTCTATTATTTTTAGAAAATGTCCCTATACAGACAGACAGACAGACATACAGACTATCAATCTTCTAAATAATTATAGTTTATTATAATTCTTAAAAACTAAATAAATAAAATAACAAAAAAAGGTCAAATTATCATCGTGAATGCATCCAAAACGGCGTCGTCCCAGGGGGGCTTTGTACAGACTAAATAAATGATCCCATCTCACTATGTATAATATTATAATTTGATATAACCACGGTTTGATATTGTTATTAAAGCATTTGTGTTTGAAATAACAACCTCTATAATAAACATTTGACAGTCGTTTTTCTAAAGCTCCCTCTGTCTGTACTGAGTGTAATTTCCATTGAAAATGTGATAATTTCAAACCAACTGAATCAAATTAGTACAAAAATTAAATTTAACAAAAAAACACATAAATTCAACACACGGAGTAAAGACCAGATAAAAATCCTAGAAGCTAGAACTAGCTTCGAAAAAAGAAGTGTTATGGTGGAAGGAGCACAGTTCTATAACGCATTACCACCTAACATAACTAATATTAGAAATATTAGTAAATTTAAATATGAATTAAAAAAACACATAATGGGTCTGAGTGCCTTGTGATGGTGTTGTCAATATTCTACGTACGATATGTTTATTTATAGTTATTGTTATCTCAATTAGGTGAACTTTTTAAAATTCTTTTTGAGTAAATAACTTAGTCTTAAACCTTAAATGCCTTAGTGGATATACTTAGTCAGCATGGTGGGGCGACTGTTGTCTTCTAGATACCTTAATGTCAGACTCAGATTAAGTTCGAATAAATTATTTGTTTCAAATAAACTGTCTTATCTGTTCACGCGCTGCTCAATGAGCAAAATAAATTACGCGTATAATTCTTGACAGTTATAACGATTCAAAGAGATAACTCCAAATTTTTTTTTGTACGAAGTTACTAAAAGATAAGCTCACAAAAAAGGCTATTGACTTGTTCCTAACAACGGGAGAGCAAACGCCATTAAAAATCCGTTACCAAATAAAACACACATTAACATAATTAATCTAAAAAAAAACAAATTATTATTAAACATATTAATTAAAGTTTAGATTGCTTATCGTCTCAATTAAATTTGTTTAATTTCAAATATAATCGTACAACACTATAAAAGACCTTTAATAAAAAATTGTATAGCATAAAGAATCTGTTTCAATCAACCAATCAACATTCCATATTCAAATGAGGCTACGATTTATTCACATTTACTTTTTGAGAATTGTAAACAATAAATTTAATTTTAATTATTGTTTTTATTTTCCTATCAAAACTGTATTGGAAATAGCACGAAAGTAGTACTTAAGAACTTAAATGTGTCAATCTTGGCGTTATTTATTGTGAAATAATGTTCACTACACGACATCTATCGGTGCGTGTCGGAGTTAAATGATTCGTTTATATTTACAAAATTTGTTTTGTTAATTGAAATACAGTACACGATGAAGGTATTTTAAAGTGAAGACATTCGTTTAGGTTCTTTAAACTAATCAGTCATTTAGTTCGTTAAGTTTGAAATGGTGTCTTAATTATTAGTTTTTTTTTGTACTTATTATTATAACAAGGGATTTATTTATATGTTGTTTAATGACTTATGTGTTTCTTCCTACGCCTTTTTTGATATGTTGGTAATTTTTTACTTATTACCAGTGAAGGAAAGGCATAGGGTGAGGCCTATACAGCATTTTATTTTTTCAATTTTAAACTATACTAGCGATGAATCTGTGGCGTATCCATAGTAACGCCTTTGTTTACATTGTCAGTTGTCAATAAATATTATTTCTTTAAAGACTTTATCATTTCAATTAGTTTCTTATATTAATATTTAATTGTGATAAAGTACAAATCCAAATCGCTGAATTTCACTTCAAATAATTGCCTATGTTCATTTAGTCGCGAATTGTACGCCTAGCCCTAGTGTAAACATCCGGATTGAATTGATGCCTTCTGAGTTATAAAGTTTATTTACGTTTTAACAACCCAAGTTTGATAATTAAATATTAGTGCAATAATATAATATTAATAATAAACATTTATTTCGATAGGCAACCGAAGCTGGAACTTACATAATTGATTGGCGTACTAAGCACTGTACAATAGAGGTAGTCCTTATAAATTAAGCCCTTTTTTATATATTAAATAACTAATTAGCTGAATTATATTCTGTGATCTGTCTCTTTCTATCGAACTTAAAATATGATAAGATAGAAAGAGATAAAACATGTTTTAGCTTATTAACTCCTTTTCTTTTTCTTTCGTCTTTCTTACAGTCTTTATTCCAGTTTTAAATAAACATCAAAAATATGTGGAAAAATCGTTAATTACAAAATCAATTTGGTTATTTAAATGGTGGATTACATTGTCAGTGCACGTATGAATAGATACTGACGCGTGTAGAGTATACAATAGTATAGAGCAGACATTATTCTTGAACACATCGAAACTGACACTTTTTGTTCATTTACGGAGTTAAAGTAATCAACTACAGATTCCCGAGAAGCCGGTATAGGGGAGACGATTATTTGTCTATTAAAGTGGTTACAGCTGATTTACTATAATTATATGGGTTTCAAAATAACTTGAGAATCTGAACCAATTTCAGGAATGTGTTGGGATTTCTGTTAAATTGTTTATTAAGTTTTATAGGTAAGGTACTATGGGGCTGATATGTCTTGACAGATTAAAATAAATATGAAAAATCTAACTTGAACGTGTAGGAAAGCAGCTCATCCATGCTGCTAATCATCACCAAGCTTCCCTAGAATGTTCTCCCAACCGTCTGCTCAAATATACATTTGCAAATGTCGACTCTAAAATATAATGAACACTATGTGAAAGGTAAGTTTTGTAAATAAAGTGTCCATCACAAACGGACACGGATTGATGTCTCTTTTAAGAGCTGAACCTTGGTCCCGTGGTGTTAACTATGCACACAATTATTGCCTATAACAAGTACAGTCGAGGCAATAATCAGTTGGACGTGTTTATTATTTTTTATTTTAAAATTATTCTAAGAAAACAATAATTATACATTTGTAGTTTAATCCGTTCCGTAACCTTGCTCGTATGTCAAATTGCTCGTATCTCAAAGCAATTTTCCCCATTGAAATGCTATTAATCAGTTCTAGCTTCCCCTGCACATGGTTTAAAACAGCGGTTCTCAATCTTTTTTGGCGAAGGAAAAAGCCTTAATATAATTATAAAAAACTGATTTATATGTATTTACGAATAATCATATTGCAATGTAATATTTAGTTGGAATATTTAGATGTAACCTTATAGGTAGGTACCTTTGGTAGATATTTTTTGCAGTATTTTAGCCCTAGGGTTCCGCGGAACACACTTTGAGAATGGCTGGTTTAAAAAACCTGTCCTTGGACTTGATTTGTTTCATTTTTGGGGTGATTTTTATCCACAAATTCTACAACTTTCGCCCACATTCCCAAGATCTCCTTTTATATCTCTTGTAGATATAACCTCTCCATCTCTGGCTCCTGGGTACTCGTATATCGAGGTACCACTGTATAGACATTGGGGGGAGCAAATGAGTACTTTGAAAACTTATAACAGAGCGTTGAATACGAACCTATCGGTGACGAGCTAAACTAAAACGTTAATAAAGATTATTTCCTTGACTGTACCTACTTAGTAAAGCGTATTGTAATTTGTATGTTTGTTTGACAGCACAATAATACTAAAATAATGACAGTAACTTTGTTATTTTACTGTTTTGTGAATTTTAAAATGAAGGTAAGCAGACGTGCCTAAGGAGGCTTTTATTGCTTCTGTGGTGTGTTGTTGTGGTTTATTATGAATTCTTCAGTTTAAAGCCTTATCAATACGAGTGTAAATTTTAGTTTTATCATAGAGTTATACGTAAATTAGATTGGACTATTTTAGTACGCAATTTTCATTAAATTAAAATAAATCTTATCATTGACTGAAATCCTAATAAAGCAAACGTAACGTTGGCCCTGGTGATGATTCCTATGACGTCATGACTTTCGCATAAATTTCAATTAACTTATCACTGTCATATTTTTGACAGCAACTGTCATGCTCATCCACCAAGTGAAATGTACAGCGACGGAAAGGAAAGAGGATTTATGCTTGTAGAAATAAACCATAAGTTTGTGCCTATGTCCCTGCGGGGTAGACAGTGATTATGATTTAACTTAAAGTAACAATCCCAAAATCCCATCAAAATTCTGAAAGTGATTTTTGAATATAAAAACAATAAGTGCGAGAAAGACAACAATACGATACACATTACAACTGTAAAGAACTTACTTACATTTTCTATTTAAGATAGAAAGAGAAAACAATAGTCTTGCTATTCCATAGGAGTGAGGGAGATAAATATATGTATGGCAGTTACACACCTCATTGCGATGCTACCCGATTGGTTGAGGTAAGTGTTCCAATTAAGGTATAGTGCGCGTGAGTACTTACTTTATGGGATCCATAGACTTAAAATTATTTAGAATGTAGAAAATTAAAAATATATTTTGTTATTTATCTTTATATGTGACATATCAGTATAACTTTCATTGATTTTTTTTTATTAGCCTAGCATATGGCCTCACTATGCCGGCTTGAGGAGATGTATGTGCTCTGTCCAAATCAGATCTATTTATGACTTGATCTATTAATTGTTCTATTTTTGAACTGTTATGTTATCTATTCCTGCTCCATACAGGTTTTTATTGTATTATACCTTATAATAGAGAGCAGGGGTGCCCAAACGGCTCTTTGAAGGATTATTTGTGGCTCCCGATAAATGTACACGAGTTCCCTTTTCAATCTTGTGTTATTATATATTAAAAAAAATATTATCGTTCCGTATGTGTTTCAAAATGTCTTTTAGAATACTGACAACAAATATGAAAGACCAAGTGCAACGTTTTTTGCATACCATTTAAATACGAATTTAATTTCATATTTCGAAAAATGGCTCGGACTATCAATGAGTTTGGTCACCTCTGCTATAGAGTATCCTATTTTGTATCGTGGTTGTTTATATACAGTAATTCCCCGCTTTACTAGACTTCAAATTTCTCGCTCAATTGCCCCGCATTACGCGAAAGAGTGCGTATAAACATAATGTAGTCATCAACTTATCTATGGTCGCGGGAATTCCAGTTAACGCGATTTTTTCCGGAACGTATCCCTCGCGTAAAGCGGGGCATTACTGTAAACACATTTTATATTTAGAATATATAAATAACTAGCTTTTGCCAGCGGTTTCGCTCGCGTTAAGAAGTATTATTATTAATTAGGTTTAGTTTGTGTGGCTTTACTTTTGTTTAACGTGTGTTAAGTAGTTATCACCATTCCTGTCGTGGGTCATAATTGAAAACTTGCTCCAGTTATTAACCACATATCTGTCAATTTTTAATTTCAGTTCAATCAGTCGAAAATCTAATAAGATTTATACAAACTTTCATCCCCTATTTTATCCCTTTGGGGGTAGAATTGATCAAAATCCTTTCTTAGCGGATGCCTACGTCATAACATCTACCTGCATGCCAAATTTCAGCCCGATCCATCCAGTGGTTTGGGCTGTGCGTTGATAGATCACTAAGTCAGTCACCTTTGAGTTTTATATATATATAGATACAAATATTAAATGTCAATTCTAAATATAATTAAGTCTATGTCAATTGAAATGCCAATTAAGCGGTTACTTATTACCGCCTTCCTATGGAGGTATTTAGTAATGAATTAGTCTACGATTAAGTCACAGGGCTTTATGTGCATTCACGACTATGTTACTGTTAGGCGTAAGCAGCGCTATTAGTTTACTCGAGGAATAGGGTTTGCATGTGGGGCTGGAGCTGGTGTGGTTTAACAGTTATACCTAATAATAATATTTTATTTTATTTATTTATTTATCTATTTATGAATAATATTAATTAATATATACTTTTCGATGGTCCCACACTAGGCATTGCCTGTCACGTGGGACCCATCACTTACAAAACCTTTAATTATAAACATTACTACTAAAAATATTAATTAATTTATTTATTTATTTTTGTAATGTCTTTGTAAGTTTAATTTGGTTGTGGGGGTAGTGTGGCATCAGGGTCTCATGAACTGCCCTGTTTCTCTATAACTCCAGGCAAGAAGAATCCCAACAACCTTTGCTTTAATCAATCTGGTCAATCATCATCAATAATAATAAATGTTTATTTTTAAAATCAATTTTACGAGTTTCTTGTGATATTTTTCTCGCCATATGCCTTTCCGAAGTCATGGTAGAGTCTAACGATGAGAAAGTGCACGCCTTTAGTGCCTATGCTAATAAACGATTTTCATTTCATTTCAATTTGTACTGTTTGTTGTCTTGCCACCAAAAACCAGTGTTGGTTTGCCTTGATGCTGCACATTTGATTTATATTTCTTAACCTTTAACTACTGAGGTGGATTTAATTTCACGTAAACACTGACGTGGGGGCCTCAGAGTCCCGTATATATATGTGCTTGTATTTAAAAATCTTTATGGTTTTTAGGGTCTAGTGTTTAATATTTAACTTTAGTGGATGTATTTAAATAAAGTAAAATATATTTGTGTATAATTTATTTGTAGCATTATTAATAATAATAATTTATTATAGCATTTTTTGGAAAAAAATCACATGAGATCATAAATCAGCAAGAATAAATAAAATTATTTTAAAAAAATCAACAAAATAATTCAAAAATTTTCTCAAAACCTGAGAGGCCCCTACCTCAGTAATTAAAGGTTAATATAACTTAACTATAATATAACTCTAATTAATGTAAAATGTCTAGTTTAATAAACAATAAATAACAAATTAGTAGTAATATATTGGTAATAAGAAAAGATATAGGTATATGTAATTTTATAATTACGGGTAGGTTTGAGAATTGGCAAACAAAAAACTTCATTTGACCAAAAATTAAATCTGGAATTTAAATATTGTGCGGTCATTTGAATTTATAGTTTTAAATAAATTTACATTGTCAGTTAATTACCGCATGCGAGTTACGGGAGGATTTTAAAACGCATTGTGAAAGAGAAGTTCTCTCAAGTGGTATAACAGAGGAATTAATGACGTAATCAAAGTCATTAAGGTCATCAAAAAATAAACACAAATATTTATACACAAAATAAATTACACACACATCGAATAGTAATAAATCACTATTATTATTATATATAGTAATGATACCTAATGAATCAACTTAGAGGGATTTCTTAGAAATATATTTTTTTATCGTCTTACATAAGCGTTTTTGTTTAGTCCTAAACAAAAATCTTATTAATGGAGTCAATGAATTTAAGAATAAAATAAAATCCCTACTAATAGTATAAATGTGAATGTGAGTTTCTTTGTTACGTTTTCACGCAACAACTACTTAACCGATCATCATGAAACTTTGTACACATATTTTTGGGGGTACTAGAATTAACATAGGATACTTTTTATTTTAAAAAATCTTTTACTATGGTTTCAAATTGACTATAGTTTTAGCTGTTTGGAATCATATTGATTCATTTTTATTGAAATGATCTCTGATACTTATTTAATGGCTTAAATGTGAGCGAAGCCGCGGGTAAAAGCTAGTTACTTATAAAACAAATATGGTGATGGGTTTAAGTCTAGGAATTTTGGTTAATACCATCATTTCCAAGTGGAATACTCTTCAAGTGATCTAATCGTATTTCAACTGTTCATTAGATGAATATCTTATAGATAAAAAAGCTTGGGCACAATTTATGTCATTTTATGTTTACCCTTTGGTATATAATAGGATGACAATGCCCCTATACAGCAGCTATTCTTCTACATCATACTAGATTTATTATATATTATTATGACATTAGTATGTAAGTGGACAATGCCAGTATACAGCAGCTAAATGAAATTGATTGTAATAATTATTATTTATTTTGACGAGTAAAAGCACTTTATTGGAGCTCAATTACTAAAAGTAAATAATAATAAAAATTGGCAGTAACAGGAGCACAAGCCTTCTCATAAAATTACTACAGTAGATATGCTACTTGCTTACTTTTCTTCATGTCTACAAATGTATATAAACACTAAAGCTCTTTTAAAAAAATATATTTTATTAGTCCTGTACTCTATCTTAAAATTGGTCTTATATTTAATTTAAATTATATATATGTTGGCGCAGCGACTTTTCGGCTTTGCTCATGTGCTTGCGTCGTGTAGAGAGAGAAGATACGAGTTGCTTCGGAATAACCGAGTGTACACGAGGTATGCCGACAGAATACGAAGCTGAACTTGAATGCGAATTTGGAAAAAATATTAACGTCATTAAAATGCGACAAATAAAAGTCGACGTAAACAAAAAATGTCGCAATAAACAGCTTACCTAAGACGAAGTATTTTTATTGATGTTTTTTGATCCTTATGATTCATTAGTTAATATTGAAGATGATTTGGCATATTTGAACCGCTTTAGACGCTTCTGGGTACAGTTTTTGTGTGTCTGCCTCCGTGACTGATTAATGATCAATTGTTTAAGCATATCGATAACAATTAAGCAACGGAATGGAATGTGACTCTGTCCCCCGTATTTGGCTGTCGTTTGTGGAGCTCGGCTTTTTCCGGACGTTTTCGGGTAAGTTCGGCTTTGCTATATTTTAACGAGCATACTTTCTAACATTATTAAATATCTAATACATAGTTAAGATTAGTTTTGTTTTATTCATTATAAGTATTCCATTATTTCCGTATTTGTTCGAAATTTAAAATGTTTTGTGTATTTTTGGTAAGTATTTTGCTTTAGCGGATTTTAGTATAAGTATCTGTTGGCGATCAAACGTCCTATTTGATCTCTAAAAAAAGAAACTAAGTGCCAATGTCATCAGTCAGAATAAAATTACAGAGGAAAAAGCTGGTTTTCTTTCGCGTACTCAACAGTACCAATGTATTTTTTGTACATATATACTTTTGGCTACTGTTTACGTCACCACTTTTTCAAATTAAATACAAGATCTTTCTAATACCAGGATCATTCAATTATGTTTTTAAACTAAATAATTTTATAAAGTTTTCTTTAAAAAAAGCCTTAAAGGCATGAGGGGATGGCCGAGAGGAAAGGGGGGAGGTAAAAGCTGATTATTTAAGGATCCGAATATAAATTACTACAAACAAAATGAGTGCCACGCCTCGCGGCCCGCTGCCTGCCTTAGGCTATAGTGATGTGGGTTTTATTTAAAAATTAAATTATCGATAAAATGAATACATGAACAGAAAGTTATAACACAATTTTCTAATAATTTTTTCTCTTACATCATCCGCAACTTCCTATATATTTAGTGTATGTACGTTATGTTTATTTATAAATTTTATTTAAGTATCACAATTACATGAATTTATGTAATTCTTTTTGTGTAAATCTTAAATCTTAAAGCTTGTAGCGATGAAAAAGAATAAAATAAACCGTTCAACTTCCGCTTGAACCTTTCGGGATATTTCAGCTAATTGATAACTGAAGTCCTACTGTAAGAATCTGAACCATCAATTAAAAATCAATAATTGTAATAAAACACATAATGTCTTTTAATTGTTAAGCTAATTCAATTAGAGTTATAAAACAATGTGACCTGCATATGGTTTATTGCAGTATAAATAAAAAAAGGCTATAGAAATAAGTATTTATTTTATCGTAATCTAAATTACACTAAAGTGTTCGTTGATATCTTTTATATGAGCAACAAAATTTTATATAATTTATAAAAAAAGTATTTATCGATAACAACAGCCCCCATCACTACGAGTGTATAGTTAACAAGCGGACCAACCCAACCCGGTACTTTTGAGCGATTAAACCATATTATATTAAGTAAATTCAATAATAGGTCGCCATGTGCGAACGCACTGTTTGTATGGGCAAATCATCTCGATAAGTTGGCAATTTCCCTCGTCAGGGTTGCCAGGTAAGTGCAAATTGCCCAGATAAGGGGGGTAATTGTACACGATTTTCGGGGAAGCGGACGTACTCTTGGTTTTTGAACGTTATTCAATTTAAATTTTTTTAAAACATTTATTTTAGTTCATAAATAGTTTAAATAAAATTTAGTTTGGTTAACAATTTTTGGTTTAGCGTTGGTGTACCTCAAGGAAGTAACCTAGGACCTTTTATCTACGACTGAGTTTTATCGAGGTATTAAGTTAAAATGAACAAGAATAACCTTCCTGTACCATAATAACGTGTGCGGGTATGTATTAAAAGCGTTAAGTACTTCTCGTATCGATCAACTGACTCGAAGTAATCGCCAGTGTAATATTCGTTCGAAGGAAAACACTGGGTACATTTAATGGGGATATTTGTTACTTGTACATGTTTATTTTTTGAGATTGTGACGTGAAGTGTATATTTGGGCCTGTATAGTGTAGGTTACAGTACAAAGACGCGAGCAGTCATTTGACCTTACGTACTTTCTTTAATTTAAGAGTAAGTCGGCATATAAGTGACTTTTGCTTCAAAGACCACACTTTAGTTATTCAAGATTCAAAAGAATGATTTAAAATTAATTATTAATAATTAAAGAAAATATTTCGAATTGAAACGTTTTTTTTTCATGAGATAGGAAGTTATTTCAACAAAAAAAAATAAAAATATTTTGGCTATATATTTATTTCTTTAATAATCGTGCAGCTATACTTGTGAGTAGGCTTGTTTACCCTTCTCAGCGTTAAAACCTTCTATAAGGCTGTATATATCATTTCAATTGTACTCAATGCAAGTGTGCAATTAAATAAAATTAAATGCATGACCAATGCGATTTGTAATTGGTGGGATAATTCTTCGTAATTAATTTTGTACGTACGGTGGTTCATGTACAATTATCTATAAAATGCTGCAATTATTCACCCCTTATGCTTAATAAGTAGAGGTTAATACAGTCAGATGCAGAATGAAGAAAAAATATATATGTACTTTTCTTCAATTGTTTCTTCAGATCGGTTGGCTGGTAGAAAATGCCTTTAGGCATTAAGTCCGCCAATTTGTAAAACTTTTGCAAATAAAGAATTTTATTATTATTATTATTATTATTATTTTTAACACCAGATTTACCAGCTTAAATATACCTATTTCTACCAAAACCAAAAAAGTGCATATTTGTTACAAATATATATAAAATAATAATATAAAACTCATAAAACTAATTCTTCTGTTATAAATTAAAGAAGATTAGAAGAATTAAAGAAAATGTTACACGCAGTAGGAATTTTAATTTGATCTTGCAGGACCAGACATTTTGACTGCTCTGGTAAATCTAGTGTTGAACATTGGGTATAATGGAACGTTAATAACTTAAAAAATATAAGATAGTATCATAATATAATAATAAATAAATATTACTTGGTACAGTCAGCTACAGAAAAAAAATGGGTTTTTTTATTATTTTTTAAAAATAATTTATTAATAATTATTTAATTTCCAAAAAAAAAAATTCTAAGTACTAAATAATAAAAATATTTTTAAATTTAAAAATATCTGAATTTTGTGACCGACTGTACATTAGAGATGTACTAATTGATGACCTTTTAAAGTAGATATAATATCAAGTTATCGATATTTTAATTGACATATTTCAATAATATATCGATACGTTATTTGTTATGTTGATGTTTTATTGAATTATCTTTTTTTTAAATATAAAGTTTATTTGTTGATAATTTTTATTTTAATGTGTTTTATTTAAGAATAAACATTTTGATTAAATTGTAAGAAATTTGTAATTTGACAATTAAAATAGATATATGATTAATAATCTAAGAATTTATAAGAAAAATAAATTGCAAATTATAATCAATACCAATTAAGTTAAATATATTTTTAATTACCACATATTAAAAGATAACATCTCGTTTTGAATCAAATAAAAACATAACAAATCATTTTACTAAAAAAACACGACGTTTTTAAACGATCCAACCGACAGCTTTACCTGCTAATTATAAATTGGTGCCTACACGAATATTTGAAAAAGGAACCGGGACTTCCAGAAAGTGGTTCCGTAAGTATACTTTCCTAGAAACCCCATACGGGTAATCTTCACGATTTTTATTAGTCATTACATTCTTCAATACGACCTATATATGTATGTAAATATATAGGGTGGGGCATGGGAACCTCCCACATTTAAAAAAATCAGTGTCATTGTCTACTAGTGTACATAAACTTTCTGGCAAATATTTTTTTATATATACAGTGGTACCTCGATATACGAGTGTTTTGAGATACGAGCGATATTTTGCTTTGAGATACGAGGAATCGCACACTACGACCCCAACATGCGCCCCGATCTACATTCGCAGTGCTTTGAGACACGAGCAAGGTTACGGAATGAATTAAACTCGTATGTCGAGGTACTATATATCTATTTAGAAATGTGGGAGTTTTCCGTGCCCCACCTTGTATTAAAAATATTAGTAACAATTGCGTTAAAGTAATAAAAATGAAAAACAAATGAAAGAAAACAAACAAATCTAATTTGTAAAGTTGGTATTATGGTTCGTACGCAATGTCTCGCGGGCATTCTTGTTATTATTAAAACTATTAATAACAGCTAATTATATATTTAAACGAAATATTTTATACGTAATGATACCGTATAAATCATATCGATTTAGTGATGGGCATTGTGCGTGTGTTCATTTTTATCGATAGTTTAGGTACTACTACATCGATATCGATTTTTTAAAAATTATAATATATTATTAAAGTGAAACTTCTTTATCGAGGTATGAGAGAGATTTGCCGTCACATTTTTCTGTTACGCGTCACATTTTTCCGTTACGCGCCATATAAGAATTACTTTTTTCAAATCGCTGTATCTTGAGAACCGATGATGTCAGCGTGACCGTGTAAAGGGTTGTTTTATAGAGTACATATATATTAATCTTCTTAGATATAAATAAATTAATAGGTTTTCAATAATGCCGAAACCGCGTGTTGGTTTTGAATGCTGTAAGTAAAAATTAAATAAGCAACCAACCAGACAAGTTTGGTAAAGCAAATTGACACCTCTCTTGCGTTGATTCCGCTGGCAATAAGTGGCCAATTCACTCCATTTTCGTATCGGCCACTCGTAAACAACTCATCGGCTAGTATTTCGTGCCTTTTTTCCCAGCACGAAGAGTTCAAGAACGTCACGATGGTTGAGCCAATACTTCATTTGTCTTTTTTAAAAGTACATACCTACCTACAAAAAACTAAGTCAATAATTAGATTTTCAAAAGTATTTGTAAATAATTTGTTTTATAGTAGCCATACTTATGACCGCTATTACCATAATCTGTAAACAACAGTCGGCTCCACTATACCGACTTAAGAAGACAAATGTACACAGTCAATTGTTTTGAATGTTAGTATTACAACTGTCCTAGTATAAGATTTGTAAACGTATATGCATGTATTTAATTTACTTATTCAAGTATTACGTAAGCGCTTGAGGGGGGCGGGGAGTCTTTGCTATGCTTATTTTTGATGACATGGTGGGTGGGTGGGTGGGGGGGGGGGTCGATATCGTGATTACGTCAGCAATTATATCAATAAAAAAAAGAATACATTAAAAGAAAAATGCATATAGGTACCAATGATTACGTAAGCATGGGGGGGGAAGAGGTTTGCTTACTTTTGCTGGGTTAATAATTGTAAAAAAATCTGCGTACGTAATACTTGAATGGCCCCATATCTAAATTGCATTGCCCGATACTAACACTGCTTCTCCTATAACAATTGGTTATCTGGAAGAAATTACTTTCAGTGATAAAGTCGCCAATTGCTCTAATTTTTTTTCTCATGTATTAAATTGTATTAGTATTATTATTTTTAAATCAATAAAGTATTTATTATTGTTATTATTATTATGTAAAGTGATTTTAAAATCTATGGTACAGCTATGTTGACTGTCGCAAAATATCAATGAAAATTTGTTCAAGGCAATTATGTAGTGAGTATGCTTTCATTTTGTTCTCCGTAAGGTTGTGAGAGATGTATGTTTATTTATTTATTATCTTTTATTATTCTTTATTTATTCTTGGACTGTCTTGAAACGCTGGGCTATTGTTAGGGTTAACAAGGTTTGAAAATAAGTTGGATAACGAAGCCTCGAAGTATTGTAGTTTTTTTATAGATTCTAATTGTTTTAGAACATTTACTTTCAAACTTTCAACAAGTGTTGAACTAAAGTAATCAAAAATTAACGAGATAGTCAGTAAGCCGCAAGTCTTAAAGTAGTCAAATTTATTTTTAAGTTTAAACTTGTGGCGCCGAAAATATTTATTTTAAAAAAATTTAGGTTTTGACGTTTATTCTGTCACTGTCATATTTCTTGTTTTTGCTTTCCTTGTGTTGGCTCAATGCATTGTGATAATTATATTTCTAATCTGCCTTATTATTATACAATATCTTCAAAAACTTAAACGTTACTAGTTTTTATTCTCCAGTACAATCCGAGTTAAATTAACTTTAGTTATTGAAGTAAAAAATATTAATTATCGACAAAAATGCGCAGGCCCTTAGTGGATAATTTACACGTGTCGATGTGTGCGTGCGGCCCGTCGTGCGGCGGTTTTTCTCCTTTTTGTTTAAATATTTGTTAATGCGCTGGCACGTTAATGACAGCGCAACGTGAGTTATACAGCGCTGAAACATCGACACGCCCACTGCGCCGATAACAGCACAACACTAGTTAGGGTCGAGACTCGAGGCGCGCTTCATACGAATTCTGTATTTATTTGCATTTAAAAATCGAACTATATTCTTTTATAACGATGTACTTTCGCAAACCGCATGCGGTTATTAAAGTTCAATGTAAATATGCCATAAGAGGTATAGATATAGCGGTTAAACTAAGGTTCTTAATTAATAATTATTACGATAAAGCATCAGCATAGTGGGATCGAAATCTTGGGTTACAATATACTTATATTATATTATATTATATTATATTATATTATATTATATTATATTATATTATATTATATTATATTATATTATATTATATTATATATATTGTAGTTAAACTATTTTTATACTTTATTCTTATACTGACCTATTTTTTTCATAGTACAAATATTTTTAACAAATAGGACCACATTAGTCCAATGGGCTAATAATGTGTTGTTTGCTCGTGTCTTCTCTATGAAATAAAATGAAAATTGTTTATTAGCATAGGCACTAAAGGCGTGCACTTGCTCATCGTTAGATTCTACAATGAATGATTCGGAAAGGCGTATGATGAGAAGAAGACCTCAAGAAAATCGTCAATGTATAAAAAAAATTAGCTGCTGGTTATGGTTATAATTAACACTAGAACTACCAGCTGGTCAATATGACTTATTTTTATCAACCGGTCAAAATGACCGGATGACTTGTGCTTGCAAGGTATTAAATATAATTCAATAAATTTATTGTAGAATTGTAAATAAATAGAATCGTATACAAAAAATAACGAGTGGGGTTGCATATAAAAGTCTTGTGAAGAATTTTAAAAACCGATCATATTGACCGGTTAGTAGTTGTAGTGTTAATAAAATATTTTTGTATCACAACAAGGATTTGAAATTGTATGATAGGTACTTAAAAACCCAAGTAGCTATTAGTTGAGTAATATGACCACATTATTAGTGGTTTAAATTGATATTATTTGGGATCAATATTGGGCAATTACAGAGGCCGCTTCCAAGAATCGTTTTTTGATTATGATTTGTTGGACCCGAAAAAAATGCCTCGAGCTCTATTCTGTATAATTTTCCCGGTTATTTTTTTATTATTTTTACATTTATTGCCTTTAATGAGTTTGCTCGGGTTGTTAACTAGAGATTGTTGAAGTTTTTTTTTAATATATCGCGTTTTAAACCCTGACTGACACAATTTTATCTTCTTAAATACTTACATTTGTACTAATATTTATCTCCGTTTATAGACCGCATTGTAAGTTAACATAAAGCAGTCAAATGACTATTTATTTAAAAAATCGACAATCTTTTTAAAACATCAAAATTACTTTGGTTAGTTTACTTTATCTATACAATTAATAAATACACTCTATATAGCATCACACTCACTCTAAATAACGTCATTATTAAGCAATAAGCAGAAACTAATGAGAACTACAGCTGCGCGTGTTCTTTATATTTTATTAGTAAATACATATCTATACTAATATTATAAAGAGGAAAGATTTGTATTTTTGTGTGTGTAACGAATTGGCTCCAAAACTACTGGACCGATTTCAAAAATTCTTTCACCATTTGAATGCTACATTAGCACTGATCAATATAGGCTGTATAAATTACAGGAGGATAAATTAAGGAGGTCTCCGAACGGGCAGTCACGTCGTTGAAATATGAAACATCATTAAACTTCATAGTATTTTATATCTACATTACTACGTGAACGAAGTCGGGAAACAACAACTAGTGTATTATAATAGTAAAACAAAATGGTTTTTCTTCTCTCCATTTAACGACTCGTAATAAGGTTTAAGACGTTTATTTCCTCAAAAAGAACTGCAGAAATTCACTTAATTGAGACAAAAATAAAAAATAATTATATATAAACATAACGTCCGTAGAATATTGACAACTTCATCACAAGACACTCAAACCCATTACAGTAGAAGCTCTTTATTCGTGCTTCCTTCATTCGCGTTTTCACTATTCGCGACCCAAATCCTATATTCGCGACCTAAGATTTCTTTATTCGCGGATCGGAACGGTACATCGGTATATACGTATCCCTCAACTCTATATAAATTACCATTCCATATTCACAATTTCTGTATTCGCGGCATATTTACGGAACGTGTCCCCCGCGAATAAAGAGCTTCTACTGTATATGTTTTTTAATTCATATTTACATTTAACTATATTTTTAATATTCAATTCATTATAGACCTGCGCTCCTTCCACCATAACCCTAAAACCTCGCTATATATGTAGAGTTTACACTCTTTATATGTACACAAGGCCAATTAGTATGTTATTATTAAATATACACGATGATCGGTCAAAAGTAGCCCAGAACATTTATCGTTAATGAAGGTTGAAAAAATGCCTCAGAGCTCGGGGGAAGGGACGCGGGGCGAGGCGGGCGGGGCGGGTTGTTAACTCATTTAATTTATTGCCGTTGAAATGTACCTGTTAAATTGTTATATTGATGGGCCTTAAGCCAGATACACTCGTTACTAGGGTTGGCACAATTTATTAAAAAGTAGATTCGTATATATGTATATTGTAGAGGTACCTACAATGAATTCATACAAAAATAATTTATTAGCATAGGCACTAAAGGCGTGCGCTTGCTCATCGTTAGACTCTACAATGGCTTCGGAAAGGCGTATAACGAGAAGAATATCACAAGAAACTCGTCAATCATAGCCTGTACAAAAAATAATTAACAAAAAAAACCATAACAATTAAAATTAGATCAAATCCACTATGAATTTTATATATAGTCATAATATATAAACAAAAAAGCAAGTTCACATCATCTACTCTCGCCGGTAGTTCTCGCTTGACTAATATATAGCATAGTGTATATATATTTCTGCGTTTGTGTTGGTCTTGTCCTGATATCAGAGCTTTTTAAATATTAGCCCAGCATATGACCACACTCCGCCTGATGTTAAGCTAGAGTGCGGTCCATGAGCATAGACAACTGTTACCACAGACAGATGTCCACTATGCCGGCTTGAGGAGACGAATGTGCTCTGTCCAAATTGACAGGGCACACTCCTCTCGTTATCCCGGCTACTAGGTCACTTCACGGGTGTGTAGCTTGAAAGTGGTGGTACTTCCCCAGGACGACATACTGGGCTAATGCCATCATCAGTCTGCCTGCCACTCTTTAAAAGAGTATCCTAGTGAATTTATTTTAATAAGCTTTGGCTTCATTAAATTTCAAATAATAGTGTGAACCCTATTCCAAAGCTCCGCCTATTAGTACGTATTTTCATGGTGCAAGTGGGAGCCAATTTGAGCTCTTTTCAAACACGCATATTCGTCGTAATACAAGCACTCTGACGTATTACTTACTAATAACTCTACACGATACAGTATAGAAGAATCTGATTGGACTCTTCATTTATTTATGTATTGGGTCCACAAACTTGGAATTAATATCGCACTAAGAATTATAATAATCTAATTGTAGCACCTACGCATGCGCTAACATTACAATGAGAAATGTTACATTAAATTTTAAATTTTTTTTAAACTATTTGCAATAAAATCAAAATAAAAAATATAGTTATTCAAATGTCAAAATTAAATTATTAAAGAATTACATATAATTAATTTAAATTTTGTGATTTTTAATTGAAGCAAGAGAACAATTAAATATGTTATTATATTTATTATAATTTTATTTAAATTTTATTTGAATTCGAATTCATTTATCTAAATATATATAACTCAACAAAGGTGACTGACTGACATAGTGATCTATTTGGCATGCAGGTAGATGTTATGACGTAGTCATCCGCTAAGAAAGGATTTTGATCAATTCTACCCCCAAGGGGATAAAATAGGGGATGAAAGAAACTATACCTAATTAATAATAATACTTCTTAACGCGAGCGAAGCCGCTGGCAAAAGCTAGTTTGCCATAAATATGGTTAGTAACATAGGTCTTAAAGTAATGTTAGTAGTATCACATATTTTACACATTGTATATTGCATGCAAATAATTCTATATAATTAAAATTTATGTCAACCTTAAATGCTAAATAATGTCAAATTAAATATAAACCTACAAAATGGCACCAATATATTCCCTAATTGAATGTTAGAAATACGTTTTTGAATACGTTAAAACTATCTGTACAAGTCCCAAAAACGTCGCACGATGTCACACGAGGCAGTAAATAAAACCACACTTATGGATACACCGTGTCGAACCACACTTTATTTTGCACATTAAAAATTCTTATAAACAATTGAAGTGACCAAATGCTCCGATGTTCTTAAACTATACTAACGCCATCTAGTGGCACATTTGAGTCTGTGTCATGTATCTTATAACATAACCCTAGGTAGATGATGAAATATTTCTAAGACTAATATATAGGTTATGCCAGCGGTTCTCAAACTTTTTTGGCGAAGGAAAAAGCATAAAAACTGGTTTATATGTATTTATAATAATCATATTGCAATGTAATATTTAGATGTAACCTTATAATCTCCCTTTGGTAGGTATTTTTTGCAGTATTTTAGCATTAGGGTTCCGCGGAACACACTTTGAGAATGGCTGGGTTATGCAATTATTTGTTTGTGGGAGCTCCCGTATCTTAACATAAAGCGGATAGCATACTATATAGAAAAAATAATTTAGATTCCATAATAAATATAAAAACATGGTTTGTATTCTATATCCCGAAAATAAAGCGTAAAAATGTCGACATCGAGTGGTTTGTTTGCGCTTAAAAGGCCGAGGTTTTTTCCCCCGGTCGCCGGACAGACGGACAGGCTCCAAAGTTGACATAGATATATCGCTTCTCCTGACCACTGCCACGGAAGACAATAATCTCAGATAAAAGGAACACAATGGTGTTTGATAAAAATTAACCAGACTCCTTTCTTTATTACGTCTTTGGGGTCTGTAAATATAAACCTTTACATAGCTATAGCGCATCATTTTGATATGGAACCTCTAAGGGTTCAGTAGTTTAATTTTGACACCAAAATAAATATGGTAAGATTTATAAAATCACAATTTTATAGGAGAGAGATTTAACTTTGTTATTGTATATAGTTTGTTTGTTTAGATCAGTGACTCTCAACTATTATTGTGTGCCACGAAATTCTAAAAGTGTTCCTTCAAATTTTAGATATATAATTGTTAATTAATACTAATACAAGAAAAAGGTTGAGTATCACTGGTGTAGATAGTATATGAGAAATCATTGAGAAATTGTTTTTTAGAAACTATCCTAAGAGTGCTTGAGGTCTAGTTAAAAGATCAGCGGCTTATTATAGCTTTGCAGTTGCGTCGTGATGGTCCAGTGGTACCCTAAAAGCAACGAAGGCAAAGCAGATTCCAAGCATTCTCATATACCCCAATTAAGATCCTATAAGATTGTCCTGCGGTCAGTTTTTATTATTTTATTTCACTCAATTGTTTGACACCCCAACTTCCCTGCTGTCTTTTTACAACGAGCTCATTAGATATGTTCCAATTAGGCATTTAAGTTTATTGTGGGTGTGTGTGTGTTTTTTTAAAAACAAAAAAAATTGTTTTTTATGTTTGTGATTCGTTTTTTTTCTCTCCCCTCTTCCTTACATCTATTTGGTTCTTGTTTTTTTATTTTTATGTATTTTTGTAATTTTATTAGAAGTGTAGTATCTATCCCTTTATCACCTTGAGCATGCCGTCCTATCCTACAATTAAAATTTCATTTAGTTTATATAATACTATTTCCTTTTTATATATAGTCATAATGTAATTTTGTAGGTAGGCTTTATAAATAAATAAATATCATCTCTCATATCTCATCGTTAGACTCTACCGTGACTTCGGAAAGACGTATGACGAGAAAAAGACCACAAGAAACTCGTCAATCATAGCATACATAAAATAATAATAAAAAACTGAATTTTATTTCAGAAAAAAAAAGTAAATAACAATTCATAAAGCAGATTGCACAGTGGTTACAATAATAAATGTTGTATTAATAACATATATGTATATAAAATATTGAATATTTAGCTACTTATGCAACATTAACTTCAGTCAAAAAAATAAGCCATAGTCGAACGGACAGATTTACAACTATTTTTCTAATATTTATTAATATTATTTTGTTGTTTACGGATTTGATTTCCAGTCGAAATGTCTATTTAAAAAAATGTAGGTAGTTTTCAATTTGGGTGTTATATGTCATTCTTGTATAGACACTATATTATATATTCATAATAAAGTGTATTATATTATATAATACACTTTATTATGAATAAATTAATATACAGTGTCTATACAAGAATGACGTATAACACCCAAATTGAAAACTACCTACATTAGACACAGAAGTGAGTACAGTAATACCCCGCTTTACGCGACCCCGTTATGTGCGGTTTCACTATAACGCAAAATTCAAATTTATTATTAAAATACGCGAAAGAGTGCGTATAAATAACTTCTCTATGGTCGCGGGAATTTCAGTTAACGCGAATTTTTCCGGAACGTATCCCTCGCGTAAAGCGGGGCATTACTGTAGTAGCTAAGTACAGTCAGATGCATTTTTTTTATGTTTAAAAATTAATAAACACGCGTGTATGCACCTCGCCGTGGGAACGTAACCCGAAATGCCGACGCAGGATAAACACTGACCTATTAAGAGAACAATTTGTGTCACATAAATAGACAGGAAGTTGACTACCGTCATTGTATTGTCAACAGGTTAGTTTACTTGGCTCCGTTTATTGTTTTTTCAAAGAATATTAAGATAAATGTTGGTTTCTGTTTAAGAGAAGCTGTGGGCGATGTCTAATTCTATATTATACACGGCTGCATGTATATAAAAATCAATTATCAGCGGTTCTCAAACTTTTTTGGCGAAGGAAAAAGCCTTAATATTGTTATAAAAAACTGATTTATATGTATTCATGAATAATCATATTGCAATGTAATATTTAGATGTAACCTTATAATTTCCCTTTGGTAGGTATTTATAGCAGTATTTTAGCCCTAGGGTTCCGCGGAACACACTTTGAGAATGGTTGACATATATCAATTTGTATTTTAGTGAAAGGTTTGATTCTTGATATGAATTTCTTGTGATTTCTTCTCCGTCATATGTCTTTCCGAAATCTCGTAGATTCTGATTACGTGCAAGAGTCTAAAAGGCCTATGTGAAATCTAAGATCTTTTACGAACACAATTTAACAACTTTAAAAGACTTATTGTGACTTAGTTTTGTTAAAGTATTTTGAAAGCTTTACCGGTCAAGAAGAGTTTAGTAATGAACGTGACAGTAAGCCGCGTAAAGGCGGATAAAGAACATATATATTTTATATACATATATGTTATTAATATAACATTTATTAATGTAACTACTGTGCAATCTGATTTATGAATTGTTATTCACTTTTTTTCTGAATTAAAATTCATTTTTTTAATTATTATTTTATGTATGCTATGATTGACGAGTTTCTTGTGGTCTTCTTCTGGTCATACGTCTTTCCGAAGTCATGGTAGAGTCTAACGATGAGTAAACGCACGCCTTTAGTGCCTATGCTAATAAAAGATTTTCATTTCATTTCATAAGCACACATGTATGATAAACTTGGATTAAAATTATATATTTCTTACTGTTTTTTTTTTAATTTTTTCTCATAAATCCTATTAATAAATTGCATTTCCGCTTATAACATTAATTTATTACTTGTAAATACCAAATTTATTTCTTCTATTTTCATAATAAATTCAATATAAAAATAAACTTTACAAAAAACCCCATAAGGTCGCTCTTAGCTTGAGATACGTTTTAGTACTATATTAATTACTTCGTGAAAACACTCGTTTCTTTACACATTCTAATTAGAATTTTAACCTTTATTACGAATGAAATGAAAACTAGTTTTGTTTAATTTGTATAGCGATAATTGTTTCAGCAAAATGGAGGCGTTACTTTATTATTTTATTTAGTGGATTTAATTAATTTTTCGACAACGCTATTCTCTTTTATCGGAATTATTATTTATTTTATTACTTGTTGCTCGCGCTTAATGTGTTTTTGGATGACGTACAGAAGTGTCCGGGGAATTGGCACCCTATAAAATACAGTGTAAACTCTGTATAGCGACACTTAAGAGTCGCTAAATGGAGAGAAGACAAATCGATTTGATTTACCTACAAAATTACATTAGAAGTACATATTATAAAAAGGACTACTATTATATAAACTAAATGAAATTTTAATTATAGGATAGGACTGCATGCTCAAGGTGATAAAGGGATAGATACTACACTTCTAATAAAATTACAAAAATTCATAAAAATAAAAAACAAAAACCAAATAGATGTAAGGAAGAGGGGAGGGAAAAAATATGTATTTACTAATAAAGTATAAAGAACGTACACAGCTGCAGTTCTTATTATTGCTTCATAATGACGTTATTTAGAGTGTGATGCTATATAGAGTGTATCATTTGTATGGATAGTCTAGCAATCAAGACCAAGTAATTTCGGCGTTTTAGGGAGTTTGATGTTAAATAGAGTTTATACTGTTATTGTAATATTTAATTAGTTAATATTAAGAAAAGATTACTTTAAAAGCTGTTTATAGAAACAAAAAACGTTCGATAACAAATTGAAAATTGAGTTTTTTAAATTAATATTTAAACTGCCACAGTTATGAATAAAAATCACGTTAGTTAATCAGTTTGCCTGACTGACTCTTGGTACAGTCAGGCACAAAACTAGTATAACTAAAATAATAAATATATAATAAATAAAATTACAAAAACAACAAATTGAAGATAACGTGATCGTGTTTCTTTCTTTTTTGTATATAGGCACTCCTCGGTTTTACGTCATGTTAGATACCACGAAATAGTGACGTAAAACGAAACGACGTAAAACGAGACACATTTTTCTGTACACTTGTAGAGATATGTGTGTGTGTGTTTTTATTATATATGTATATTGAATTATTCTCTCTCTAGTTTTGGGATCAAACCTACCAAAACACTGCAACTAAATGTATTTTTAAATTCTTTTTCACAGTAAGCAACAGTTTCTGCGTGTGAGTGTACTAAAAATATAATTAATTTCACGCGTCGCCACAATGCATCTGTAAAAGTATCATATGCAATCACTGATTCAGTTTTCAACAGCCTTTTAGGACGCAGGCTGTCACCATTGAGTTAGGAAAACTTGCAATATTCAATGGATTAAAGACGATTATTGCGAGTTTGCTTGTAATGTTTCTAAAGTATTTCAGCCACTGTGTCTGCCAATGACTGCAATGTTTTCAAAATACTAGTACATACTATGATAACTTTAGATATTATTAGGTTAGGTTAGGTTAGGTTAGATTAGGTTAGGTTAGGTTAGATTTCGGAACTGACTTGAAAGCTGTCAAAAACAAACATGACCAATGTTAACCATAGAGACTCAGGTGCACGAACTTCGGACGAAAATAAGGGTGTTTCCTACTCAGGAACACTTACGGACCCGTAATTACGGATTTGATACGTCAACAAGGATAGACCACTCAAGGCTTATGTGTCAAAATTCACGTAAGCTACAGAAGTGACAGACATATCACGAAACTTCGGATATGCCTGAGTAGCCCCCAGGTACTGATGTAGTTTTCTTAAGAATGTTATATTGAAATATATTCAGCCAAAATTACATTACATAGCACAGCGGTATTAGTGGTTTCATGTTACCATTATAGTTCTCTCTTCTTAGACTTATAATATTCCGATTAGAACCTGTGAAGTGACCTAGTCGCTTTTCAGGATCATCTTGGAAGTAGATGAGGTTACTTTTTTCATGTACAGGCTATGATTGACGAGTTTCTTGTAGTCTTCTTCTCGTCATACGCCTTTCCGAAGCCATTGTAGAGTCTAACGATGAGCAAGCGCACGCCTTTAGTGCCCATGCTAATAAACTATTTTATTTTCATTTCCATTTTCATTTCTATTTTCAGTTCACTTGAATGGAGCACTTTCAACTCCTCAAGTAAGCATATTGGGGACGACGGTTCCACGTAGAAGTCTGTTTGTGGTAAGATTAAGATGAACCACATCCTCTGCTAGTACCTCATCCATTCGTAATAAATATTTTTACATGAATGTCTCACGAGTGACCAGTCGAAAATCATTTAAGCTTTCTGCAGCCACACGGAATGTCAGTTCACACCCAATTGTCGATGTTAGCAATTTTAATTTTAATATTTCGGATGAATGAACTGACAAATTTTCGTATGAAATACATGATATGAAATACAGTCATAAATTAAATTCGCCCGAAATTTGAAATATACCAACTTCGTCAATTTAGCCAAATTTACAAAGATATACCCACAAATGTAGAATTAGATATATATCTAATTACAAGCTAAACACGTCCGCACTCTTCAAAATTTGACAGCAGACTGAGTAAAAACTGAAAAGTGACGTAATAATGAGTTCATAGAGTAATGCATTGTCAATGTTTAAACAATATATTTTTTAAAATTCTAATTCAAGCTTAGAAACTATGTTATAATATATTTAGTAACAGATTCCAATGTGTATTATTATTATTATTGTTGTTTTTAAATTATTATTTTAACTTAACTGATTCTGTTTTGAAATATTTATTGTTAAATATATTCATAAAATCATAAAAACTGCTATTTTAATTAATTAATTCTTAACTTATTAATGAGAGCGATAACTAAAATATTTGTTGGCAACATTTTTAAGTATTTTTTTAAGCTGGCAACATAGAGACTTCTCTATGCTTTTTATGTTAATATTTAAAATAGCATGTAAGCGTTCAAATAATAAATAGGATTAGATGAAATTTAGTGTTTTATAAATAACTTGCCTTAACTTAAACTGTTCGCATTACATTGCTACTTATACATTGCTTTACATTGATGGCTGACTATCAGTGGCCTGGCGCCTGGACTGGTTATGCACTGGCCTCCACTCACAAAGGGGTGCCAAATGGTCCGCAAAACGAAAAATTGCTGGATAATTTTTATTTTTATTATAATTGTTTTCTGGATAATATATTTTAAATTTAGTGCCAGTATTGAGCCTATGACTTTATTTATTTATTTATTTGCGGGTATATTTTACATATTATATGGTTTTCGAAATGGGGGGGGGGGGGGGGGGGGGGGGGGGGGGGGGAGGTAATTAAATGTTTATTACAAACGATTTCCTGTAATTAGATAATACTTCATTTATGGAACACATAATAGGTTATACAATTATCCATTTAGAGGGCTAATTTAACCTTTACAGAGATTGTATTAAGAGTCTTAATGTAGTTTTGTGTATAAACATAAATGTGGTAATACTAATCGTGGTATGTTTTACTTGGCTAGAAACTACTAAAGAGTATAATTAAAAATAACAGATAAATTTATTGAATTGCAAAAATGTTTTACCCAAACTTTGTCATTGAATTGTGAATTTATAAATTACTGGGATTTTTTTTGTGTATGTTCGATGGTCGATTCAAACGCAGTTGTGAAACTACGTCCCTGCCAATTTTTATGTTTGTACTTCAAGCGGTTTTTGAGATTTTATGATGAACCTTTCGCTCTATAGTATATAGAAATAGAAATTTTATGTATTATAACTCTAAAATTGTCTTATATTATCTTGAGTCGTATGATTGAAATTTGTATGGAATTAAAACTAATAAAAAAGTTCTCATTGGTTAAGTCATGTCTATTGGAATGTTTAATATATTTATCTCTAATACAAAGATATACTGTGAAATTAAGTTAAAAAAAAGCCTACTCCAGTAAAAGCATAAATAAATAATCGCTTGTTGATGTTGAATTCCCCTTAATCACTTGCTAATCACAGTTCTTCATGTACAGGCTGGCTAATAACATAATGATGACAGAGTGGGACAGAGCTATATGGAGGAAAGAGACGGAACGAGGTCGCGCGCGATCACCCCTAATCAGGTCGAATTAACGGCCAATGAGATTCGAATGCGTGTAGTTGATGTGCGTACGCGCACGACCGTAAGTGACTTTTACATTAAGGCTCGTTTTAAGCGTAATTTAATCAAATTATATTATTTAAGTTTATTTTGCAGGTGTATTAAGGCCATGATTTTTTGACCCCCTCCTCCGTTCTTGTCACAGCTGGTCACACTTATGAGACATCTACATACCCCTCCCCCACCCAGTATGACGTCGCATATTTTGCAATTTTACACCTAGAATCTATTTTTTTCCATTTAAATTATTTTTTCAATAGTAAATATTGTTATCAAAAATATATAGTACTAGCTTTTATCCGTGGCTTCGCTTGCATTTAAGTCATTAAATAAGTATCAGAGATCATTTCAATAGAAATGAATCAATATGATTTCAAACTGCTGAAACTATAGTCAGTTAGAAACTATAGTCAAAAATAATTTTATTTTTTTTTATAAAAAGTATCCTATGTTACTTCGAGTACCTCCAAAAGTATGTGTACAAAGTTTCATGATGATCGGTTAAGTAGTTGTTGCGTGAAAACGTAACAAACAAACTCACATTCACATTTATAATATTAGTAGGGATTATAATATAATATATTTTCATTAAGCTGGCATTAAGGGGACGTGCTGTTAACTGGCTAATCTGAAGTACATACAAAATGTAAACCAGGTATTCTAAAACGATTTGCTGTTGAAAAATACTTCCTGAGTTTAGACTATACCAGGGGTCGGCAGACTTATCAACCAGATGAGCCAAATATCAAGTTTGTAGATTTTCCCATGCCTTCAGAGAGCCGCAACATGAACTTTATTATATAACTTTATGGTGGAAGGATCGCAGTTCTATAATGAATTACTAATATTAGAAATATTATTAAATTTAAATATGAATTAAAAAAACATATAATGGGTTTGAGTGTCTTGTGATGGTGTTGTCAATATTCTACGTACGATATGTTTATTATTTTTATCTCAATTAAGTGAATTTTTTGTAACTCTTTTTGAGCAAATAAATGTCTTAAACCTTAACCTTATTATAAACTATATTGAAAGTCTAATTTGCTTCAGTGAGTTGTAAGAAGAGCCAGATAATCCTATAGCAAGAGCCGCAGTCTGCCGACCCCTGGACTATACCTTAGGTCTGTATTAACTGTATCACAGAGGGCGTTAACATCGCCTTAACTTAACATATAATAGTTAGTTTAACGCTAACCATGTGAATAGTGGTTAATCATAAACAAATTGGCCTCAAATAAAATAATTTCAACTTAAAATTAAGTTATTTTTGAAATACGAAATTAATTCGCAGTTTTACAACGCGATGTTTATTGCTTACCGATTATATGGTTAACTTTACGACGTTCTTTATGTTGTAAGGTAGTTAGTTAGTAGACGCTCGGTATATTGGTTATATAAATGTTTCAGTTTCCTTTTGTTGGGATAATAAGTGTTAGGAGTAGAAAAGAGACTGAAAATACTTTTTTGGGAGGTCTGCTCGTCGTTCGATGTCGCTGGTTCAATTGCCCTTATCTCAACACATGCAAAGTTCGGTTCTAAAACCTCGATAGAACTAACTTATAGTCTTTCCCCGTCTTGATGTTAACTTTTTACATGCTTTTATTAGCTTGGGTTATATGTATGTATGTATGTATGTATGTAACGGAATGTTTGAGCATAATTTTCATCAATTTCCAGAAGTCTGATTAATTTGAATCTTTGCATACGTATTAAGGATCGATGACATTGTAATAATTTAATAACAGTTTCCTATTATCCTTATTAGGACCGCCAGGATTTATAAATTCTTTTATAAATCCTGTGTAGTGGAGTAAAAGAGATAAAGATGAGATGATATGTAAGTGGATACAGTTTTAGAAGCGATAGAAAGAGAAACAATTGAGATGTCGTGAATGACAAAGGAGATATCTGCATCTCTTTCACACATTTATTTATTTATTTACAAAGCCTACCTACAAAATTACATTATAACTATATATTATAAAAAAGGACTACTATTATACAAACTAAATGTAATTTTAATTATGGGTTAGGACGACATGCTCGAGATGATAATGGGGTCGATACTAGACTTCTAATAAAATTACAAAAATACATAGTTTAAATGTTACACAATCTCTCAAATCAAATGTGAATGTGAGTTTGTTTGTTACCTTTCCACGCAACAACTACTTAACCGATCATCATGAAACTTTGTACACATATTTTTGGAGGTACTAGAAGAAACATAGGATACTTTTTATCAAAAATAAATAAATTATTACTACAGTTTCCAATTGACTATAGTAAAATATTGAGTATAGTTCTATTGAAATTATATCTGATACTTAAATGCGAGCGAATAAAAAAAAAATATCCAAATAGATTTAAGAAAGGGGGGAAAAAATGCCTCAACTTTGACACGATAAAAATATAGTTCAACTCCAATCTGTGTCCATTTGAAGATTGCTGAATGTATGTAGTTGGTAATAACCAATGCACAAAGGCAGTTATAAGCTTCAATAATAAGTAAATGCATCACGTGTCACCTGCAATAAAGAAAGCTCATAGTTTCTGAGTAATTCTATTAACGCAGTTGCTTCTGTGTGGTCAAAAACAACGTGACGGGTATCCACTTAAACATGTCTAATGTAAACCACGAGTGTTGAATATTCGTTGATATCTTTTTATAACACTTTCCATCGTTTTGGAGAACTATCAACTAAGACATGGTTTTATCTTTTTATTGTTTTAACTTTAATTCTAAATGCTTCTATGAATTTTAATATCTTAATTTGTCATGTGTGGCATCTAATATAATGTACGCTATGTTAACAATTAAAAACAAATGAAAATAGCATGGCTTGAAAAAAGAAATAGAACACCAAGTTCCATTCAAATTCAAAATCAAAAATCTGCAATCTCAAAGAATCTACAGTAACTTGGGAAAGGCATAAAACGAAAAAAAATCACAAGAAATTCGTCAATCATAGCCTGATCGATACAATATTAGCATTAGTAGGTACGATTCTTGTTTAGCTTATACATTCTAATAAAAATCTAATAAGAAAAATATCAAATAAAAACCACACACAAACAAATTAGAAACGTGTTCGGAAAGCAAAGAACAATACTCGGAATCGTAACTTAGTGCAATGCACGTCTTAGAGGACCTTACTGATGAAGCACTTACAAAGACACCTGTCATTTCTCAGAAATAATTAATGCCACGCGCTCATAAATAATTAATTTTAATTATGTTATTAACCTCCAGAATAATTAATATAGCATCTAATTAATTGTCATGTTGACTATATTTGTTAGTTCCTGTCCGAGGTTGATCACACGCGAAACAAACTACGCAATTTATAATAGGTGTCCTATATTGATCAGTGATAATGTAGCATTCAAATGGTGAAAGAATTTTTGAAATCGGTCCAGTAGTTTTTGAGCCACATACAAAAATACAAATCTTTCCTCTTTATGATTTTAGTATAGAAAATGAATTTTAAAAAACGTATACACCACTTTTTGTTTTATGCAGTAAATACGGACTCATCGCGTATTGTCTTGACGTTGATTTTTGTAATATACTACATACATACATATATCTCCGTGTCTTATTTACTTACTCTATTTATTGAAATAACTTCAGAATATAATTATCCTTCTTATATATATTCGATAGTTTCAAAAACTATACAAACAAACTATGCACAATAACAACGCTCACTAAAATTGCAATTTTGTAGATCCTACCATACTACTAAGATCCTATGTTATATTAGTTACAACTAGAGATGTTCCGACTAGTCGGCCACTAGTCGGTAAAGCCGACTATCCGGCTTCTTACTTTGTGACTATTTCTCAATAAAATGTATGTGTTACTTCCTTGTAAAGAAAATATATTGATGACATTTATCAACATAATTAGTATCTTAATTAAAAGACAAATCAACATAATATTTAATGACATATATTGCAATACTGCGTGATGATATTTGAAACTATCGTCAAACTAGTGAGCTGTAAAACTCAAAAAACATTTTTTGTTATTTATATTTGTCCACATGTCAGTAGTGACTGAAATTGCAGCGAATCAGCTGTAAACGAAGCGTCACGGGAATCCCCTAAACCGTAGTCGGCTTGGCCGATTAGTCGGCCGACTAGTCGGCTTATTTACAACCGACTAATCGGCTAGTCGGCTAGTCGGCCAAAGACATAATCGGCACATCTCTAGTTACAACACAATTCGAGTCTCTGGAAATTGATACGTGATAATAGACTCAAGGATATAATTTATGACAAAACAAATAATGAATTAAACAAATGCCTGTCAAAATTTACTAGTAATAGTTTTATTTTGTTTTGTCAGACAATACATAATATCCTGTCACGGGATAGATTATGTCACAAGAATTTTAAGTTGACGTTAGCGCCCCCAGCCATTTTGAATTCATTTGGATGCAATAACGCGTGCATCCATTCTATTATAATTAAATGTCGTTCTGAATTCCAGATAAGTAATCAATTTCAGTAGTAATATTAAGCCTACCCACAAAATACAATCTATATGTATAAAAATGAATGTTTGTCTGTATGTCATGTGATGATCTTTAGCAAAATTGTTGCGCATGAGCCCACGAATCTCTTTTCTATCGACGACAAAAGCCGTTCTATATAGTCCTGCCTGAAACTACAAAAACTGAAGAATGTATTTTGTTCATTTGTTTTCTTCAAATTTCTTATTCGGATGTCCAAAGTCCAAACCGAGTGTGTCTCTCGCTTTTGAACATACATATTTATTTTAGTCAAATGAGCCTTTTTTTGTCCTTAAATCTTAAAAAAACTACCGTATAGAAATTATTGATTTAATTCTTAGTAAAACAGTTGTTTAATAAGGTTCGTATAAAGCAACCCCTAAACTAACCACAAAAAATGTATCGATATCTCTAATCGATTTTACAATACCCTATCTGTAACAACGATCACAAAACAAAATTAACCATTTTTTTTTTCTTTCACAGGCTCGTGGTGTCGACGAAAGTTGAAATTCAAAGAAAACAGTCAACAATGGACTTTAGTGGGCTGAATTATGCTATTGATCCTTGCCAAAAAAAAAAAGAAAAAAATCGCGCCGTGTCCTCCTGTCATTTTGACAGATGATTTTGTTCGTTCTACAATGGTCGCAAAATTTTGCAACTTTTTTATTACTTACAACTTTAGTATGTACTTTATCTAATTTTATCTTATAGTTCCTCTCATCATATATATATGATACTCCAGAGCATCCTAAATAAAGCCTCGTAGTGAAGAAGTCATACTTAAAATCAATTTTGTTTGCCTTTCCTTTTAAATTTATTTTTTTCAAACAAATAACAATAATAACAAATGAAATTAATTAAATTTATTTTTAAGCATTTTTCTCAGTTTAGATTCCTTATTGCTTCAAATCAATATCTTACAAACTGATTTAGCCGATCCGTCATGAGAATTCAAACTTTTTTTCCTTTAAATACGATCATTTTTTTATCACACAAACACTATCATGTAATTCTGAACTGCGCCCATTATAGAACAAGCAATTAAACATTAAACAAAAACGACCTATTTAGCTTTTACAAAAACTGTTATTTTAAAGTACTCAAGTGGGCGGACAAACTTCGAAAAATGAATTCGAGAAGAGAACGAAAAAAAAAACATTTAAATTAACCGTCAGATATTTGTATTATTTGTGACACGCGTTTCGGCAAAAATGTATTATTTTTTCATATAATGTTCTGTTATTACAGATGTCGCTAATATGTTATAAGGTTTTAAAATGTGTCACAGTTAATCTTTGCCGTTGGATTTCAAAGGTAAGAATCCCAACGCCAAATGGTATTAGGTCTTCAAAAATTTTAAAAATAAAGCATTTGATCTTCGTTTATAGATGTGACTTATCGGTTGTGTTTTGTTTTCTATAATGTTTTATTCTAGTGGGATTTTTTTTTTACTGAACATACAGACGACAATCTTTAAATGGATAGAATCATCTGGAAATGTAGATATTTTTAAAATAATAGACCAAAATTATGTAGTACATATTTTTAAATGGGCTCATTCAAAGTTCATATTAAAAATTGTTTAAATTTATAATTTTTTACAAAATGGGTATTTAAAAAAAATATTGGTAGAAAAATTTGAAACAAATATTTTCTTCGTAAAGCCCAATAATATCTTAACATAAGAATAATTCAGAGAAATGTACAACTTTATGAAATATTCATAAAAGATGTCACCAAATTAGAATATTTATAGAAAAATAAAAATTGCCCATTATTTTTTAACTATAGTTAAATATGTTTTTATTTTTTTAAATATCTACAAAAAGTGTATCCATTTGAAATTCGCTCTGTACGTACTTCACAAAAAAACTCTGACAATCGTGATACTCGAATGAAGTTCACACACGATATTTTTGCCACAAAGCTAATAAAATCATTTCATTATTCTATTCCCAACTTTAATAATAAAAGCCTGTGGTAGTTGTCACTGGAAGCACAATACAATGGCCCAGCCGATGACAACAAATTGGAAGAAATACTGTTCCCCGAAGGCGCCAATAGATATTCATTAAATTATTCACCCATTAAAAATTCAGCTGTCAATTTTAATCGAAAAAAAAAAGACATCACAAAGTCAAAACTTGATATTTAGTGTTGTTACACACGTCGTATTTATCGAGTATCGATAATAAATCCTTACTAATATTATAAATGTGAATGTGAGTTTGTTTGTTACGTTTTCACGCTACAACTACTGAACCGATCATCATGAAACTTTGTACACATATTTTTGGAGGTACTACAAGTAACATAAGATACTTTTTATTAAAACAATTTTTTTTTACTATAGTTTCAGCTGTTTAGAATCATATTGATTCATTTCTATTGAAATGATCTCTGATACTTATTTAAAGACTTAAATGCGAGCGAAGCCGCGGGTAAAAGCTAGTAGGCTCATTTATAGCTATTCACATACAATGTTTTAATAAATAATTATTGATCTATGAAATGAAAATAATTTATTAGCATATACACTAAAGGCGTATGACGAGAAGAAGACCACAAGAAACTCGTCAATCATAGCCTGTACATAAAAAAATGTTACTATAAATACTTTTTAAAAGATATGTTTGTATGTCAGTGTTCAACTCTGAAATTGACACTAGGAAGACATTGTCTTAAAGTTTTCAAGTGATTCAAACGCGAATGACAATGAATCCCGTCGCATCACTAAAACGTAACAATAAGCCGTGATTACTTCGACACCATTCAACAATTATTCACGGCTATTATATTCTATTTAAGAGCAAATAAGCATTTAATAGCATTTAACAATGACGGTAACCGTTCCTCGTAACATGCTTATTAACAATAACACATAATAATGAAAATAAGAACTACTTTACACCTTCTTGGAAACTGTGTGTGTATGAAAGGGGCTGGACAAAAAAATCTAGTCAAGTTCGAGCTTTATTCAATTTTAGACGGTTCACGGCTATTATATTCTATTTTTGAGCAAATTTTTAATATTTAACAATGACGGTAACCGTTCCTCGTAACATGCTTATTAACAATAACACATAATAATGAAAATAAGAACTACTTTACACCTTCTTGGAAACTGTGTGTGTATGAAAGGGGCTGGACAAAAAAATCGAGTCAAGTTCGAGCTTTATTCGCTTTTAAACGGTTCTGGTATTTTTTTTTATTTTTTATTGATAGCCCAGCATATGACCACACCCCGCCTGATGTTAAGCTAGAGTGCGGTCCATGAGCACAGACAACTGTTACCACAGACAGATCGACTCCACTATGCCGGCTTGAGGAGACGAATATGCCCTGTCCAAATCAACACACTCTTCTCGTTATCCCGGCAACTTCCAAGCTGATCCCGAAACGCGACTAGGTCACTTCACGTGTGTGTAGCTTGAAAGTGGTGGTACTTCCCCGGGACGACATGCTGGGCTAATGTCATCATCAGTCTGCCTACCACTCTTTGGGTGCCTATATTATTATAGGAATTGGAAGGTAGTTAAACAAATTTAAATGGTGAGTTTGGAAAATTACGTAAGAGAATTATTATTAAATACTTGAAGTGACCGGCTTAGTAGTGTAGTGTCCCATCTAGCAAATAGCAACCGTGAATCCATGATTTATGGATTGTTTGTTACTTTTTTTTTTAATTTAAATTCAGTTTTTTTTGTTAATTATTTCATGTACAGGCTATGATTGACGAGTTTCTTGTGATATTCTTCTCGTTATACGCCTTTCCGAAGTCATTGTAGAGTCTAACGATGAGCAAGTGCACGCCTTTAGTGTCTATGCTAATAAACTATTTTCATTTCATTTCAAGGTTGATTGCTACGTGTTCCTCCTGATTGTCCTTTAATGGTTAAAAGAAGAGTGTTGATTTCTATCAGTTGTGATGCAGTATTTAAGAAGAGAAGCGAAATGTGTTTCTTAATCAAATAAATAAATTCTTTATTACAAAAAAAGCACATAGGCGAGCTTAATGCCGTCGGCATTATCTACCAGCTATCTTTTGTCGGTGTGAGCGATGATATTTGGTGCAATGAAAATACACAATACATACATTACATAAAATAATAATATATACTTAAATACATACATATTTATGAAGAACAAGTTATAAGTGAATCAACGCAATAAATTGTACTACAACTTGACATCAGAGGAAGTACGTTCAAAAACTAGTCAAAAGTTTAAAGGTTCCATAAATATAGTTTTCGAACGATCCCTAAAACATCTGACAGTTTATTGTTGAAATACAAACGGCGCTTAGATGAAGTGGAAAACGATATACTAAAGCTGTCAATTGGTTTTGCACAGGGATAATGAAATTAATATTTAGAGGAAAAAAATGCCAGTTCACAATACACACGGCTGGCAGTTGACTTTTTTTTGTTACTATACAAAGTCAAACGACACTTCTGCAGTTATACAATGTTATTTAAACTTGTGGGTAGAAAGATTTTGGTAATTAAAGTTGATATGAAATTAATTAAATAAAAAAAAAAACTTATTCAAAAATCATATTACACGTTAGATGAATATCTTAACCTTACTTACTAATATTATAAATGTGAATGCGAGTTTGTTTGTTACGTTTTCACGCAACAACTACTTAACCGATCATCATGAAACTTTGTACACATATTTTTGAAGGTACTAGAAGTAACATAGGATACTTTTTATTTTAAAAAATAATTTATTTTTTACTATAGTTTCCAACTGACTATAGTTTCAGCTGTTTGGAATCATATTGATTCATTTCTATTGAAATGATCTCTGATACTTATTTAATGACTTAAATGCGAGCGAAATGCGGGTAAAAGCTAGTAGATAATAAAGCTTGGACATAACCAATGTGATTTTATGTTTACCCTTAGGTATATAATAGGATGACAATGCCCCTATACAGCAGCTATTCTTCTACATCATAGTAGATTTATATAAGTCAAACCAATCAAAGTGAAGTAATTTCGAAGTTTTCTTTTTGTTTAAACAAACCTTGTCGAAGAATGGTAAAACCAGCGTTAAACTTAGGTCCTGTACACACTTTGACCTTCCTTAATAAACGGACTAGGGCTTTATACTATATATTAGTATACATCAGGGGTGGCCAAGCTGCGGCTTTTTGAAGGATTATTTGTGGCTCTCGATAAATGTACCCGAGTTCCCTTTTCATTTTTGTGCTATTATATTTTTAAAAAAATTATTATCGTTCCGTATGTGTTTCAAAATGTATTTTAAATTACTGACAACAAATATGAAACCTTTTAAATACGTATTTAATTGCGGCTCACGAAAATTTAAAATTTTAAAAAATGGCTCAGACTATCAAGTTATATTGCAGAATTTAAAAAACGAACGTGTGTGTAGCACGCCTTCTCATTGGATAATCACAGTGCGGCTGAAAATGGTTGACATTAAATTACTGTTTTATTATCGTAATCTTTATTTTCAAGATTAAATATAGCGATACATAATAATCATAGAACCTTGTGTGGCCAAAATTTTCTGTATTTGGAAGGCTGTGTGTGGATCGATCGGCTGTAAGATTCCGTGGACGATGTCACTTGAATCACAATTTTAACTCAATGTTATGCTCGCGTTAATCGGATATATTTTGAAATCAATTTAAGACATCGTCCCACGAAAAAGCCAAAAAGTTAAGTTTTTATGTCGCCCGTCACGAAAAAGTTATAATATATGTACAAGTAAAATTTTTTTGCGAATTTCTTTATCGAGGTATGAGAGAAATTGCCGTCACATTTTTCTGTTACGCATCACATTTTTCTGTTACGCGCCATATAAGTGATACTTTTTTCAAATCGCTGTATCTGGAGAACCGATGACGTCAGCGCGACCGTGTAAAGGGTTATTCTGATCAGAATTTTGAGGTCTATTCGATTTTTTTTCACTGGTTTTAATCTGCGGTGTATTTGCACGAACTTTTGTAGCTATATGTAGTTTGTATTTATTATTTTTCAACAGACTGCGACCCTCTTTAAAAACAAACTCGACCCCCCGCTTGAGAAACGATAATTTAAGGCATTCAGAATCGTTGCTACTTTAAACAGGATTGTTCTAGAATCGCGCGTAAAAATGTGTTTAATTTTTTTTGTACAAGCGATGTACTTAATTAAGCATGGATTGATTAATCGACTCAAATAATGATCTGTGATCACCTGATCATTACTTAAATGCATTTTATTCCATTTTATGCAGTAATAATTATTTACTAATAAATAATAAATCTTTAAACACGGCAATCATTAGACAGTAATCAAAATAAAATAGTAATATGTTGCATATACTTATATATCAAATATCCAGTTTAAACATTTATTTTCATATTTTTGTTATTTATATATTAATAAGTAACGATTGAAACGATTTCTTATAAATGCGTGTAACTAAACGTAATGACAGCTAGGTGACAATAGATTATTGATCAAAAATCACGTCAACAATTTTGAAGTGTGTGATTGGTCTATTTTGTTGTTTTGAACTCTACCCAGTGAATTTCAATTCGTACTCTTTTCGATTTGCCTTTTAAATATCGAACAAAAGAAGCAATGTAAACAAAAATTAGGCGTAAAATTCAAATAAAAATCACACGATAACCGAACATAATGTTGGAATTTGCGACGCGACCGCTTTTTTGGTTTGTTTATCTTAAACGTCGCGGCGCAAAACACTTAATTATGTTGTGAATTCTTTAATTAATGAACCGATGTGTTTTTTTCTTATTTTTGTTGTAGTAAACTTAATCGATCAATTAAAAAATATTGTTTGTAATTAATTTTAATTGTATTATTAAAATTTATTTAGATTGATTGTTAATAACATTTTTCAGTAATGCCCCGCTTTACGCGAGGGAGACGTTCCGGAAAAAATCGCGTTAACTGAAATTCCCGCGACCATAGAGAAGTTGATGACTACATTATGTTTATACGCACTCTTTCGCGTAATTTAATAATAAATTTGAATTTCGCGTTATAGTGAAACCGCGCATAACGGGGTCGCGTAAAGCGGGGTAATACTGTATTTTGATTGTATCATGATTTTTGTGATGCGTGGCTTCAATTCCTAATCAGAACATATATACTGTTTCAACTTTAGGTGTTATATATTTATAACGCATGCTATCCTAGCTTAGACGTGTGGTATGAATGTATTTAATAAGAAATGCATGCGATTGGTAGTTGTTACTCCAGTTTTCTGTCTCTTTCCATCACCTGGGAAGTAATCTAGTTGTTTGCCATGGAGGCAGTCCTCGGTTTTACGTAATGTTAGGTACCAGAGAATAGTGATGCAAAACGAAACGACGTAAAACGAAACATCTCCGCGACGTTAAACGAATCTTAGACCGTTAAAACGAGGAATCGTGTGAAAATTTTGACTGCTAAAACGAAACGTCGTAGAACGAGGACTACCTGTATTTCAAATGCGATCACATATTTATACATTTTTCTATCGCTTACCAGCACTTAATAAAAGCAAAATAGACAGCTGAAACCTAATGAATATAATTAATTCTGAGAATCCGATACTATTTCGTTCCCACTGATTGGTCAGTCAGCGTGTTGGACAATGCATTGGAACAGATATCATCGCAGCGGGGCGTCTCGGAGCCCCCGCCGACCGTGGCGTCAGATTGAGAGATGCAGGGGTGAATTCTATGAAATATTAAGTTATTTATAAATTAACATATATATACTATACTAGCTTTTACCCGCGGCTTCGCTCGCATTTAAGTCATTAAATAAGTATCAGAGATCATTTCAATATGATTCCAAACAGGTGAAACTATAGTCAGTTGGAATCTATACTAATTTTTTTTTAAATAAAAAGTATCCTATGTTACCTCTAGTACCTCCAAAAATATGTGTACAAAGTTTCATGATGATCGATCAAGTAGTTGTTGCGCGAAAACGTAACAAACAAACTCACATTGACATTTATAATATTAGTAGGGATTGTGAAAAAAGTCATATATCCACAATGATACATCCGATTAGCTATTTCCAATAATTAATTTAGAGTGTTAATTCTTAAAAACGCACTTCTCAAGGACATTGTACTAATTTGTATATGAGTTAATGTAAATTTTTATTAATAATTGTTTTTTGAATTTTAGTTGTGATTGTCATAAAATCTTAATTTATATATTCGTCAGTAGTATCTATTTTGTTGGGCGTTTCACAATTGTTTTTTTTCATTTATTTTTTAAACTTAACACTGTTTTCAATTATCTTAAGCATGCTGTCGTATCCTGTAATTAAAATATCATTTGGTTTGTAATAGTAGAGGTCCTTTTTATTGATTGACGTAATTTTGTAATGAGGCTTAATAAATACCAAAAATACTTGAGGTTACCAGGTTTAATTCTATATATCACATATATCCTGTTAATAATAATAATAATGTCCTGTTAATTTATACAGAGCACATTCGTCTCCTCAAGCCGGCATAGTGGACATCTGTATGTGGTAACAGTTGTCTATGCTCATGGACCGCACTCTAGCTTGACATCAGGCGGAGTGTGGTCATATGCTGGGCTATCAATAAAAAAAATATTAGTATAATCTGTTAGTACAAACTACAATTAAATTTTTGTTAATGCATTTTTATGCATTTAAGTTTTATTAGGTTTATGACAACCTGTTTATTAATATGTCAAAGTGATATACAGTGGAACCTCGCATTACGAGCAAAATTGTAAAATAATAGCTCGCTTAACGAGTGAATAGTGTGATAGAACTTTCCGTGCTATTGCTACATCTGTATGTGTTTAGAACTCTTTTCGCTAGCTAGTTAATATTGTTTCGCTTAACGAGTAAGACCTCGGAACTAATACTCGTTATTTATTATATTACATAGTTTGTTCTTAAATTTTTTTTTGCTCATTATGTTTGTGCCTACGGAGAATCCGTCCCTGGTTTTCTGTTTTTGATTCAGCTAAATAGGGGCTTGTGCCTCTAATTATAAATCGTTTACGTAATTTATGGGTTTCTGGAGGGTTTTGTGTGTGAATTATTGAGGTTTAATGACCTACTATTTAAATGGAAATATATAATTCAAAACTTTAAATCCATGTTGCACTATTATTTGGGTTTGTTACGTAACTCACGACTATTATCTCAACAGAGGTGTACAGAGGTTATGATGATACTCAGATGATTGTGTGTATGTTGGTGTGCTTATATACTTAGGTACTAGCTTTATTTACATTAATTGTATTTATATAAATTATTATTATTTATTTTTAATTTAGGGCTTTTATCTGTCAAGACATATCAGCTCCATAGTGCCTAATCTAAATCTATAAAATTTAAAATTAAAGGAGAGGGGCTCTGATTATAAATTTTTAAAAATGCTTAATTAAATATATACCTAATAACTAATGCTAGCATTATATTGTTCAGTGGGCTTATCACGAATTTTAGTCTGGCTTTCGAATCGAGTTCGCTTCGAGCGATTTGTATGGAAATTTGAGCAGCGCCACCGCGTGCGGATTTGGAACTACAATATTTTAGATACTTTTTGTTAATTTTCGAACGTCTCGATCTTTCGTTTATTTGATAGATTGCTGGTGCTCGTTAGTCGTTAGTAAAAATTCATGATCCCGATTGTTAACGGATCCGTTTTATTTGTGACAGCTCGATTCGAAAGCCAGACTAAATGCGTGATAAGCCCACAGGCTATGATAGACGAGTTTCTTGTGATTTCTTATTCTGATAATTACACTTTCTGCCAATTGTTATTTGTATTGATAATTCGATTGTTGCTTCAATATTTAATAGTAGTCTTTGTGGGATATATCTAATCCAGCGGTTCTCAAACTTTTTTGGCGAATGAAAAGCCTTAATATAATCATAAAAAACTGATTTATATGTATTTATGAATAATCATATTGCAATGTAATATTATGTAACCTTATAATCTCCCTTTGGTAGGTATTTTTTGCAGTATTTTAGCCCTAGGGTTCCGCGGAACACACTTTGAGAATGGCTGATCTAATCTAAACATAGGTAAGTAATTTAAAATTGATTGAAGGCATTAGAAAGAGGAGACACGGACAAAACGTACTATATATCAAATTACCTACGTGTGATTCAAATAATATATGATAGCTACCATGATGTCTCCATTTTGGTGAACAAACCCAAGTGTCAGGTTACAGTGTACGTGTTTTCTGTTTATGGTACACCCACTCGCTAGTTTTTTGATGTTCATCCACCGTGGTGATACCAGATGAGGCTGACATGGTTTTTTTAGTTATAATAAATCCCTACTGATATTATAAATGTGAATGTGAGTTTGTTTGTTACGTTTCCACGCAACAACTACTTAACTCGATCATCATGAAATTTTGTACACATATTTTTGGAGGTACTAGAAGTAACATAGGATACTTTTTATTTAAAAAAATATATATTGTTTTCCAATTGACTATAGTTTCGGCTGTTTGGAATCGTATTGATTTATTTCTATTGAAATGATCTCTGATACTTATTTAATGACTTAAATGCGAGCGAAGCCGCGGGTAAAAGCTAGTACATATATATGTAATGTCCTGATCTTAAACTAGGTGTTATGAACCTATAAAAAAATTATATCATTTAGATGAAATAAAAATAACTAATTTATTTTAATAAAAAACATATAAAATTACAAATCGTCATAATTAAAACTGATTATAGTAAAAAAATTACAACGTTAGATTCAAAAATAGAATGCATCAATACGAACCTATCGGTGAGGTGCTGAACTAAAAACGCCCCATACAAAAAATAAAATGTTGACATTGGTTTTTCAATATTAAAATCTTTACTAGTCATATAATTGTATAATTAAATAAATTAATTGAACGATAAATGTGTTTATATATTTATTTATATTAATCACATATAAATTCTTTTGAGGAATAGAAAAAATTCCCAATTGCACGCGATTATTTGACCTTTAATATCCTAAAGGTTTAGTTTAAGCTTAGTATGACATGATTGCTTTAGTACAAACAGCCATTCAAGGAGAATTCGGTTTATGTAATACACTAATACCCCGCTTTACGCTACCCCGTTATGTGCGGTTTCACTATTTAAATTTCGCGCTCAATTGCCCCGCATTACGCGAATGAGCGCGTATAAACATAATGTAGTCAATCAACTTCTCTATGGTCGCGGGAATTTCAGTTAAGGCGATTTTTTCCGGAACGTATCCCTCGCGTAAAGCGGGGCATTACTGTATTTGCTAGGCGGACAAAAAAAAAAACAATTTAACTCACTATTTAAATAAACGAAAATAACTTATACATTTCTACAAAGAAATAAGTTTATTGAATTAAGACATTACCTCTTCCTCTGCGTTAAAAAACATTTAAATTTCGAATGCATAGTGAAGGGACAATATAATTTGAATAAGAATATAATTTAGTTAATCAATGGACGACACCCGGAGCGTCACTAGCCATTGTCAGAGATAATATTAAGCTACCAACACTACCGGTTTAGTTATGACGGTAGGCAGTAAAAAATATATATAGTATACAAACTTTTTATTATAAAATAATGATAATCAAATTTTAAGAGGATTTTTAAATACAATTTTTCATATAATTGTGAATTATGTGATATATGAATTGTTATTTAATATTAAAATTCAGTTGTTTTTTTTCGTTAATTATTTTATGTACAGGCTATGATTGACGAGTTGCTTGTGGTCTTCTTCTCGTCATACGCCTTTCCGAAGCCATGGTAGAGTCTAAAGCGCACGCCTTTAGTGCCTATGCTAATAAACGATATTCATTTAATTTTATTTTACGATTGCTGTCCACAAAACTATTAACCGATATATCACGTTGAACACCTGGGGACACCACAAAAAAAAGTTGCACAAAAGGTCTCTAATTGTACTGCAGTACACAAGTACCTACCTGTTTATGACTCTATTCAACTCCTTGTTGTGGTCACTAAAAGCCTTAAAGGTGATGTTTGCATCTGCTTTTATGAGAGTACAATTTTGTAAGGAGACCGAATGCTTAAAAGAACATTAGCTTTATATACATAACTGAATATAAACACTAAACAGACAAGAGCGGTCATTTGACTATAATGTTTTTTTTTTAATTGATAGCCCAGCATATGACCACACTCCGTCTGATGTTAAGCTAGAGTGCGGTTACCACAGACAGATGTCCGCGCGCATCAGTCGACTCCACTATGCCGGCTTGAGGAGACGAATGTGCTCTATCCAAATTAACAGGGCACACTAATCTCGTTATCCCGGCTTTTTTTTTTTCAAATTTAATTTTAATTTCAAATGTAAGTAGGCGGATTTATCTGTCTTTTTTACATTGCAATTTAACATAAAACTGATTACGAAAATGCAAATACATCGACCCTAAAGTACGACATTACAACTAAATGACTACGTATAACCAGCAATGGACACATAATTTTTAAAGTAAATTAATTTTAAATACAAAACCCATATATCACCGAAGAAACTAACACAATAAAAACACAATTCCCAACCGTATAATTACATCGTACACAACTCAGTACCAGAAAAAAGATCCATTGACTTCAATTTACTTGAATAGTCACTTTATTTCACGCATAAAAGCATCAAATACCGAAACCAATTTAATATGATAACAAAACTTATATCACTTTCTAATAAAGTGGACAATCCATAGTCAAAAGTCATTGTCGATCTCGAGGGTTGTGGGCACAAAAAATATTGTCAAATGACATCTGCCGACTTCTATGGGTCGTTCACTAAATTTAGGTGCAACTTTAGAGACATTACTTTTTTTTATAGGTAATTATAATAATATATTATAATGGCTTACCAATAAACCAGGATCTGTGCTATCAGGACAAGAATTAGGAATCGAAACTAAGACGTATTAATGAACTACACTATAAAAGCAGTCATAGGATTTAATTGTATATTTTAAAATTTATATTCTTAAAACAATATATAGAAGCGAACTAGCAATATGTCAAAAGATTCCACAATATTATGTAAAACTATAAAAACCAGTATATATGTATTGGTAAATAAAACAAAGTGTATCTCTGTCTGTACACGCTATTATCAGAAGCTTCTCTAGGGATTTTCTTAAACTTTACGAGTAAACGTAGAGTATAGGAATGCATGTTGACCAATTTATACTTTGTGTTATAACTACAGTAATGCCCCGCTTTACGCGAGGGATACGTTCCGGAAATAATCGCGTTAACTGAAATTCCCGCGACCATAGAGAAGTTCATGACTACATTATGTTTATACGCACTCTTTTGCGTAATGCGGGGCAATTGAGCGCGTAATTTGAATAGTGAAACCGCGCATAACGGGGTCGCGTAAAGCGGGGTATTACTGTATACAAATGTTAGTAAACCGAATCAATGTACGAACAATTAAATAACGGTTAAAATAAACAAAATGAATCTCCCATGTAATCCAATCCTAAGACGGAACTAAAAAGATGTAAGCGAAATTTGTCACACGCCACACTGTTTGTATGAAGTCATTATCCATTGTCCTATGTCGGGTACCTACTAATACTAACATTATATTGTACAGGCCTTGATTGGCTCGTCGATTTCGATTATGCGATCGATTTTTAATGCGCCCTCGCTGGACTAATGTAAATGTATGATAGCCAGAGCGATTTACTTACTCTTGTCAACGGCGATATACAGCAAGTAGTCAGTTGAGTTTAGAATAGGCATGTGGACAGATTTGTAAAATATGCGCCCTCGGTGATTTTCAAATTTAGTATTGCGCCCTCAAGGACAAACAGGTTGCCGACCCCTGCGCTAGAGTCTTACGCAAGGCAAAGATTATTGATTTTGATTTCTTTCAACTGAAATCTTTCAAATCTACTGAAGATATAAAATAATTAAAGAAAAAAAACTCTTTTCATTATTGTATGAAAAAATGTCTATGAGAGCTCAGTGTCCGGGGCTGAATTAAAACGTGGTTCGGAAATTAGTTCTACAAGAAGACATGTCGGAACAAATGGTAAAGTGTTGAAAGCATATCTTAGTAGAGTTCTTAGTAAAGTACGTGGTCTCTAACTTGTGCCCCATCAGATTGTACAAATGAGTGAGACACTATCTGTGTGGGGCTACATAAATTTTGTTACTCGTGACCTACGTGTGAACTATGTAGAATGTAGTACCTATACTATAAAGTAATAATAATATTTTTTTACATAGACGAGCTTAATGCCGTCGGCATTATCTACCAGCTAACCTTTGTCGGTGTGAGCGGTGATATTTGGTGCAATGTGAAGAAAAATAATAACTAAATATACACAATACATACATTACATAAAATAATAATTTATAATAATATATAGGTACCTATTTATTTTTTAAAATTATATATTTATTCTTATTTTAGTAGTATATGTATATGTATGCGTGTATATATTTATTTAGGATTATTTATATCTTTATTATTCATTTGTATATATTATTTTATTTTGTTTTTTTTGCACCCTATCATTTAATTCGCGATTTACTACACTAAGGTTGGTTGCCAGGTAGAGATCACTGTTTAGTGATAAGGCCGCCTTTTGTTCAAATTCAAATGTCTTTATTGCATGTCACAATTATTCACTTCTTCTTTTATTAATGGCCTCAGATATCTATTAAAGACAATTCTGTCAATGTCGAGTATTCGATAAGATATTATAAAATTTTAATTCAAACGTAAATTTTCATGTCAAATAAAATAACCTCCGAACTTAATTTAGAATTATAATTTAGATGTTAAAAATAATTAAGATGTCATACAATTAGGAGGGCATAGCAATATAATAATATGTTCCGACTAGTCGGCCACTAATCGGTAAAGCCGACTATCCGGCTTCTTACTTTGTGTCTATTTCTCAATAAAATGTATGTGTTACTTCCTTGTAAAGAAAACATATTGATGACATTTATCAAACAAAATTAGTATCTTAATTAAAAACAAATCAACATAATATTTAATGACATATATTGCAATTCTGCGTGATGATATTTGAAACTATCGTCAAACTAGTGAGCTGTAAAACTCAAAAATCTTTTTTTGTTATTTATATTTGTCCACATGCCAGTAGTGACTGAAATTGCAGCGAATCAGCTGTAAACGAAGCGTCACGGGAATCCCCTAAACCGTAGTCGGCTTGGCCGATTAGTCGGCCGACTAGTCGGCTTATTTACAACCGACTAATCGGCTAATTGGCCCAAGTCATAATCGGCACATCTCTAATAATAATATAATATATCATTTAATAATTTCAATTAATTATTTAGTTTTATTTACTATTTCGAATCATTGAAGTACTCGTCAATTGAATAAAAATATTTTAATTCCAGATATGTTTATAATTTATTTTTAAATTGTATTAAGCTTTCATCACATTTAACTCTTGGTATAATATTATTTTAAAAAAGGAGTAGACCAAAAAACCATGTTCCTTGCTTTGGTTCATTTTGGGATACCTCAAGGAGGTAACTCCGTACCGCTAAGTTACTATTGTCAATAATAAGAAATAAATATATGTATATGGTCGATCACAAGTCATTGACTGTCTTAGCTATACTAAACAGGAATTTAAGCTAATTTCAACTCTAGGACTGAAGCCATAAGAATTTCGTATGATATTGATTAGTCAACAAGCACATTTGAGGATTCCTAACACGCGTCTCGATTTAGTGCCAACCAATAAGAGAATATGTGATTAGAAAAATAAATTATAATTCATGTTGTCCACTAAGAGATATATAGCTATTCGTTTTTGTATTCACTTCCACTATGCCTGCTAGTTGATGCATGAACTGGTAATACTTTCAATTGTTTAAATTATGATTATAGCATAAGATGTAAGCGTACGTATATAAAAATGGGATATAAGGTAAGGATATAATTTCAAAGTTACTCCCATTCTAAGAACAAATTTCGTCACCTATTTAACATAAGACGCGGTTT
>JAPWLS010000464.1:0-182887 GCA_028551675.1 Tineola bisselliella
GAGTTAACCGAGGCGACGTATTTATTCAAAAACAACTCAAAATTATTAATAGACGGTGAAGTGAACGCTTTGTGATTAAATATTTGATTCAAATATGAGGAGGCTAAAAGACGCTTGTCCTCATATTTATCAATTAGCGTTTTAAGAATTATTTCATAATTTTCAGCGCATGGCAAAGTACCGGCAAAAGATAATTGAGCCTTGTTTGATAACTTTCCCAATAAGTAATATAATTTATCAGAGTCAGAAAGAGAAGTGTTTTCATGAACGGTTGTTTTAAAACTAGAATAAAAAATAGGCCACGACTTAATATCTCCATCAAATGATAAAAGTTCAATAGGCGGGAGTCTAGTTTTCTGGCGAACTAAATTAGAATCATTCTTGTCATTTGTGGATTGAGGCGATGACAACGATGAATGTTTATATTTAATGCGGCAATAAAGTTCTTCAAAAGATGACCAAGAATGCTCATCGATGGTAGAATTAGGGTTTAATTTCAAAGTTAATATATTAAACTCCTCCAGAACTTTATGGAATTCAGTGCGGATCGTATCTAAATTCACGCAGGAAGAAAGAAACATTTCTCTTCCCTCTTCATCGGCCTCTAGCGAGTAATTATAAATCGTTTGGATGCGGGAGAATATAGAATTACGTTTTGACAACGCGAGTTGTAATTTGATTTCATCAGACATCTCGATAGATGTTTTGAATACCAAATATAAAAAAAATTAAAATTAATTACAATTATTTACAAACGCGGTTTATTATATCAGATAAATTAAAATTATATGCGGCGCGGGGTGACGACTACTGCGTGCGAATGACAATATAATATACTAATAGAATACATATATAATTATAGGAAAGGAACAGGACAGGGAAGGAAAGAATCCCGGCCGAAGGACCACTTGTTGCGGCGCGGTGTATTCTATTAGCGGGAGCGGGATATATAAGTGGACTGTATTTTTTATGGGATTTTATATAATGCGGGATGGAATATAGGAAGCTCACACACTTACTTGTTTTGGTGGCTTCAGAGCTTCCCGCGGGAACGTATATAGCGGCTTATATTAATAGATGCGGAATTCTTATATATGCGGAATTTCTTATATATTTTCACTTCACTTTTCACTTTCGACGTGCATATTCTCAAGTACTCATTTTTGACCGTATTTCTTCTTGAAGTTTCTTTTCTTTCAAGACCAACCTTTTTTGGTGTGTGAGCGGGTATTTTATAATAAATAAATAATAATAAATATATAAATGCGGAAATATGGGAATATGGCCGTAACAAGTTAATTAAGTAATAATTAGATACAATTAGTAATCATTTTAACGTAACAGACATGCGGCGACCCCTATCGGCTGGAAGGGGTAGACGCATATCTGTCACCCAGACGAGAAAGGCAGTCTGGTCAAAACCACCAAACAGGAAGGTGTCATTTTGATGTGCGTTAATAATAATACTGAATTAAATAAAATGTGAGTATTGATATTTTGTATGTTTTTATAACTAAACACGTAATCACGATTCTATAAATTGTTTCCATTTACACGTATCGTGATTACTTTACATTGCAATGTAACGTTAATGCCAATCTATGTAATTAAACTATAATATTTAAAAGGGACGGAGGCTTTGTTTTATTTAAATAACCCCTTTCGCCATGATACCTATTTAACTGCGCTTTACATAAGCGAGTTTTATTTATTACTAATCTCAAATTACAAACAAAAACACAAATTATAATAAACGAATTTTTCGGCTTTTAGCTTCACTATCACGTTAAAAAAATATAGATTTCTTGCGAGGCCTAGCGCCGCCACTGGCTGAAGTCACACTCACGTGATGGATTTATTTATTTTGATGCGCAACTTTATGAAAACTTCTTCCCCTTCGTAATTAAATTGTTTTGTTTCAACAAAGTAAATTAAGAGGAGAGGGAGCGTTTAAGTCGCTTAATTTTTACTCCACATTCTGAATTATTGTTATAGTTTTGTTTAAAGTTTTTCTCTCTGTTCCGTATCATAAATCATAGATAATTTTTTCGCCTATTTATTGTTTATTTTTGCTGGCTAGCAACATTCCTGTTTCCCCGCCACCTTTTTTCGTCTCGATGGCAGCGCCCTCTCGGAGACAGTGTGTGTGACTAGGAACAACTACGCGCTCGGATCACCGCCGACAAATAAATCGTGCACCGTCATTCTCACCATTTCAACGCAATCAAAAGAAGAATCGACTCATACAATAAACCAGCACCTAAGGATCGCTCCGCAGACGACAGTGGAAGAGAGGGAAAGCCGAGTCCATCATAAGTACCTTTCTTTTCCATTCCTGCATACTGTCCGTCAGCCAGCATTTTATATCACACACTCTCTAACATAGTTATTAACTTTTTGGCATTGATAGGTAATTATTTTTATTTTATTTAGATTTTGACATTTTATTATTATTGCGTATTTTTGTATTTGACTCCTCCTTGCATGGTGTATTGGAATTGACTGTAAGACCATGCAAGTGACTGTGCTTAAATAAATAAATTATTAGATACATAATAAGGTTAAACAGCATTATGGCAGCATTGCAATATGTGGAATAGATAATGATTAAATTTGTCAAGGAAAGTAGCTTCACTTAATCGATATTGTAACACTACGACAAATTTTAAAATGGCAACACTAGTATTCCGTGAGGGTAAGGGTGGTCGGCCATCTTGTGAGTTGGAGATCCAATAAAATAATTGTTTTACAATGGCGCCCAACGTGGGGCTATAATAATTGTTTTACAATATATATTTATTTATTACAATCAGATCACAATAGAGACCCAGATCTATTGAGCAGCGTGATATGTCTCTCAATGCGTATTTCAGTTATATAAAACTGTTCTATGTTAACTATATTCAAAATTATAAAAACAATTTTGTAAACAACAAATGCTATCAATAACAATTTTATAATATAGTGATACAATGTCAAAAAAAATATTGTAAAAACGATTATTTAATTAAATAAATATTAACAAGCATGTAAATATTGTACAGTATAAAGCTATAACACACTGCTAAAAGAAGACAAAAAACAAGATGGCCGACTCAGCTCGCCACTCCCGGAAAAAACAGTGTTACCATTTGTTAAAATTGTTGTAGTGCTACATTATATAAAAAGGTTTATGCATTGAAAATTTAAATATACATACCTACACTTGCAACTTTCTAGGGATAAGGGTTGCACCAAGCCTCAATATTAACACAGAGGGGTGGATTTCCCAAAATAAACACGTAATAATCCACCTTCAAGCCCTAACAGAAGGCAAACAATTAAAACATACATACGGCAGTATCTTCAAGCCGTTAGTCATGGGGGCCTCCAGAACGAGGCACTTTGCGAATAGTTGCTACCTTGGCCTCTGCTGAATTTCGTGAATAGTTCTAATGTACGAAAATATGGATGCGCTATTATTTTATTTTGTAGATTTAAAATCAGTATGTAAGGTAAAAACGATGTCATTTGTTTTAACTATGATTCTAAAATGAAATTTAAAAAAAGTATTTCTTTTGATCCTTTAATTAACAGGAATAGGTGAATAAGCCTAAATATAAAAAAAGCCTTGCCTTGCTTTAATGGGGTTGGACATAGCCTGCATATAGAGTTACGTTTGCTATTTGATAAGGAAAATATTTAAATAACACTAATTATGGGTCATCTATGAATTCACTCTTCACTTGTAGTGTAGTATATATGTAGTGTAGTGATTTCTGTAAATCTCTTAAAATGCCGTATCAAAAAGCAGAGTAGGTTTTTTAATTGAATGTATAAAGGACTTTAATAATGCACATTAGGGCTCATAATTCAGAGCAAATGAGACGAAGTCGGCCCAAGCGCGGGCTTTGGAATACTATTTGTTTGAAACACCAGTTTGACTGTTTTGCTGTATTTGTTATGTCGGAAGTAGACTTATATTATTATTGTGTAGCCAATTACCTATTAGTTTTTCCAAAATTGAATACTGAAAACAAAAACATGCTTAATTCTAAATATGAATAATTTAGGTTTTTAAATCCGTTAAGTGTGCTTGTAGCGCCAACTAGCGGGAGAAATTCACAACGCTACATATGAACTGAATACAAGTTTTTTAAAAAATTTTACTGCATAAAATATGTCGACAACATTATTACTAGTGTTGTTTTTTTTTTTTTTTTAAAAAAACGAAAAATTATGACTAATACCTGAAATTTCTGCTTAATGGAACTTATTAATGGATTAATGTATTGAAGTAAAATAACAAATGTGATTTTTGATGGTCCCACACTAGGCAATGCCTGTCACGTGGGACCCATCACTTACTATTACAAACTAACTAACTATATTACAAAATTTTTAAATTATTTTTATATATTTTATATATATTTTAAATTAATTTTGGCCTAGTGTGGGAACCAGCGGTGAATCTTGATGTATATATGTATAAATTGTAAATAAAGTATTATTATTATTGTAAATTTTAATAAACCGTTTCCAGCCGAACATATTGTTTGATTCGTTCTTAGGATCTAGTGACTCCAGGCTAGAAGAATCCCAGCAACTTTTGCCTTCACTTACAAAATCAAAATATCAATTCAAATAATAACGCAATATTGTTTTCAATTATAATAAATTGTAGTAAATAGTACATATTACAATAAACAATGATTATAAGTGATATGATATGTTTTGTACGTGGTGTAAGTGTTAAGTGGACATCGGACGGAGAGTGGAATAGGTCGTCGTAAAAGGCGCATAAAAACCTCCGACGTAATGCATGCCAATACGCTCGGACACTGCCAGACGAGCGACACACACGGATATTGGGTACAGTCAGCAAAACTATTACAATTATTATTTTATATTTTATTTGGAATTTTATTTTTATGATACTTTAGCATAATCTAGGTTATCTAGATACAATTATCTCGTAATATTTGTCTACTTCTAAGTTTCAAATGAAATTACAAATGTTTTTGCTAACCGTAGAGAAGCTCTCATCGTGACCAGTATATGAATCAGCTGAGACTTCGCAGGCCGGTTTCAATTGAATCGTCCGCCTCTGCCTTTCTGGCAGTACTAACGTACAGATTCACCCAATATGTATAAATATGGCTACTATTGCAGATAAACTATTTGCAAGGTGTCACATTTCAACTCTTATTATCGACGGGCAGAATAAAAATACATAATACGTATATCAAATTTGACAAACTATCCTTCGAATAAAAGTTACTTTCTTTCTGTGTTTTGTCTTAAAAGTCGACTGGACAAAAAAAAAACTTATTATTAACTTCGGTCCGTATTCAAAAATAGCACTTGAGCGTAGTTTGATCTGCGATCACCTGATCTTTACTTAAGTGAATTTTATTCCATCTTATGCAGTTAAAATTATTTACTAATAAATAATATATCTTTAAACACGGTAACCATTAGACAGTAATCAAAATAAAATAGTAACACTATTTTTATATGCATATATTTATATATCAAATTTCCAGTTTAAACATTTATTTGAATATTTATTTCTCTGCTATTTATGTAAGTTTAAGCTAATTAACACTAAATTTACCAGACCAGTCAAAATGACTGGTCTTACAAGATCAAATTAAAATTCTTACTGCTTGTAACATTTTCTCTAATTCTTCTAATCTTCTTTAATTTATAACAGAAGAATTAGTTTTATGAATTTTATATTATTTTATATATATTTGTAACAAATGTATACTTTTTTGGTTTTGGTAGAAATAGGTAAATCTATTTAAGCTGGTAAATCTAGTGTTAAGTAACGACTGAAACGATTTCTTATAAATGCGTGTAACAGAACGTAATGACAGCTAAGTCGCAGTAGACAGTTGCAAAGGATTATTATCATTGGTCAAAAATTACGTCAACAATATTTCAAGCGATATATATATTTTTTGGCATGATGATTTACGTGTGAATTAAAATTTTATAATTTTTTATTGAATACTCGACATTAGCAGAATTGTTTTTATTAGATATCTGAGGCCATTAACAAAAAAAAGAAGAAGAAATTATCAAGCATGTGATTGGTCTATTTTGTTTCGTACGACTGAGAGACATTCGAATTTGAGTGACGTTTATATTACTAAGCAGACCATGATTATATGTTTGATTCCAAATGCTCTTTTGGATCACTCTGAAAAAAGCGATGTTTTACCTAGTGCGAACTTTTTAAATATATATGTGTCCAGTGAAATTATAAATGTAACATTGTAATAACATAAAAAGTGAAGTGGTTTGTTGCGGAGGCGTTTACCACGTGAGACGTCTGAGTACATGAATAAATAAACATTACAACAGGTACAGTCTAACACAATAAAATTATTTTTAAATCACGTATCATAAAATAAAATAAATAAATTCTTTATTGCAAAAAAAAAACAGTAATATTTTTTATACATAGGCGAGCTTAATGCCGTCGGCATTATCTACCAGCTAACCTTTGTCGGTGTGAGCGGTGATATTTGGTGCAATGAAAATAAAATAATAAATAATAATATATACATACATATTATCAAGAAAGGTTATAAGTGAATTAAATAAATAATAGAATATCATAGATTTTTTTTTTGAATAATTATTTCTTAGGATGTTTTATGTATGTTTCCAATGACTTCAGGATGAATGTAGAACTAGTGTAACATTGTATAAAGGTCAATGACCTTCCTAGATAATTACATACAATAATAGGTCATTCAATCATATCGTTAAGTGTGTATATATATTTGTGTTGTTAAATATATATTTTATTTTGTTATTATAGGCAGTATATTTGAATTATCCAGAAATTATTTGTAGATATTTTGTTGCTGACTGTACATTTAAATCAGGAGTTAAAATTAAACGAATTTCGTTATTTATAAATAAAAATACCTTTTATATATGTAATGTAAAGGAAAAGCCTCAAATAATATTCTATTTTAAATAACATATTTCAATTTTTTTTTTTACTTTATTTCATATTTATTTTTGTATAACATTATAAAAATATTGTAGAATTTATTTCTATAAAAACAAATCATTATAAAAGTGTTTGCGAGTTTCTTGTGGTCTTCTTCTCGTCATACGCCTTTCCGAAACCATTATAGATTCTAACGATGAGCAAGCGCACGCCTTTAGTGCCTATGCTAATAAACGATTTTCATTTCATTTCATTTCATTTCTTCAGATATGAAGATAATAAGATGTAATCAATAAACAATTTTTCCAGATATCTTATATGAAAAGTTACAATATGCAACTGCAACTGCTTATTTATTTTGAACTAAAATCACGTGAGCAGTCATTTGACCGGTATTCCTAGTGTTAAAAATTGTATACTAATGATGTTTTATGGGATTAGCCGGTTAGTACCCGAGTATGTAGACTGCAAAATTTTATGTATAGTAGGAATTCAAACAAAGAGTGACACCCAAAACTTTGGTAGATGCATTTCAACGTCAGAGATCGTTACACGCTAGAGAATGCATGTCTGTTTATCTACGTCCAACTGTCTAATCGTTACAATAGCGCACTCGTCGTTATCCATCTTGCTCGAAACACTAACGAATTTACGATCGACATTGGTTCTGTGTCGTGATCTGCACAACTCTTGACGTTTGATTGTTATTATGTTTATTTCAATATTTATCTCATTACATAAGCTATAAAGGCATTTTTATGGGACACAAACGTAAACGCCTTTCAAGCCGCCATAAGGGGGCGAATGTGTTAACAGTCTATTTATTTATTTGCGTCCACAAACAGGGCTCTACAACTCGACTTGTAATTAATATCACACTAAGAATTATAATAATCTAATTGTAGGCCCTATGTACAGTGAACACTGCACTAACATTACAATGAGCAATGAAAAATTTGACGAGTTTCTTGTGGTCCTTCTTCTCGTCATACGCCTTTCCGAAGCCATTATAGATTTGACGATAAGCATATGCCCTTTAGTGCCTATGCTAATAAACGATTTTCATTTCATTTCAATGTTACATTACATTTTAAACGCATTTTAAAAACTCATTAAAATTATTTACAATTAAATCTAAATAAATAATATATTTATTGAAATGTCGAAATTAAATTATTAAAGAATTATATATATTTAATTTAAATTTTGTTATTTTTAATTGAGTTGTCTATACTCTTGGACCGCACTCTAGCTTAACATCAGGCGGAGTGTATAGAGTATAGAAATATATTTAGACAATAATCACTTCTACTATATCTATAACTAGCAGTTGCCAGCGACTTCGTTTGCATAGTAATAAAGATATAAAGTACCATGAAGTTTAAATTTTAACATGAAAAAGTAGTTATTGAGACATAACTGTAATAGTTAGACATAAGGTATCTCACACTTTTTTGTAGATATCAATGTCCTCTATAAAACTGTAGTACATCACTTTGCTCTATTGTCAATAATTTCTGCAGCGTACGCAATATAATGTTTTTTTTTTCACACTGGGTTACATTATTAAAATTTTCATCCAGGATTTGAAAATATTCTATAGCCTATGTTCATCAGGGATAATGTAGGAATCTAATGGTGAAAGAATTGTTCAAATCGGGCCAGTAGTTTCGGAGTAGTTTCAATACATACAAACAATCAAATGTTTTCTCTTTATATATTAGTATAGAGTATAGATTAAGAAGACGAATGTACAATGTACATGGCCTATATTGACACATGCATTCCTCACGGCTACTTTCAAAGCTGAGCTGGAAACGCAACTAGTTCAGTTAAAGATGATTGTACTACTTCTGGTCTTTCCACCTGGATGCTGCAAACATCTTTTTAAACATTTTATAAATTGTTATTCACTTTTTTTTCTGAGTTAAAATTCAGTTTTTTATTATTATTATTTTATATATAGGCTATGATTGACGAGTTTCTTGTGATATTCTTCTCGTCATACGCCTTTCCGAAGTCACGGTAGAGTCTAACCATGCACGCCTTTAGTGCCTATGCTAATAAACGATTTTTATTTTATTTAATTTCATCAAGTTATTGATGATTAATATAATAGAATAACTCTTAAAGTATTTTAATCTCAATAAAACTATGCACATATTTTTGAATACCTTGAAGCCAAAATCGATTTCAATAATAACAGACCCTATATTAAAGCACATGATTTTGTATCAAATTATGATTATAATAATGATAATATAATAATAGGTTTTATGTATGCTGTTAGGTTTAAGGCTTCGATGTCGATAATTATTGCTCAGCGGCCAATTTTGTTGAGGAAATGCCGAACACGTTTTCGAGTATAGTCAGAAGGTTAGGAGTTTTGTTTATAAAAATTATCTTCATGTCAATTATCTTATTAAATACTTTCAAATAGGATTCTTATATTCTTGATCATCGCGAAAACAAAATTATTGCAATTACGCTCATTAACTGTTTTACAACTAACTAGCTTTTACACGCGGCTTCGTTTGTATTTAAGTCATTAAATAAGTGTCAGAGATCATTTTGTAGTTTAGTTTAATAGTTTTATACTGCATATATAAAAATGACAGATGGAAATATAAATAAATATAGAAAAAAATCCAAATAGCTGAAACTATAGTCAATTGGAAACTATAGTAAAAAATATATGTACAAAGTTTCATGATGATCGTTTAAGTAGTTGTTGCGTGAAAATATAACAAACAAACTCACAATCATTTATAATATTAGTAGGGATGTTCAATAGTATTTTGAGTACCATCGGAATCTGACTTTTTTAAAATCCATAAAACATGATCTACTAATAAAAAAGACAATACAAAGAATCCTCGCATTCTCTTAAATAAACACAAAATATCAATATGTCCGACACAAAGGGGATTGGTGTAGAAAAAAGCCTATTGTCATACATGTGGACAATTTTGTTAGTACAATACCTTTGTTTAGAGGATCACGACCTGACTGTAACTCGTGTCACGTGTTACTGCAGGCTGTATTAGCATGATAGATTATACGAACGATTAATGTGAGTAGTTAAGATTAATAATACCGGGTCCAATTAATAAATCATCTACAAAATTAAAGGAAATTATTTAAAATTTATTTTGCTTATAATTCCCGCTACATTAGGTCGATGAAGGAAAATAATCTCCACCAACATTCTATAACTTGCAATAAGTTCGCCACTTCACGTATCCTGATGATGCCACGTGAAGTGGCGAAACGCGTCGAGACAACTTATTGAATGTTGGTGGAGAATATTTTCCTTCATCGACCTAATGTAGCGGGAATTATAAGCAAAATAAATTTTAAATAATTGCCTTTAATATGGATTTCCGCAAAGTAACGCCTGAAACAACCAATTATATCTACAAAATTGCAATTAAAAACAAAATAAATTAAAAAATTGTGTAATTAGTAATTTATTACAAAAAGTCGCACCTGCATTTGTTGTGTGTATTTTAAACGAGTTTATGAACAAAACAGATAGATCATCTATTTAAAAGGATGTTAAAAATGTATTATTTTCTCTCCTATTTATGGAACATAATTTCAATGATAACGTACGTCCTCGTATTCATAATGGAGTTATTATCTATTTTTTATACATTTGTAGCTTGAAATAGTGTATTTATTTGTGATGTAGTTTCTGTATCTCTCTATAGAATTGGCTTTTGGGCACACATTACCTATATACTAAAAATTATATAATTGAAAAGAATTTAAAAAAGCATACCCTATTACAGTCATTCTCAAAGTGTGTTCCGCGGAACCCTAGGGCTAAAATACCTACCAAAGGGAGATTATAAGGTTACATCTAAATATTACGTAATATTACATTGCAATATGATTATTCATAAATACATATAAATCAGTTTTTTATAATTATATTAAGGCTTTTTCCTTCGTCAAAAAAGTTTGAGAACCGCTGCCCTATTATATTAGATGTTTGTATACGAGTGTGAAAAAATAAGCGTTGATGACAAGAGATAGCCAAATATAAATCGAGATTCCCAAGTCCAAAAATCCAAAAGTCCAAAAGTCCAAAAATCGATACATTATGCATTAAAATACAGCCCTAAAACAAATTCTTTTAGCCATTGTTACGTTTAAAAAAAGAGGCTAAATCCTTTTAAGGATGATTTAAAAAGGGCTTATGTTAAAAAGGTGACGTAAAAAAATATTTATAGGGCCTTAATCGGCCTTAAGGTGAATTCCCGACGAGATCTTAAGAGAAAGAAACTGTTTTTTGTTTTTGTTACTTTGATACCTATTAACATATGGACGGTGTACTTTGGTCTCCCCAGGCCGGTATAGTGGAAGCGATTGCCTACAGATTGTCTTTTGTGTTTTTTTTTATAAAATAGCCTAGCATATGACCACAATGTGGGTAATGTTGAGCTAGACCAATGTATGAGATTGGTTTAAAAGTCGTCGGATCTAGATATGCATCCAGTCAAGCCCAGCTAGCGTTCAGGTATTAAGTTGTTCTATTTTAGCCCATGAAGTTGAGCTAAAAATAAGGAGCGTCAAATTGTGAGAAAAAAAAGTAATTAACAAATTATCTGTTTAAATTGTTGAGAACTTTTATGAAATTTTGGTAAAGCGGAGGACGTCTAACCCGTCAATGCCGCCGCGGTCCCTCAGGCCCCGACTCTTATAACTTCCAGGGAACTTGTTCAAGGGAATTTATTTTCTTCCACGCCTTATTAATAACGGTGTAGGTGATTAGTAACTTTTGATTTCCAACTTTTCCCTCGATGAGGAGCAATTATTCGACACATTGATTTATTGTAACTCCCAACTTTCAGAAAAGGAGTCGTACTTAGAAACTTTTACGTTCATTGTGATAGAGATTTTGTCTAAAGCGAAATATTGAAGGGGACATTTAATACGGTCTTTTATTTTGTGTCTTGCGATTTCACTTAATTACTTTTTGTTCATTTTAGATTAATAATTTGGTCATTTTCAGATGTTTTTCAAGTATTTCCTTTTTCAATAGCAATTGTTTATAATAAAAAGCTTTTAATGGATATTATAGATAATTAAAAAGTATATAATTTAAGCTTTTATTGACTACAAAACAAAAGAAGTCATAAAGAATTGTGTTTACATACAAAAACCTTTACCTACCCTCTAATGGGGAGATAAAAAGATATTATTGTATAAAAGACGCAAGCCCACTTCGACAGGAACAATGGTGTCGTATCTCAGAGTTCACGGGCTCGAACCCGGGACACCTCTCAACTCGGGGTCAAAAAGACAAAACAAACAGCGAAGGGAATTTTTAATATTTCCTTCGAAGCAACAATAAGCGGTAGTAAAACTATCTTACACCGAGATCCGGTTAATACATTTTAATAAATTAATAATTTTGTAATATTCCGCCTATCACTACTAGTTGGCGCTGTCCCAAATATCTATTTATTTACAAAGCCTATCTACAAAATTACATTATGACTATATATAATAAAAAATGAGCACTATTATATAAACTAAATGAAATTTTAATTATAGGATAGGACGGCATGCTCAAGGTGATAAAAGGATAGATACTACACTTCTAATAAGATTACAAAAATACATAAAAAAAACAAGAACCAAATAGATGTAAGGAAGAGGGAAGAAAAAAATCAAACATAAAAACAAAATTAAAATACTAGTTAGTTAGTTAAAGATCGTTTGTGTCGAGATGTTTCCTGTATTTTGGCTTGTTATAGGAAAAAGCATATATATCAGTTCTTTTAAATAAGTAATTATATTGACGATAATAGGCGTGTGGACAGTATTAAAAAAATGATGAAATAATGATTTTAGTGGGAAAATATGTTAAAAGTATTGCAATGAATTACTCAATTTTGTAAATTAAATTGAGATTATTAAGATTTTCAATAAAATAAAAGTACAAAATACTGCAATCGGCCATGCTCATTGAAACACCAATCAGGGAGAATGACGTCATTGCCCAGTAAATATGTCAGTGTCAAGGAAAGGACTATGTTGTTTTACTTCGTGTTCTGTTTAATTTTTACATCATTCAAGTTAGTTAACTCGTTCTTTGTTCGCTGTTTGGTGAAAAAATAATTATCTAACAATTGACAACAATGGAACAAGGATTTATTAACTCAAATAGCTCAAATTTGACCAGAATTGATTTGTTTATGTTGGGAGAGTTTCTAGCATCAAATAAAGACAAAAGTTTTATTTATAGTTTAATAAATTCTACACAACTCTTGTAAAGTTTGGAATTCATGTTTAACACGCGAAATATATTTAATAAATGTTATTTTGTTTTCTTCGTTCGTCAAATTGCGTGTATATCGGTCCGTGACGTCACATACTGCCTATGAGCGTTTTCCCGCATAATTTAAAACCGATATTTAAAAACGCAATATTTAAGTAATATAGTTAGTTTATTACTGAAATATTGTGTTTTTCGGTAATATTAGACGTACCTGCGCAATTTCAAAATCTGTCCACTGCTTTTTGTTGATATATAATAGAAGTGACAGCAATCTAATTGGGATTTTAAAAGTGCAATCCACAATTGGAATGTATCACTATATCCATGTTGACTTGGTACACTATTCTTGTTATGCTGTTTAAAGTGATTACTAGCTCCCTGTCTAGAGAGAACGCGTCCAAGATATGATTCGAGCAAAGCTTGAATACACAATGAGAAGTGAAATTGGACTCACCTTTTGTGGATTAAAAATATAATATACAAACTTTTGTATTTAATTGAAGCGACTAATATTTTACGTTTCTCTTTATTTATTTAGACATACACAAACAAACAGTTAACAAACCAACACATGAAAGTAACCTAATAGTTGTGTTAGACATCTGAAGAAAACTATATACATTATGATTAAATACGAATGCCAGTCTGCTGCTCGAACATAGAGTGTTATAGGAAAGCCAATGCAAAATAGACTGTTAGACTGCGGCAAAATATGCACATGAAATAGCTTATAAAATTCTTGACATAATTATAAAAGAAATATAGTATTTTAGAAATGCCTTTAGGCATTAAGTCCGCCAATTTGTAAAACTTTTGCAAATAAAGAATTTTATTATTATTATTATTATTATTATTATTATTAAATTTGGTATAAAACAAAACACAGCTATAGTACATATATCAAAGGTAGACGTTCCGGCTCATTGCCTTCCTTCAGTGGAGCCATTGATCTTCCCGCAAAGCTCGACTACTAAACGCCGGATAGATAGCTCACAATTTGTATTGTTTTCGGCATTGGCTAAGACGCATTTGCTGTGCTCAATTCTTAAGCTTATTTCGATGTAAATAACTCGACTTGTTTCCATCGTTATTTAGCTAAATATGAGAGTATATGTGAAACGAAATCGTATATTGACCTTTGACCTTTGATCTGTGATCCAGTACTTAATATTATTATTATTGTTAAAATGTACAAGGCGTTATTATAGTTGATTATATTATTAAGTAGAATTATATTTGATGCTTCGGAAGCTGTAAGAAAATATAAATATGTTATATTCCATCAGACTTTTGATTAATGCAATATTTCGAACGATTTAATACTATGTAAATAATATGTATGTATATATTATTATTTATTATTTTATGTAATGTATGTATTGTGTATATTTAGTTATTATTTTCTTCACATTGCACCAAATATCACCGCTCACACTGACAAAGGTTAGCTGGTAGATAATGCCGACGGCATTAAGCTCGCCTATGTATAAAAAATAAAGTTTTTTTGCAATAAGGAATTTATTTATTTGCAGCAATTGTTAGATTGAAGTGATATAGCTGGAAAGCTTTCGAAATGTCTGATCAAGTCGATTGGAATAAATCTTTCAAATTAAGTAGCAGAAAAAAGTAGTGTCAGAAAAGCACTATACTTTTTAAAGATAATAAATAAAAAAACCAAAAATGTGATACTGATTCAAATGTAAAGAAAAACTAAATTTGAATAGATAATAGTATTCAATTCTGGTTTTGCATACATACCGTATTTTTCGGCCAGTAAAAAGTTGAGTTTTATAACCATAAGGTTAAGTTAAAGTTGACAGCTGAGTTTTGTTTAAATTTGGCGCCATTTTAAAAGACACATTACACTATTTTGAATTGCAAATCCAATCATAACAATTGTATATAAGTATTGTATAAACCACAGCATTGCTATGTCCTCTGCAATCAACTATCAACAACCGTATATTAAAAAATATATGTTGCACACTTTAAGAAAAAGAGACCCGACACGCTGCGAAATGTACGGGGTCCTACCATGAACACTCAAAACGGATGTATCTAAAAATTAAAGCCCAACACTTCTGGTTTTGCTCATACGAAAAATAGTAATAAATATCAGCGGCTTTGTTAAACGAGTACGTAAAGTTTACTTTTTTTCATATTAGCCCAGGTTATATACCACACTCCGCCTGATGTTAAGCTAGTTCATGAGCATAGACAACTGTTACCACAGACAGATGTCCGCGTGCAACAGTCGACTCCACTATGCCGGCTTGAGGAGACGAATGTGCTCTGTCCAAATCAACAGGGCACACTCCTCTCGTTATCCCGAGACTAGGTCACTTCACGGGTGTTCCGCTTGAAAGTGGTGGTACCTCCCCAGGACGGCATACTGGGTTAAATACTTTTAGATTAATAGTAATTTAGAAAAAATCGAATTAATATAGATAATATAATCGTTCATAGTAGGAGCACTAAACAATATAACGTATAAATCAAGTTTAGCATTGTATCCGAGGCGGTCCCAATGTTCGAAGCCTACAATTTTGTAGCTTTAATCGCAATGCGACTCATTTTAATATTGCGAGCTCGAACAATTGTGAACGCAATTCCTTGAGCCATTCTTTCTGGTCAAGACGTGAAATCATTTTTCGTAGCGCGATGTCCTCGGGCACCTCGCCGTGTACGTGAGAGGGTTAACGGAATTATATCATAGACCTTTTCATTTATGACATCCTGGTACTATCTACAATATAATCTGTTTTTTATGCGACTTATTTTATTTATTGTTTTATATTTATGTAGGTAATAAGTTTGTATTATTCTTTTAAAATTTCCAATACTCCCTGTTAACCACTGTTTCTCCTATGATAATTGATTATCAAGAAGAAATTACTTTTAGTGATAAGATCGCCAATTACTCTAAGTTTGCGTTTTGTTTGTGCTAAATTGTAATACCTACTCTTAAAGCAATAAAGAATTTATTATTATAGTATTTTCTTTTCATAATCCAACATCATAAAGCAACATATACATCAGTCGTCGAAGCGAAGCCGAAGCGACCACACATATCCTAATGATGCCACGTGAAGTGGCGAAATGCGTCGAGACAAGTTATTGAATGTTGGTGGAGGTTATTTTCCTTCATCGACCTAATGTAGCGGGAATTATAACAAAAATAATTTATTTATAAAGCCTACCTACAAAATTACATTAGAACTACATATTATAAAAAGGACTACTAATTACTATTATATAAACTAAATGATATTGAGATGTAAATATATATGTTAGTTTCACTTATAGCAACACATATACATATATAATAGTAGTGTACACAGAGGCGGCACGAGATGCTAGGCTTGCAGACAGTCTGAAGTGGTGAAACGCGCAAAGAAATGCATTCATTCCGCTTTTTTTAATGTTGATATTTCAATTTAGATACTTTTGTATGTTACAGCTTCACGTTTTTTTTTTAAATTTCAAATAATAGCGTGAAAATTTATAATAATTGAATAAAACATAGTAAAGTCTAGTATTTATAGTAGAGCACAGTCTGCCCAATATTGAATGGTCTATAAGTGAAGAATAATTATATCAACTAAGCCGGTGGGTTTATGTTTGTTTTTCACGTTTGTAACAAAAAGGAAATGTGTATCTATACTAATATAAAAAAGAGGAAACATTTGATTGTTTGTATGTATTGAATAGGCTCCGAAACTACTGGACCGATTTAAAAAATTCTTTCACCATTAGAATCCTACATTATCCCTGATGAACATAGGCTATAAGAATATTTTCAAAAACGTTTGGGATCCATATGAAAACTTCAATAATGTAACCAAAAGTGTGAAAAAAAAATCATTATATTGCGTACGCTGCGGAAATTATTAACAATAGAGCAAAGTGATGAACTACAGTTTTATAGAGGACATCAATATCTACAAAAAGTCATCGACATCATATGTCTAACTTTTACAGTTATGTCACAATAACTACTTTTTCATGTTAAAATTCATAGTACTTTATATCTTCATTATTACGCGAACGAAGTCGTTGGCAACAGCTAGTGTGAAACAAAGGGTAATAAAATTTGAAACGAATAAAATATCTATCTCTTCTTCTTTTATTAATGGCTTCAGATGTCTAATGAAGACAGTTCTACCAATAAGACAACAATCCAACAGCCCAATAAGAAATTACAAAATTAAAAACAAAAACATAAAATAAATAAATACATATGTATGTATAGATACAATGTCATGACTATTTTGTCTATAAATATCACAAATATTTGTTTGGACTAGAAGTCGAATTTGAGAGCTCTTTCTAATGATATATGTATAAAATAATCATATAGAAAAAATCATACTAACTATGATCTATTTTGTTGGAACTACCATATAGTATGTCCTGAAAAAAAAAATACAAAAAGCATCAATATTATTATAGTTGGAGGCTTTTTTTCAAAGCAATAGCACAACTTATCCTATAAGCATTTTCTTTTTTCAGTTTTTTTATTCAGAATTTGCAGGTTTTCAGTGTGTATTTCAGGTTTTATTTACACACTGTTATTCACACGTGCCACTTATTTTAACCATACATAAGGATATTTTCAGAGCTTTTCAGTAAAAGCCTTGAATGAAAATTCGCTTAGTAGTAACTACTTAGTTATATTTGATATTTTTAAAGGTTAACTTTGGTGTAGGTTATTATTTTTATTTATTTATCTTGGTCCAAATCCTGTTTGTTCAGGTATATATAATTTTACTTCTATGTCCAGAAGAAACGGGGACACTGAAACAGAAAAAAATATAAATTTGACTTTCAATATAATCCAGGAGGCTTTCTTTTTGTTCAGCTCTTTTTTTAAGGCTCGGTAATTGACAAAAAGTTCACAAAATTAATGTTTCAGCATCAAAACCCCTTGCCTTCCAATCTCTAGGGGTGTGAGGCTTCGAAATTTAAAATTTAATTAAGTCGAAGCAGTAGGTTTCGCGCGTGTTAATCTTGTAAAGGCCCCGCACATGAAGCTTGCAAAGCAGTTTTTAATTGCGTTCTGGCAAAGCCCGTTGAGTGCGAAATGCTTTAAAAAAAGAAAATTAAATGCGATTTGAAATCTACACTGGAAATAAGTTAATGGTTTTAATTAAATTAAATAAATAAGTAGCATAGGGGATTAAAAGAAAACATCAAGATAATAATAATAATTATTATTTTTACCTTAATATAGAACAATTTATAAATTGATTCTTTTTGACAGCAAACGTCAGAATTACGTGGTCAGTGTCAGAGGTCAAATTGAGATGAGAACAGAACAGAGAATGCTATGTGGATGATAATTATTAGCCCAGTCCCCAATTTCGGGATAGTATTTTTAATTTAAAACATTAATATATAGTATGTCAATAAATTTAAACCGTTTTTTGTTTATTATACAACTTGTTTGGTTTTAAATCGGGTAGATATATTTGCATATATAATAATATATATATAATGAAATGAAATGAAAATAGTTTATTAGCATAGGCACTAAAGGCGTGCGATTGCTCATCGTTAGACTCTATAAAAACACAAGAAACTCGTAGCCTACATTTTTTAGAGCAGCGGTTCTTAAACTTTTTTGGCGAAGGAAACAGCCTTAATATAATTATAAAAAACTGATTACGTATTTATGAATAATCATATTGCAATGTAATATTACGTAATATTTAGTTGGAATATTTAGATGTAACCTTATAATCTCCCTTTGGTAGGTATTTTTTGCAGTATTTTAGCTCTAGGATTTCGCGGAACACACTTTGAGAATAGCTGTTTTAGAGTATTAATTATAAAATGTTTATTCTTCAATAAAATGCGTTGATTTTGAGATAAATTTTGCTACATTTCTTAGTCTGACTGCATTGGTTGCAACTAGCAGTTGCGTCAAAGGAGTGAACGAGCGAGCTTTTCATATTTGAAGCTTTGTACTCTTATACAACCTAATTACGTTAAAAAACACACCAACACTCATAACAGCTTTTGACCTATTTTATTTAATCACCACCAACATTTTTTCTTCGTTATTATTGAAGTAGTTCTAAATTACGTTTGGATCTTTTACATGTAACATTGTAGTGTACAAATCAATGAACCAATTAAATTCACTCATATACTAAGGCTTGGCTTAGTATGGGAACCATCGGTGAATTCTTTATCTATCTATCTATCTATCTCTATATATATAAAACTCAAAGGTGACTGACTGACTGACATAGTGATCTATCAACGCACAGCCCAAACCACTGGACGGATCGGGCTGAAATTTGGCATGCAGGTATATATTATGACGTAGGCATCCGCTAAGAAAGGATTTTGATCAATTCTGCCCCCAAGGGGATAAAATAGGGGATGAAAGTTTGTATAAATCTTCTTAGATTTTCGACTGATTGAACTGAAATTAAAGATTGGAGCTACTATGATGAAGACGTTTTTACACAAGCTAAACAAAAATAAAGCTGCAAAAACTATACCTAATTAATAATAATACTTCTTAACGGGAGCGAAGCCGCGGGCAACAGCTAGTATACGTATAAATTATGAATAAAGTTTTATTATTATTATTATATGAAACTATATCGGACTATATGTCTATACCCTTAATATACTTATACTGCTTATGGGATCCTCCACTGAAAGGTCTGTTCAGGCCACACTACTAACTGCTAACCTGTAGTCGATACTACCTTAACCCTTAATGTTGTAATGATCAATTTACGATCTTAGTTTTGGTTAATATTATTTTTATAATCATAACAAAATTTACAATTGTTGACATCCATTTATTATTTTTAATTTTTATTATAATTAAAGCACGGATTAATTAATAATTATAATAATAAAACGTTTATTTTTAAATAAATTTTACAATTTGTTGCCTTGGCGCTAAAAACCAGTGTTGGTTTGTCTTGGCGCTGCACACTCGTTTTATATTTCTTAATATAACTTAAATTAATTAGAAAAATATGTTTAATGCACAATAAATAATAAAATAATATATTGGTAGTAAGAAAATATATTTTAATTTTATAGGTTTGAGAACGCCTTGAATGGACATATCACGCATTCGGATGATTGTTGTGATTTTGTACCACGAAAATTACAGAACTTTTATTACAGCGGCGTAGATATAGGTAATATAATATACTATTGTATAGGCATAGTAGAATAGAATGAATGTAATGTAAGGATAGTATGTATTATGAAGAAATATAGATTACTTCTGTAATTTTCGTGGGAGTGCACTGCAGCAGCGCTCTTTAGGGCGAGCCGCCTCTGGTTGTGATACGTCAGCGTAACATGTAAATTAAATAAATACATGAAGACTAAATTAGAAGTTAGACAAACTAAGTTAAACATATTTCGGTCAACAATAAATACACAAGAGTTTTAATACATTCCAAATTTTCCGGCGGATATATTTCAAAATTGTTTTAATTCCGCGTCCCCCCGCCAGATGGCGTCGCTGCAGTTCCAAAACTTGTGCCTTGTTTGCACTGACTTTATAATTTGAGTTTGTTTCGTGCCGCGAGAGATAAGATATTTACACAACTTTCGCGCGACTTAAATTCTTATTTAAATTTTTCACATTACAAAACGTAAAAAAAATAATTCATAAAGTACTTTCATACGTACGTAATTATTTACTTATATTATTAGGAAAGTACTTATTGTTTAATTTAAATCTAAGACTATTTCCGTTCAGGTTTCAACTAATTTTGAACATTACACAACCTTACTACCTACTAATTTGGATTATTTATTTTCTATACTTTTCTGCACTCTATCTCTCATATTATTGATATAAGTTTCAGCCTATGATTGACGAGTTTCTTGTGGCCTTCTTCTCGTCATAGCCTTTCCGAAGCCATTGTAGTCTAACGATGATCAAGCGTATGCCTTTAGTGCCTATGCTAATAAACTATTTTCATTTCATGTCATTTCATTTCATTCCACTACTCTTTATCTTAAAGTTGATTGCCTGGAAGAGATCGCTTCTTAGCGATAAGGCCATCTCTTCTTACATGCTTACTCTGTTTTATTTTATCATAACATCAAAAATAAATAAAAACTAAAGACTAATATTTCGATAGCTTTGCAGACGTGTCCAAAAGGCAATCATCCAAAGGCAAATCAGCTTCAGGAATAAATCAATATAGATTTAACCGTTAGATATCTTCAAACAGGGGTTGCATAATCAAGTTTAAATAATAGAACGGGCAAAACCTATACTCGGTGCAGACTGGTAACTGCATTATTCTAACTTGTGCATTGAACGGCTTCTTAATTAAATTTGTAACTGTTAAAATGGTTGGACTAACGATTCTTATCTATACTAATATTATAAAGAGGAAACATTTGTATTTTTGTATGTTTGTAACGAATTGGCTCAAAAACTACTGGACCGATTTCAAAAATTCTTTCACCATTTGAATGCTACGTTATCACTGATCAATAAATTACGAAAAATAAGGATCCTTATTAAAACTATAATAATGTAACCCAAGGTTTTTTTTAAATTGCCATAAAGACAGGCGTCGTTGAAATATGAAACATCATTAAACTTCATAGTACTTTATATCTTCATTACTACGCGAACGAAGTCGTGGGCAACAGCTAGTTGTATATAACTGGATACGTTTTAAATGAGATGTCACACAGAACAGGTGATTATTGCAATTCGCACATAAATGGCGCGTTTGTGACATGTAAATAACGTGGCAAATAAATTTCTATATTAACATCAGTCAAAGATCGTTCATATACCTATATGTATTACTATAAAATATTATTTACACAAAAGAGTTAAATAGAGTGGACCCTCTATCGTGATGCATATTGAAATTTTCTCGAGAAAAACCAAGATTCAATAAAATAAGAGAAGACTTTAGTATTAAACTTAACAAGAATAGAGTTTTGTAAAATAGAAAAGGTTTTATTGAATTTGTGGTTAATTTGAAATAGTTCGATAATTAAGGCCCGCAGTAAGGTCTAGAATTCACAAAGGCAATTGACATACAAATTGATTCAATCAATATTCTAATTCTGTCTGAAAAAAAATGTCTCCTGAGGGTTTATCATGAATTTTAGTCTGGCTTTCGAACCGAGTTCGCTTCCAGCGATTTGTATGGAAATTTGAGCAGCGCCACCGCGTGCAGATTTGGAACTACGTGTTAATTTTCGAACGTCTCGATCTTTCGTTCATTTGATAGATTGCTGGTGCTCGTTAGTCGTTAGTAAAAATTCATGATCCCGATTGCTAACGGATCCGTTTTACTTGTGACAGCTCGATTCGAAAGTCAAACTAAATTCGTGATAAGCCCACTGGAAGAGATCGCGTTTTAGCGATAAGGCCGCCATCTCTTCTTACTCGCTTACTTTTATTTTACTATATTATTAAATAAATATAAATAAAATAAATAAATAAATTACATAGTAATACAGTAATATATATATATAACAGCTCTAAAACGCAGGATTTGAGAGAAAATAATAACAATGAATCGAAGCCCGCGTCAGTAACACTTGGCATGCATGAACACGATCTGAATGTAGGTATTTTAAAAAAAGCACTCAACTAAGACCTGCATTGGTTTCAGCATCGTAACATAAACAGAGTAAATCCTTTAATACCTGAATAAAGTGGGATAAGCATCTAAGCGTCGCTTAGGTTTAGAAATCTAGATTTTAGTGAATATGTCTTTAAAAGATTATTTCTGTTTTCTAATTAGTTGAAAAGTAATTTAAAGTTTTATTAGACAATTTTTCTTTATTTATTTTCAATTATGGTACTGTAGAATATACATTTAAAATTGCAAAAAATAAAATAAAAAGTTTAGTAGTATATGTATGCGTGTATATATGTATGTATATTTTTTGTAATATATATTTAGGATTATTTATATCTTTATTATTCATTTGTTTTTTTTTGCACCCTATCATTTAATTCGCGATTTACTACCCTAAGGTTGGTTGCCTGGTAGAGATACTCAGTGACAAGGCCGCCTTTCTTCTTTTCATTTAATTTGTGCAATAAAGAGTTATTATTATTATTATAAAAAAAATGTAATGATTAGTATAATAATAAGGGATCAGAGGTATCGCATAGCCGTAATCCATCGTGTTCGTAGTTAACACACCCCAGGGTTTCAGATTACGTAAGTTTTAAGATACTGCCTCCTCCATTTTCATTACTATAACTGCTAGTTTCCTTACGCTAATGGTCAATAAAATGAAATCCTCTACAGCCCCCGCAAATAGCCCGGGTGTTATATAATCATTCCTTATGCTTGCTTGCCACTTTTAATGCCGGATAATGCTTCTTTAAATTATAATCGTAAGCCGTAGCTAATTTGTAAGCTAGTAAATAGTTTTAAAAAAATAAGTATTAGTATTAGTAACAAAAGAAAATGTAATTTTTTTATAGTGGTTTATGACCGCAGTCTGTCTATAGCTAAAGTGCGGACAATTGACGTCACAGAGAAAGTTCTCTAGGTATCAGACACCTACATTATACTGGTTATAACAAAGCTATTAGGTACTCAAACTTGGCTAGATTACTTCACTGGACTAAAGGCTGTATCATGAAAAGGTTTTGTGTTTAGGTAAATATATTCTTAAGAAAATAAAACAACAATTATATTTAAAATACGGAAATTAATTTTAATAAAATACCAAGGACACCTGACTTACTTATAAACAAGTTTAAAATTTATGAAAATTCACGGACTGTAGACAAAAGTCTACCATCTGTCACCGCTCACCCGAAACATAAACTTTGGCGTTTTTATATCTCTATTTGTCACTTTCTGTATTCGTCCCAAATTTTATTTCTTTAAAAATACTCTACCAGGGCCAATACACATGCGTGCATATTTAAGTAGGTATACTTCACTTGAGTCTTTCAGCAGCTATCAGATCTGATAGAGAAATACCTAATATAAGGTAAAGATCCCTTTGTCCCACTTAACCTTGGGACGAATTTAAATACAAAAGTAAAGAGGAAACAGAAGTTTGTAAACTCGCATTGCATTATTTCAGTTTATTGTTTCAATTTGGGCGAAAGCTGCGGGAAGTGTGGGTCGAGGGTTTTCTAAACTTTGCCTTTCTATCAAAAATACATTTCTAGATTGTGTATAGGTAACCATGACAATGATTACTGTTACATTTTTAAGAAATAGAATTTAAATATAGAATTTAAATATTCACTTTAATGTAAAGGCCTCTGGTCGTATTTATATTTAAAAAACTATTACTGTCAAATCTTATCTTTGAATAAAGCCACATTATACGCGCCTCGTTTTTCTTTCTTAAATATTAATTAAAAGTAAAATCCACAAAACCTTTCATACATTAGTTCAAGATGGACGGAAGCTTCATAAATTTTGTGCAATACTTATTTTTATTTTTTTAATTTTATTTCTTCTTATTTTTATTTACTTAGCTATAGAAAAAGAAGTGTTATGGTGGAAGGAGCGCAGTTCTATAATGAATTACCAATTAACATAACTAATATTAGAAATATTATTAAATTTAAATATGAATTAAAAAAACATATAATGAGTTTGAGTGCCTTGTGATGGTGTTGTCAATATTCTACGTACGTTATGTTTATTTATAGTTATTATTATTTTTTTTATCTCAATTAAGTGAATTTTTTGTAATTCTTTTTGAGCAAATAAATGTCTTAAACCTTATAGTAAGTTACAGCTTATAAGCAGAAATAAGTTTTACCACGACTGTTTGCGAATCACAATGCCCAGTCCTAGGTTAATCCCAAAACATTTTCATATAATAACCAAATTGGGGTAAGCAAACATTAGTATTCATCGGATTAATGAACGGAGATTGCATTGCGCGGTTTATACGTGCATATTTAATTTATTATTAGATACGGTACTATCTAAAACTATATCTAAAAAGTAGGTACTTAGACCGCATTTCGTCTGGTATTAAGCTAAGGTCTAAACAGCCTACAACTACGTATTAAGGAGACAAGTATGCACCTAACTAAACATGCTAATAAAAACAAGCTAATCCTGAAAGGCAATATTACAGGTACGCCTGAAAGTATTGATACTACCTTGAGACAGCAATCTACCTACTAAAATATATTAAAGATAATAATATAAATTTAAGAGTTTGGGATATGGGCATATTTTTTGATATTTTTTGGTAAATAAATCTAAGAGTAATTTTGGTAACAACAAAGTTAGAATTGGAGTCAGGTGGCGAGTAGGGTTGTGAGCGGAGTGAATTAGGGTCACACTAACAGTTGTTGAAGGAGAAACTTTAAACCCATTTGTCTTGACAATGCTCGTTCGAGAGTTCAACGAGAAAGTAAATTATTCCACTCTACACAAAACAATATACTACATTTAGCCAGCATTATTGTTATGAAAATATTTTAGATTATTCCAATATATTAGATTATTCTAATAATGACGAAAAGTATGGTAATTAGATTGATGTTGATAATTTTTTGATTTGTTATAGTTTGTTATCTCCAAACAGTATCTCTTTAAGCCTTATAACCTTTAAGATTATATTTGGGAAAATTAAATTTCTTATCTATACTAATATAATAAAGAGGAAACATTTGATTGTTTGTATGTATTGAATAATAGACTCCGAAACTGCTGGACCGATTTGAAAAATTCTTTTACCATTAAAATCCTACATTATCCCTGATGAACATAGGCTATAGAATATTTTCGAAAACTTCGATAATGTAACCCAAAGTGTGAAAAAAAAAACGGATTTTTTTTTGACTGAAATATGAAACATCATTAAACTTCATAGTACTTTATATCTTCATTATTACACAGACGTAGTCGCGGGCAACTGCTAGTATAATAATAATAGCATAGAGGATTTTTTTTCATGTCTAATTCCCAATGAACAATAGTAAATTTCGTCAAGAAAAGTCAATATAACGTCCGTACTAAACATTACGTTAAAAATACATTTAAAAATAAATAGAAGTAATTAGAGCTCCCAAAACAAATAATGTAGACAAGTTAATTTACAGCTTGAGTGTAAATTTAGTAAGTAAATTACATAAACAGTCAAAGGTCTCGTGTATAGTGCTTACTAAGACCTAGGTTTTGGAATTTTGCCACGGACCTAGATTATTAACAATGTGGCCTAAGCTTGGCAACTACCGCGGTGCCATGACAAATGAAACCTTATATGAAACACTGAATTTACTAAGTCTTTCATTACGCTGTTCATTTTATATATTAAAGTAGCTTTCACGATTTTAATTAATTTAACAATGTTACTCGTTTAATATATTCATTACTACTTATCACTTTTAAAGTTTAAAATTATTATAATTAGTTGTTTCAGGCGTTACTTTGCGGAAATCCATATTAAATGAAATTAGTTAAAATTATTTTGCTTACAATTCCCGCTACAACACTCAGTAATTTGTCTCGACGCGTTTCGCCACTTCACGTGGCATCATCAGGATACGTGCGGTCGCTTCGGCTTCGCTTCAACGACTCAAACGACTTCGTTGAAGCGAATCACGTATCCTGATGATGCCACGTGAAGTGGCGAAACGCGTCGAGACAAATTACTGAGTGTTGTAGCGGGAATTGTAAGCAAAATAATTTTAACTAATTTCATTTAAAATTATTGATTTGATAAGTGACCGCATTCTGTCTGAAGTGCGGTCTGCGGGCATTTCAAACAGCATATATATTGTTCAGATTGCCAGGGTAAACTTCTTTTGTTATTACACGATACCTCAGTACAGTTGAGAAGTATAGCCTATAATATAATATAAATAGTCTTTACTCTAAAACTTTATAATTAAGACGTTTTAATTATACAAAGTTTAACCGCTTAAATACACGCTAATATTGTTGTAAACTAAACGGATTAACATCTGTTTAGTTTATATTAGCATAATCTTTGAGATTAATTCGTTTATTTGAATTAATAGTTATTTATTTAATCTATATATATAAAAAAAAAAACTCAAAGGTGACTGACTGGCATAGTGATCTATCAACGCACAGCCCAAACCACTGGACGGATCGGGCTGAAATTTAGCATGCAGGTAGATGTTATGACGTAGGCATCCGCTAAGAAAGGATTTTGATCAATTCCACCCCTAAGGGGATAAAATAGGGGATGAAAGTTTATATAAATCTTCTTAGATTTATTTCATTCATTATTACGCAGACGTAGTTGCGGGCAACAGCTAGTATTAAAATAAAATAACAGTATGCTTTTCAATGGCCCCACACTAGGCTATCACGTCAATGTTCTGATTGGTACTTTGTTATATTTTTAATTAGGAATGTTATTATTACTTGAAACAAAAAATGGGGTTAAACTTAAAAAGTGTCCCGAGTCTTAATATAAACCATGGACATCCAGATTTAAGTCAGTTATAAATTGAAACTGCTGGCAGTAAAATAAAAGTATTGCAGCATAAGTTTAACGTCAAACTAAAGCCGCCGTCAAACTATTTCGCATTACAAAGTATCTAATTTAAAAAAAAACAAGTGACCGCAGGCTGTCTGAGGTCGAACTAAAGTGCGGTCCATGACTAAAAGCCACTCCTACTACTGATAAATGTCTATAAACATATAGTATCTGTTATAACAGGAGGTAAAGAGTGGTAAAAAGTTAAAATTTAAGATTAAAGAGTGGTAGGCAGACTGATGATGGCATTAGCACAGTATGCCGTCCTGGGGAAGTACCACCACTTTCAAGTGACCTAGTCGCATTTCGGGATCAGCTTGGAAGTAGACGGGATAACGAGAGGAGTGTGCCCTGTTAATTTGGACAGAGCACACTCGTCTCCTCAAGCCGGCATAGTAGATTCGACTGTTGCGCGCGGACTGTGGTAAAAGTTGTCTATGCTCATAGACCGCACTCTAGCTTAACATCAGGCGGAGTGCGGTCTATCAATAAAAAAAATAACAATTTTATTTTGTTATTTCAGGTATGTGTTCCGCGAATTAATCTTCAATAGGTATGTGCAAATTGTTTTAACTGCAATCCAGAAGTTTTTGAACCAATCGTAAATAACTGAAAGGGGGTGCATAATCATAAAATTATTATATCTGTTAAGGGTGTCATTATCCAGAACAATACGGTCCAGGTGTCGCAAAACTTTCCTACTATCCATATTCATGTTTAAACTCAGCTAAATTACCAAAAGGAAACATAACTTTTAGCCGGCGAATTCAAGAGAACAACTGTTCACGGTTTGTCGTAATCTTTTAAGTGTATACATAACTAACTCACTAAAGATTATTTTAATTTTTTATATTTTATTTTTCAAGAATATACATGAATAGATGCTTTAAATAAATACTATTTACATTTTATTTAAATTAAATATTTTATATATTTCATTTTATATAATATATTTACTAAATTAATACCAAATAATCATAATATATTTTTACAATTAAATAATATTAAAAAAATATTAATGTAAAATAGTACTTAAACGTTTTATTAAAAGCGCCATCTATTATCGGTTAGCAGAAACTATTACTTACGCTATTCACCACCAGTGATGTGAAATTTTAAACATAAATTATTTTAAAAATTATTTAACACATTCGTTGAGTGAGGTCGGAACCAAGGTTATCTAGAACAATCAGATAAAAAAATTCGCTAGAAAACCTTTAAGAAATAAATGTAGCTAGACCCCAAAGGTTCAAGGGAAATTCTTATCAGAAAGACGTGTAAAAGCTCAGAGGTTGAAGTTCGAAAACAAATTGCTGCCCGTGATATGTATATTTAGTTTTGTACATTTAAACTTTACTATAAAAATACATACATACTTACATATTAGTACAACGAAAGGAGTTCTCAATCAAGTGACATCTCTACTTAATATTATAAATGTGAATGTGAGTTTGTTTGTTACGTTTTCACGCAACAACTACTTAACCGATCATCATGAAACTTTGTACACATATTTTTGGAGGTACTAGAAATAACATAGGATACTTTTTATTAATTTCCAACTGACTATAGTTTCAGCTGTTTGGAATCATATTGATTCATTTCTATTGAAATGATCTCTGATAGTTATTTAATGACTTAAATGCGAGCGAAGCCGCGGGAAAAAGCTAGTATTGACATATAAGCTACAATCAAACTTAACATTAGGTTATAATATTATCTTTTTATTCAGTTAAAAATATATAATAGCATGCTTTTGATCTCTTCCCTCATAACAGTTAAGTTCTAAATTGAATTTACTAATAAAATACTTTAGTATTTATAAAGAGTGCTGTAAAAACGTAAAGAATCTGATATGGCGTGTTAAAATGGACGTTCGGATGCATTTAGTAAGAGATGGAGGAGTTCCTTATTGTAGTTTATGGCCATTTTCTCTTGTAAAGTGCTATTAAAACTTGGAGACGCCGAGCCTAGTGTAGTCTCGGAGCATCGTGACATTTTTACCCTTTTATAAAACTCGAATTATATAGAGCAAACATTTAAACCTTATTTATTATTCTACAACTCAATTCCTATATACAACCATGGGCTCAGGGTGGGGCAGCAGTCTAAAATAATATGTAATTAGTACCCCGGTTAATTTTTTCATACAAAAAGGTTACACCCACACCCTATAGCACCCTGTATCTGCATTTTTTGTGTCGACTGAAGTATTGTAGTTAGTAGGTACTAATTAAGTGTTTTAGGTTTGATTAGGTACCTTACAGGTCAGAGCCAAGGCCCGCAAGCAAGTATACAACAATTATACAGAACAAAAAAAACTATTATCATAGACAAATATATGGAAATTGAAGTCGCTCCCACTATCTCGATTTTATGATCGATACTAATCATTTATATACTTTTTATCATTTATATAGGACTAATGGTAACATTGATAGATGATAATATATATTTTATTATTATCCACTCTATATAATTCATATGACTTTTCACAACGACACACTCAATCACAGCCGCATGAAGCAACTGTATTACACACTTTTACTACAATTTGACTTTGTTAAGCTCAGCCCTTAACTTTGACCCTAATCGAGCCTTTACGCAACTATCATAGAACTCACTGTCACTGTAATAGAAAAACTGAAGTTTAAGAGGCTTACTCTAGCTTCTATTTCAGTTTATTGGTTACTTTTTTAGTAATATATTTTTATTTAATAAAGTTCCATCATGTGGGCGCTAAAAGGGGACAAGCAAATGCTGCTATCATCTTTGCTATGTTATCTTTATAAGGCAAGTACCTTCCTCATCATACTAGGCTATATCCATACAAACCTAATTGGAATCCTACCACTCTTACCACTAAACTTCTAATAAACAAAACACAAGCATACCACATCTAGAACCATGATAATGGGTAGGCGCAACTATGCCGAGTCACGCCGAGCCCGCGGTCACTAGCACGATCATTGAAAGATAGAGGGCGCTAATTTATGGTAGCTCCTATGATTATTGTCCCCCGGCTAGTATTTACTGCTGGTAGCTTAAATAAATGTAACTGATATTGTGTGGGGGAAGTTGACTCGGATTGTGTAGGTAAGTACAGGTTGTCTAACAGACAAGACTGGTCTTTAACACTAGAACTACTAACCGGTCAATATGACCGGTTTCAAAATTTCTTCACAAGACTTTTATATACAACCCTACTCGTTATTTTTTGTAAACGATTCTATTATTTACAATTTTACAATCAACTTATTGAATTATATTTAATACTTTGCACGCACAAGTCATCCGGTCATTTTGACCGGTTGGTAAAAATTGGTCATATTGACCGGCTCGTAGTTCTAGTGTTAAATTCGTATTCAGAATAACGTTCGATCGTAGTATGATATGTGATTAGCTGATCATTACTTAAGTGCATTTTATTCTATTTTATGCAGTAAAAAATATTTACTAATACTATATGTTGCATATAGGTACTTATATATCATAAATATATTAATATTTAAAAATTTATATTTTATTTGTATCTGGGACTACTTTGTTTTGGGGTCAGAGACTATTAAACATTTATTTATTTATTTAAAAATCGTCATATACCAGGCCTAACAGTTAACTCCAATACACCACGGAAGGAGAAGTCAATTTTATATAATAAAAATAAATAAATGAATGAATAGGCGAGCTTAATGCCGTCGACATTATCTACCAGCTAAAGTGTGAGCGGTGATATTTGGTGCAATGTGAAGAAAATAATAACTAAATCTACACAATACATACATTACATAAAATAATAATATAATATTTAGATACATACATATTTACGAAGAAAAGTTATAAGTGAATTAAATAAATAGTAGAAATAAGAGATATTTTGTTTTAAGATAATTTGTTTGGTCAAAAATGTGATACGATGAAAAATTTTAAAAATATAATACAAAATAATAACAATATCTAAAATAATATGTCAAATGTCAAAAATTATATCTACTGCTGAATAAAAACATTCATAATATAAATTGCAATTTTAGATTACGTTGACCTTCTCAAAAAAGGCCAGACATACACTACTTAATTATTATCAATTTAAGAATAGAAAAACAACTTTAATGTAAGATTATTTTTATAACAAATTTATCTTTCTTTATAGCTTATCGTTGACCGATCAATGGGCTTATCACGAATTTAGTTTGGCTTTCGAATCAAGCTGTCACAAGTAAAACGGATCCGTTAGCAATCGGCATCATGAATTTTTACTAACGACTAACGAGCACCAGCATTCTATCAAATGAATGAAAGATCGAGACGTTCGAAAATTAACAAAAAGTATCTAAAATATTGTAGTTCCAAATCCGCACGCGGTGGCGCTGCTCAAATTTCCATACAAATCGCTTGAAGCGAACTCGGTTCGATAGCCAGACTAAAATTCGTGATAAGCACACAAGTGTACTATTTTAAACACGACAATGGCGGACAGTACGTCTTTATTGATGGGAAATAATGAATATAATATTATAGTGTAAGATACAAGAAGAGTTATTAATGATAATATCCAAAATTTCGATACGGCGATAGATCTTGGTTCCTTATCGTATATCTTGAACTATCATCGGAGACCGTAATCAATGATATCTCGCGTCGTTCATCAATTTGATTTCCTAAGTGTGGATATCAAATGTTAGTAGGTACCGTCAGCATTTTAATTAAAATATTTACTTGATTTTTTAAATCTGAGTTTATATGTCTTACTATTGCATTTATTTTGTGTATTTAATTTTTTTATTTATACTATACTAGCTTTTACCCGCAGCTTAGCTCGCATTTAAGTCATTAAATAAGTATCGGAGATCATTTCAATAAAAATGAATCAATATGATTCCAAACAGCTAAATCTATAGTATTTTTTTTTTATAAAAAGTATCCTATGTTACTTGTAGCACCTCCAAAAATATGTGTACAAAGTTTCATGATGATCGGTTAAGTAGTTGTTGCGTGAAAGCGTAACAAACAAACTCACATTCACATTTATAATATTAGTAGGGATGAATGTTTCAATAGTTTTTATTTATTTTGTTATTTTATAACGTTTAATTCTGTTAAAAAAAATTTGTCTAGATGTACACTCGTTTTTAAAACCAGTATAGTAGAGGTCAAGCCTGATGTCTATAAAAATAATAAATTTATATGCTAACTGTACAAAAGTGTAATATTAGTAGGTACCATATACATTAGAAAGTTGTTGACGAATAACAATTATTTAAATACGTTAATTAAAGTTGTAATAGTTTACTTTGTGACTGCAAATTGACATTTTTATTGGACTATTAAAAAGCATTACTAAATAATTAAGATCGTTTTTCATAGATGATCGCAGGTTAACAATTAGAGCAGCCATTCTCAAAGTGTGTTCCGCGGAACCCTAGGGCTAAAATACTGCAAAAAATACCTACCAAAGGGAGATTATAAGGTTACATCTAAATATTACATTGCAACATGATTATTCATAAATACATATAAATCAGTTTTTTATAATTATATTAAGACTTTTTCCTTCGCCAAAAAAGTTTGAGAACCGCTGAATTAGAGAGAACATCTATCAAAAACAAAGGCGATTAGAGACATAATTATAACACCTTACAAAGTGCGAATCTATGCACATCATTGCAATGAAAGAATTTTCATTAATTCACATTTTATTTTAACGTTCTGCTCAATGGAAAACGTACGCGTTGTCACCTCTTCCCTAGCCAAGTCCTATTGTTCTGAAACGCCTTTGTTCTTAGTGCTTGCGACGAAGCCTAGGTATTCCAGCTTTTCTATACACCTAGATGATAACCTGGATGTGTTAAGTGCTTTGGACTCATGATGACATTACAACTTCTTTTTTAAAGATGTTTAAATTTAATATGTATTTTATATCCCTACTAATATTATAAATGTGAATGTGAGTTTGTTTGTTGCGTTTTCACGCAACAACTAAGTACTTAACCGATCATCATGAAAATTTGTACACATATTTTTGCAGGTACTAGAAGTAATATAGGATATTTTTTATTTAAAAAATAATATATTTTTTACTATACTTTCCAACTGACTATAGTTTCAGCTGTTTGGAATCATATTGATTAATTTCTATTAAAATGATCTGTGATACTATTATGACCTAAATGCGAGCGAAGACGCGGGTAAAAGCTAGTATACATATATATAATTACCTCTTGACTGTCTTAAAAATATTAAATAAAATAAACTAGAAGCGAGTCGCGGAACTATTTAATGCCTTCTTATTAGTTCTAATTGGAATGAACATGATATTATATTATGGTACCCGCGATCTTTGCGTAACAATCAAAGTGAACTAGTAGTAAGTCCACGTGAACTCACTAAAACTTAATTTATCTTCAAACATTTGAGTCTGAAATAGTCTTTATTTCCGCAACTAATTGTCTAACATCTCCTGCTCACCCGAACTCGTGTAGAATGCCGTAAAGGTACGTAATAAGGAGAAGTGTTATCACCGACGGGACTATAACACACATGGTTTACTGTAATTGTGATTTTATAATAGTTAGGGCTCGCCTGAGAGCTTTGCGCTCAGAGTTTCTTTAACTATATAGGTGGCTTCGTCTATTTCACATTTGCAGTCATATGACCCATAGCTACAATTTACTCGTCTAGGTACGAAGATTTATACAAACATTAATAAATAATTAATTTAATTAAACTTTTATAAAATGAATTGAGTTTGAAAAGGACTTATACCTATATCTCTATTGGCTAGACAGAGATAGCGAATTAGCTCTCTCTCTCACGTACCAATTGGTTAATCGATTTACTTGATCAATGTAATCTAAAAAGACTTCCTAAAACAACTTTTGAGATAATATAATACAAAAATAATGTTAGAGAAATGTTTATGAACATCACGGCTATAAAAATAATCATCCTGTATATAACCAAGAAGTAGACTACGTGATAGTCATAAAGGGGCGACCATCGTATCATATTCAGTGGAGAAGATGCCTTTTCTTGTCTAATGAAAACCTTACGTTGAACAATTAAATGTAGTTATAATACAACACCTGAAATCTGTTTTGAAAATATCAAACAATTGTTTTCGCCTATACGGTCACTTGCTGGACTACAGTAATACCCCGCTTTACGCGACCCCGTTATGCGCGGTTTCACTATAACGCGAAATTCATATAAACATAATGTAGTCATCAACTTCTCTATGGTCACGGGAATTTCAGTTAACGCGTGTTTTTCCGGAACGTATCCCTCGCGTAAAGCGGGGTATTACTGTACTAAAAAATAAATTAAATTGTTGTCTAAGGTCGTGTAGTCTAAAACGTGTTAAATTAACTAGTTAATGTTTTCTCTATATCTCGTATTTACTAACATTTTATATACAGTGTCGGATTAGCAAGAGTAGCAAATGCTACGGGCATCGTGCTCCAACGTCTGTCTGACCATCAGAGGCGGCTCGTCCTAAAGAGCGCTGGTGCAGCGCACTCCCACGAAAATTACAGAAGTGATCTATATTTCTTCATAATACATACTATCCTTACATTACATTCATTCTATTCTACTATGCCTATACAATAGTATATTATATTACCGATATCTACGCCGCTGTAATATAAGTTCTGTAATTTTCGTGGGAGTGCACTGCACCAGCGCTCTTTAGGACGAGCCGCCTCTGCTTGCATGCCTCACGCATGATCATCTCACTTAGTTGAATACAGATCATGATTTGCTCAAAGAAGTCGATATTTATTTATTTATTTATAAAGCCTACCTACAAAATCACATTAGAACTACATATTATAAAAAGGTCTCTGGAATACTATTATATAAACTAAATGAAATTTTAATTTTAGGATAGGACGGCATGCTCAAGGTGATAAAGGGATATATGCTATAGTTCTGATAAAATTACAAAAATACATAAAAATAAAAAACAAGTTGAATTTTTATTGAAAGTGTTATCTCTAAATTTTCTCATATTAAATGCAGAAAAGTTTATTTGTAACAGTGTTGTTTTATTTAATACCCTAAACTTGAGAGCCCAAACCAAACCAAGGGCCCCTTGACAGAATTTGCTACAGGCTCCGCGCTAGCTTAATCAGGCAATGATTATATACACATTTTATCAATAGTGACAACCCTATATGTAACTTAATAAGTACGAATGTAAGCAACACGATTCGAAAAAAAAAACAAATAGCGTTATTGGTTGGCGCCCATAAACAAGGTAACAGTTGGGAGTGAAGTCAAAAAATCGTTGCATTCCATAGATGAAAAAAACATTGCTAGCTTAGTATGTAAAGTTTTATGTCAATATGTATTGTGGGATAATTTAACTTAGAAGTTCCAAAAGCTTTACTTCCATCGCGGCTTTGACGAATATTTTAAACGAAAAATATATATATATATTAAAGCCTTATATTTATAACAGTAAAATGGATAACCTTATAGATTTTAGAAGATAGTAAATTTATAACACGAACTTGTTATTTTATTTCTTTAGTTATTGCATTTATGAAGTATCTGCATTTCTCCCCGCACACCTCTCCCAACTACTATTTGATTCAAAAAATTCAACGAAAGTTTGTCAATGACTAATTACGACGCGGGAACTGCGAGTTCTTATTTTAAAACTTTTCCACTATAAATTAATTTTGTATTAATTAAAAAAAAATCACTCCATTTAATCTATAAATAACACTAGTTTACAAATTAAAATAAAAGTCATGTCCTTTCAATGTATTTCATATCGTTGTATTTAGTAGTAACAACTAAACGCAAACATATATTTATTTTATTTCTATCACGTCTATAAATCAAGTTCTTATTACATCTTATTTTCAAACTACCCATAAGTTGGTTTCGATTTTATTTTAAAATTTTGATGCTGTGTAGTGTTTAGTTAAATAAATATTTGTTTTTACAATGTCAAAAAGGTTGTGTAAAGTACATCCTAATCGTTTTTGTTATCTGTGTGGTGAATTTATAATATCTAAAAAAGGATATCCCATAACGGAATCACTTAAAGATGCATATTTTGGTTATTTCAAAATGACGTGTTTTTTATAATTTTTCTGAAATTCAGTGCACCTTAATTGTTAAGAAAAAAAAACGTTTCATTTGAAGGACAAAAACCTTGTAAACTAGTGTAATTATTTGGAGCAAAAAAAAAAACAAAAGACTTGAATAACAAAAAGAGCCGCGTGACGCAATAGTTCGCGTGTTCCACTAAGTTCCGTATTCCAGAACTATCCATCACGTAGATAAAGCAAACAAACACTTCAGCACTTGTTCAGACATTAGCATAAAATCTAGAAATTGTTTTAAACTCTTAAGAATAACAATTAGGCTTTTCAGTTAATTTATACGTTGAATTAAACTGCTTAAACAATCAATTATTAGCGTATTTGAAATTTTGTTTGTTTAAAGGGGAATTCGTGAAAGCATTGTTTGGTACCTAATGTTAATCTATATATATATAAAAATAAGTGGCAATTTTCGTTGTAATTTTATAACTCAAGAACGAGCTCACCTATCCATACCAAATTCGGATGACAATGCCCCTATACAGCAGCTATTCTTCTACATCATAGTAGATTTATTATATATTGTTATGACATTAGTATGTAAGTGGACAATGCCAGTATACAGCAGCTAAATCAAATTGATAATTAATAAATTAATAAATTTATTTCATTTATATTTGTATATGTATTGACGAGTAAAAGCGCTCTATTGGAGCCCATTTGCTAAAAGTAAATAAAAAAAAAATGTTTAGGCTTTGTTCGGACTATTTAGTAGATGGTTTATGTGAAGTTTGCACAAAATCGGTAGATCGGTTCTTCATTTATCACATTTTTTGTAACAAATTAATTCAATAAATGGCGGATTGTGCTGTCAAATTGAAACTATTTTCAGTGTTGACAGTAATTGAAACTTTTTATGTCATTCATGCTGTTTGGTGCATGAATTTGATGTTCCAATTTTTTTTTTTTATATTTCACTTTATACGTAGCGAAGCACGTACCGAGCCGCTAGTAAAGTATATATATTCGTCACGCATAAGAACACAGCCAAGTCTTAGTCAAGTCAGAAATAACTTAAGTGATATAAGTAGGTCAATCTCTAAAAAAAGAACTCAATATGAATTTTCCAATACGTTAATCCTATTGATTACACTCATACATGGAACATTAATCTCTTCACGCTTTTGACCACATATGTGGACGTTTAGTTTTTTTTTAAATATAGTTACTGTCAATAATAAATAGAACAAAAATTTGATAACAATTTATTCACTACATAATCCCTCAATAAGAGAAGTAAAAATTTTGAAGTTAATGTAGAATGAATAAATCGTAATTTTTTTTCTCGCCATATACAAATCGTTCCTGAAATGGGTAAACGCATACAATCAAGTTTAATATACCTAAATTTAAATTGTTATTGTATTGTGTTATTAATGTTATTTGTGTTGTGTAATATTACGTAAAAATAATATTATATATGATTTATGTGCAAAACAAAACAATTTATTTCAGAGCAACTTGCGTAACCTTGAGACTGAAGAGATAGAGAAACGTTTCAGATAAGAAAGCCTGAAATGTTTCAGAGGGCGGCAAATTTTACGTGAAAATTTCGCGACGTCTTGGGCGGCCAGTCTGCCTTCTGCCGCAGCGTTGGGCGGACGTTTAGCGGCTAGAATCTAGATTCGAAAAGGTCTTTTAACTTTTTCGAAAAACTCTCGGAAGTGTTGTGAAGTTGCGTTTTAGAATTTTTTATATAGAATTTTTGCTACTTATTTTAAATAGCGATAGAGTTAAGTGAACAAATTACTTTTATAGTTGTGTGAATTTTTTTTACAGTAATTGTGTAGTTTTTTTTAAGTTTTGTGATTACTACAGTTTACGTGGGAGGTAAGTAGCTGTTATTTCTATAAATTAAATTTATGAATATATACACTTTTTTTTTTGTTTACAAGAAAATAATTTTAGAAGTTTTTATATTCGACTTGAAGTTTTTGAAAACTTTTTTTATTTCTTAACCGATTATTAATTTATAACACCAACTTATTATTTTAAATCAGAACAACTCTTAAAACTAGTATGAATTGAGAATAAAAATTTATAAAAAAATTGCTTAATAAAACTCGAATTCACTTGTTTAATTGTGTTTGACGTAAATGAATAATGCTGTTTAATAAACGGCGAGATGCAAGTGTGGTACATGAATCATTTTAACGCATACATATGCATCTGATTTATTGCAACATCGGACTGACTTACGACTACATTTGTATTGCTATTTTGAAACTTAACGAGTGCTTTTTCTTTTTCAGCATTTACATGCTACAATAAATTGATAATAAATCAACTTATATTTACTTGAACAAATATCGATGTAATTCGAAACGTACTTCTGCCAACTCAGAAATAAATGCGTTTATATATACACTAGCTTTACGCTCGCAATTAAGCCCTTAAATAAGTATCAGAGATCATTTCAATAGAAATAAATTAATATGATTCCAAACAGCTGAAACTATAGTCAATTGGGAACTATAGTAAAAAATAATTTATTTTTTTAACAAAAAGTATCCTATGTTACTTCTAGTACCTCCAAAAATATGTGTACAAAGTTTCGTGATGATCGGTTGAGTAGTTGTTGCGTGAAAACGTAACAAACAAACTCACATTCACATTTATAATATTAGTAGAGATTTTAAAATCGTAATTTGGTTTTATTCGCAATATATATTATTATGTCGAGATTGAAATATGAAAAGTTTAAAAATAAAATATAGATGTTTACATTATTTGTAATGCCTTTGGAAACGTCAGCAATCTTATATCGGGAGACACTCAAGATATAAACAGTGACTTGGCAGCTAATTCCCGTATATTTATTCAGAATTTGTATTCCCTTTTTTTCGTAACTTTTCCTCGTAAATTATGGCCATAAATCGTTACCCGGGACGTCCCGGACATGTCCTGGTTGTGCTATAGAATTAATTAAACGTATGACTACAATGTGGTCAACATATTACTTGGACTGTCTTTCATTCTGCGTTAATTTGAAATGAACGAGTGACATTGTGCATTTGTGATTATTCACTTGTTTTTGTGTGAGACCAGAGCGTTCATTTGTTTTTTGTTGTTTCATGTCAGAAAGAGATATAAAGGAAATGTATTTGATTTACTTTCAAATATAAAATCGAATTTATCGTAGCGACTAAATTTAAGCTATTCTTGTTCAAAATTAAAAACATTTAATTTAAAAAAAATATATTTATATCTTAATTATATATATTCCTAAATTGCATTGCCCGATACTAACACTGTTTCTCCTATGACAATTCATTATCTGGAATAAATTATTTTCAGTGATAAGATCGCCAATTGCTCTAAATCTGTTTCTTATGTGTTAATTTGTATTAGTATTATTATTTTTTAAAGCAATAAAGGATTTATTATTATTATTATATACGAAGTAATATTATTATTTATTTAACGTGTATCAATTAAGTAAATGTTCTTTTAAATATGAAATAAAGATATTGTACTTAAAAAAATTGCAGTTCAGTGTTAAAAGTTCTAAGTTTTCAGAGAGAAAAGTAAGTTTGTAACATTTCTTTTATTGAGGTGAATTTTAGTATAGATGATCTGTTTCAAATAATATATTTAGTTGCCAATGAATGACATTTAAATAAATGTATCTTATTATAGAAACTACAAGTGACATTGCTATGTGTAATAATTATTTGAATCAGTGCCAGAGAGTGGACGACAACTGTTATACTTTCTGTGAATGAAAACGAGATTGAATACTTCATACGACAAAATACAGTGCGATTTTTCGATTATTATTTTTTAAAACGTAATTATATAGGTATGTAGAATTACACTAAAAACTTAAATTTCAAAACAATTCGAATAGTAACACCCAACTAATGTCTGTTATTAAACAAGTGATTATTATAAACCGCAGTTACGTTCTCAAAACTAGTAGTAGCTGATAACTTTTTTTTCTGAGTGCTCTTGAATGACTGGTTTTGAACAATGAATCGAGTACCTATTAATCTGTTTTGTGTTTTATGAAGATAAAAGAAGATATTTTTATTGGAATAATTTCGCCGCGATATTGAATACTAATATATTTTATTAGAGCAGTGTAAAGCAAAACAAAAAAAAACCAAGATTTTTAACACTATATTTTATCGTACAAATATTAATAGCAAATTAATTCGGAGGATGCAAGAAGAGAGTTTATTTTAGGCGTATTTGTTGAACGGTCAGTTTTGTACGCGCCATGTTTGATCCGCAAATGGTTGGCAAATATACTGCCTCTTTGCTATGCCGTTTGTTTTTGTATATAGAAATTATACTCACGCTTTATCGCTGGACAGAGGTAGGCTGAGCTATGAAAATGTACTACAATATTTTAACTAAGTTTGATTTAAATTGACATATTTTATTACCATTAATTAGAAGTCAGAATTGATTTGTATGCAGACGAGATTTATTAAGCCAGCCAGTGTGACTAGGTTTTCAAATATTTATATGTGACTTGTACTTCGCTTTATTATATTTTATTATAACTAGCAGACAAGGTGGACTGAGATGATTGTGTGTTGGTATGCTTATATACTTGGGTAATAGCTTTATGTAATTAATTGTTTTATATATTTTAAAGATGGTTAATTTACAGTTATGCTTTATAATTATTCAGTTTACGCGGGAGTATAGATTATTTAATTGGACTGAGTTGTTCTTCCATATGTAGATGTTATTGCAGATATTTCGCAATTATTAGGTCCGCGCAAAAGAAAAACCCACTGTTTGCTTTTAAATAAATAAATTCTTTATTTCAAAAAAAAAATTGTTTTCACATAGGCGAGGTTAATGCCGTCGGCATTATCTACCAGCTAACCTTTGTCGGTGTGAGCGTTGATATTTGAAGAAAATAATAACTAAATATACACAATACATAAAATAATAAATAATAATATATACTTAAATATATACATATTTATGAAGAAAAGTTATAAGTTAATAAAATGTTTGTTAATTATGTGTATATGTTGTAAAAATGTTTTTCAATTTTCTTCTTCTTCTTCTTTATTAATTGCCTCAGATGTCTAATGAAGACAATTCTGCCAATGTCGAGTATTTGAGCAAAAACCCAATAAGAGATTACAAAATTTTAATTCACACGTAAAACTTCATGTCAAAAAAATCGATCATGTAATTAGATTATATCATATTGTATTAAAAATAACGTGTGAATTATGTTATAAAAATATAAACTACTAGCGGTCCGGTACGTGCTTAGCTACGTATAAAGTGAAATATTAAAAAAAAATAATTGGAACATCAAATTCATGCATCAAACAGCATGAATGACATAAAAAGTTTCAATTACTGTCAACACTGAAAATAGTTTCAATTTGACAGCACAATCCGCCATTTATTGAATTAATTTGTTACAAAAAATGTGATAAATGAAGAACCGCTGTACCGATTTTGTGCAAACTTCACATAAACCATCTACTAAATAGTCCGAACAAAGCCTAAACATTTGGTTTGGATAGGTGAGCCCGTTCTTGAGTTATAAAATTACAACGAAAATTGGCACTTATTTTTATATATATAGATTACATTATAACCATAAGCCTAACCTGACTTTATTTTTCCTTTTCAATTATATTGGGACTGATTGACGTTGACAGTCTTCTTTTTTCACACGCTTTTATTAGCTTGGGTTGTATGTATGTATGTATGTAACGGAATCTTTGAGCATAATTTTCACCAATTTCCAGAAGTCTAGTTAATTTGAATCTTTGCTTACGTATTAAGGATCGATGACAATGCAATAATTTAATAACAGTTTCCCATTATCCTTATTAGGATTTATAAATTCTTTTATAGATCCTGTGTAGTTGAGTAAAAGAGATAAAGCTAGCGCGCGTGTTTTTTTTAGTATTTTAAACTATTTAATTATTATAAAACTTAATATAACTTATAAAAATCAAAAGGAGGTTGCGATCGCCAACACATTTCTTAGAAACAGGTATGATTATATATATATCGTCATAAGCTAGTAGCTACTGGAGTAGATAACAAAACAAAGTCAGCTAATAATGCTATACAGAAAAAAAGCAGTAACGAAATTTCTATTGTGAAAAATAAAATTATACACAACTATACAAAGTTACTGTTTATAATTATCAATTCCCCCTAAAGTAAATTTTGACCCTACGAGGTTACATTTTGTAAATTACCTCTCAACACAAAAGGACACCCCTTATACGATTTATATAATAAGAACCACCCTATATTTATGTTATGTTACAATTTTAATGACTTTTTTTGGAACGCGTGCCGTCTGCAACTATATGAAGATTAACAAAATTATAACTTTATCTTTAAGTTAGGACTACTCGTTTTTAATTACATTTTTTTCGAGACTCAATTCTAAAGTTTTTATTTTATTTATTTATTTACAACTTAATAATACAGAGTAAGCGAGTAAGAAGAGATGGCGGCCTTATCGCTAAGAAGCGATCTCTTCCAGGCAACCAACTTTGAGATGTAGAGCAATGCAGAAGAGAAATAGCGGGTGGTACAAATAGGTACAAATTCAGATAAACATATGAACTACACACAATACCTACCATGTTACATAGATACATACATAAGATAATAATGACAATAATAATACTATAATACACATATATATAAATACTAGGAAGAGAGATAATATTCTTTTAGAGATTTCTTAAAGAAGGGAAAAGAAGGAGCGTTGCGAAGGTTAGATGGTAAATCATTCCACAAGGAGACAGCTTTTAAAGTGAAAGATTTAGAATAAAAAGTAGAAGAATGTGAAGGAGTGCTAAGAATGAGATTAGATGTAGTAAATAGTAATGATATATATAAATACATACATATATATGATTATAATAATTCAATCAGACATGCCTATGTGGTCGAAGTGACGTGAAATAAGTGAAAATAGTTACAATTTGAATATAGTGATTATAGTATGTATATATATAGTATAGAGCAGTCATTCTCAAAGTGGTGTTCCGCGGAACCCTAGGAATACCTACCAAAGGGAGATTATAGGTTACATCTAAATATTCCAACTAAATATTACGTAATATTACATTGCAATATGATTATTCATGAATACATATAACCAGTTTTTTATAATTATATTAAGGCTTTTTCCTTCGCCAAAAAAGTTTGAGAACCGCTGGTATAGAGTATTACAATAATATATAATGAGTATACTAACTACATGCCACTGTGCTTGTTATGAGCCTGAGTGCGGTCTCGAGCAGGTCTACTTTAAAATCTCTTGTATGTAAATATTTATTTATAATTAAATTAATTCGGAGTTAATTTTGTTTTGTGTATTTTTTGTACAAATGCGGATTATAGTATAATTTTGTTATTCAATTTGGCTTTCCCGTTTCAGCTTCATTTATAGTGATGGGTATCATTTGACGATATCGATAATTTATCGTTTTTTTATTTATGACGACTTTTCTTAATAATTTTATAATTCTATAATAATTAGAATGTGCGATTAAATTATTTATATTTAGTTAAACAAGTTAATATTTGCCCCTATATTTTTTAAATATTTGTATGGTAGCTAAATCACGATCTATGGGTCAACTGACCTGTGCTAACTGTCACCATAAATGTTAGGACAAGAAACTTTAAAAAATATTTAAATAAAAAAAAGATATCGATAAACAAAACGTCACTAAAATAGTGCAGTGATAATGGCAATTTTTAAATCTCTTTTCGAATTGAAGGCCAATGACAATAGCCCTCCCTTCAAAGAACATCCCTTGCGTTTTTTTTGTGTCAAATTTCTATAACATAAATTCTGCTTTGTAATTGTCGTGCTCCATGTTAAAGGGGTAATCATTTGGTGATAATTTGACGCTTGTTAAGGGATGATTCTGGTAACATGCAATAAATGAAAAATATTTTTTTATCCCCCATTACAAAAATATCAAATTATCAATCATGTTTTTTGTACATAATTTTATTTTTAAAAAAAGAACGCTTTCTGTAATTTTTTATGAAATTATAATAACTTTTTTAGCAATTCTTCACTACTCCCACATACTAAAACCAAATACTACTATCTCGCCAGTGCCAAACTTGTTAATATTTTGGACTAATGTCATTACAGTTTAAACTAGTACGGAGTACATTATGTTTAGCATTAAGTTAGCGGCAGTGTTTGTTATTATGGTTCTTTAAATATTGTTTAATACTTTATAGTGTTTATATGATTTTTTACTTTTTTTTTGCTTCTTTCATTATTTATATAAAACCATTTTAAATATTATAATGTTTATATTGTAATAGGCTAAGTTTAAGTAAATGAATAAATAAATTACCCTCACCACGATCATGTAATGAAATGAAAATCGTTTATTAACATAGGCACTAAAGGCGTGCACTTGCTCATCGTCAGACTCTACCGTGACTTCGGAAAGGCGTATGACGAGAAGAATATCAATCGTAGCCTGTACATAACATAATAATAATAAAAAAAGCTGAATTTTAATTCAGAAAAAAAGTGAATAACAATTTATAAATCAGATTACAGTGGTTACAATAAATGTCAATCATGATGGTAACTCCACCACTTCCCACTGTAATACATTTAGCCTGAGGTAGCAATTGTCTCAACTTAACATCAGACAGTGTACGGTCACATATATAAAAAGACAATAAAAACGTGGCAGACACAGTAAAGGGGTAGGTAGGTTTGTGAAATTGCAAGCAATAAGTGTATATCTTCATTTACTTGATATAAAAATTTACGAGACAAGAGCCCATTCCTAACGCCATTAACACTAACAGCTATTTAATTCAATGACAAATGACTCTTTAAACTATATCATGTTGGTGGTTCACAATCACTCTTTATATAAAATTGTTAATTTAAACGTATTATAATTCCTACACCAGCCATTCTTAAAGTGGTGTTCTGCGGAACCCTAGGGCTAAAATACTGCAAAAAATACCTACCAAAGGGAGATTATGACGTTACATCTAAATATTCCAACTAAATATTACATTGCAATATGATTATTCATAAATACATATAAATCAGTTATTTATAATTATATTAAGGCATTTTCCTTCGCCAAAAAAGTTTGAGAACCGCTGGCCTACACTAAGAGTCCAGTGGTCCAATACGGTCTAGTTAGTCATTAAAGCTCGCCGTGACATGACGTGTTTCTATATTTAAATCATTATTTTTTTATTGCAATTCTTTTGTTTATGCGATAACTATTTTACGAACAAGATGGTCGCCTGTGACTTTCGCAACCATTTTCTATAACATGGCTTCTGTAATATTATCTTAAATTTTTAACCCTCCGTCGGGCGCGCCCGATCTCACAGACACAGCAATTATAGGTTCTTTTATGAAGTCTTTTAGTTTTTAGTCTGATTTAAAGGGGAAAAAAAATCTATTACTTTTGTATGAAATTTATTTCTAAACATTCCAATAAAAAAGATTGATTTAATCATCAATTTTCTCAATGAGCCCGTCAAGCACACCGCGCCCGATCTAAGGAGTTTTTGAGGGGTGCCCGACGAAGGGTTAAATTAATTTTTGTTCATTTACTTATTTAACTATTAACCATTGTTATAGACGTATATGTATAATTGTATTGGTAAAAAAAGAGGTGTAATATAGTAATATTAAATATTATATGTAATTTTTATTCAACAAACAAATGAAATAGAAAGAACCATTGCATTAATATTTAAACATGCTCACAAATTCGATAGAAGGCAAACATAAAAAGATTCGTGTAAAAACCGCGTCCGCAGATCACTCGCGGATTCTTCGCATCGTGAAAAATTTATAAGCAACAAATATTTTATAAGTAATGAAAAGGTTTTGTAGAACGTTCAATCCGGTAATGGATTGCCGATGGAAACGGGCGGGTGTACAGGCGAAACTCTCTGTAAAAAATCTATCAAACCTACAGCATCGCCGCTATTCAGTCTCCTTTTTTATTTTCGTAATGCGTTCCTCAAATCATGTTACATTCCGATGCGTTTAAATGGACTTTTTTAACGTATCAACACAGATGTATACAGAGAGCGGGTAGGCAGACTGGTGATGATTGTTGTGAGTTTAGATGGAGTACTTTTAAAAAAAATATTTATTTATTTATTTATAAAGCCTACCTACAAAATTACATTAAAACTACATATTATAAAAAGGACTACTATTATATAAACTAAATGAAATTTTAATTATAGGATAGGACGGCATGCTCAAGGTGATAAAGGGATAGATACTACACTTCTAATAAAATTACAAAAATACATAAAAGAACTAAATAGATGTAAGGAAGAGGGGAGAAAGAAAAAAGATTTTATTTAAAAATAGTAGTAGAGACCACCAGACACCATCTATAGTAGCTGTTGTGGACTGCATCGTAGATTGACATGGAATTAAGTGTGGTCACTTACACTGTGAAATAACAGTTCTACTTTTAAATATCAAATATACGAATTATCTAGAAAAAACTTGTCATACACAATATACAATTTAAACTAGTCCTTCAAAATGTTCCTCGAATCCCTTTTCATTCCGTGAATAGATTAACCTTTGACGGAAGAGTCGCTCGTTAGTGCTGACCTAAACACTAAATCCCTGTCCCCCGTCTTTAATTTAAAGTTAAACCTAATTCTGACCAAACACTATGTAACATAGACCGGGAGCTAGCGACTCTAGCAAATTAATTTTTATTAATTATAAATTAAATCATATATGTAAGTCATACAAGTTAAATCAAATTTCGAGCGGCAATTGTTTTACACTGATATACCAGTGTTCATTAGAAATCTAAAATACGTTTTTTTATACAGAATGGGGCACGGGAACCTCCCACATTTCAAAAACTGAAAACAATTTTCTATCTATGTACACAACGTGTGAATGTACATAATCTTTCTAACAAATACTTCTTTTTGCATCTCATATAGTTTTCTTTGACCAGCCTTTTTAAATGTGAGAATTTCCCGTGCCCCACCCTGTATATTTCATTTATACCTATACTAGCTTTTACCCGTGGCTTCGCTAGTATTTAAGTCATTAAATAAATATCAGATATTATTTCAATAGAACTATACTCAATATTTTACTATAGTCATTTGAAAACTATAGTAATATATATATATATATATATATATATATATATATATATATATATATATTAATAAAAAGTATCCTATGTTACTTCTAGTACCCCCAAAAATATGTGTACAAAGTTTCATGATGATCGGATAACTAGTTGTCGCGTGAAAACGTAACAAACAAACTCACATTCACATTTATATAGTAGGGAGGATAAAATATTTGTCAGGTGGGTCATATTTAAAAGTGTTTAACAATACATTAATAATTAGTGCAATTATTAATTTATATCAATAATTATTATATTGGTTACCAATATAGGCACTAATAATACAAAAAAAAAAAACAAAAAAAATATATCGTCTATCTCCTAGTCTAAAAGTCTATAATTTGGGGCCCGTAAGAGTATAGAGTTTCTTAATCGTAGATGGTTAGGTTAAGCGTTTATTGGGAAGACAAATTACATTTTATACTGGCCTTAAATAACAGGTGACCATAAAGCGTCACAATTTAAACATTAAAGTTATTCGAACTGCGTTCCAACTTACTTAGATACTAGCTTTATTTACATCAATTGTTTTTGAAATACTTAATTGAAAGCTAAACAACGATTGTACCTACTAACATTACATTGTATTGGCCTTGTGGAATGATTTACCATCTAATCTTCGCAACGCTCCTTCTCTTCCCATCTTTTAGAAATCTTTAAAATAATATTATCCCTCTTCTTAGTATTTATGTATATACTAGCTGTTGCCCGCAACTACGTCTGCGTAATAATGAATGAAATAAATCTAATAAGATTTATACAAACTTTCATCCCCTATTTTATCCCCTTGGGGGTAGAATTGATTAAAATCCTTTCTTAGCGGATGCCTACGTCATAACATCTACCTGCATGCCAAATTTCAGCCCGATCCGTCCAGTAGTTTGGGCTGTGCGTTGATAGATCACTAAGTCAGTCAGTCAGTCAGTCACCTTTGAGTTTTATATATATAGAAGATGTATTATAGTATTATTATTGTCATTATTGGCTTATGTATGTATCTATGTAACATGGTATGTATTGTGCGTAGTTCATGTTTATCTATATTTGTATCCATTTATAACTCCCGCTATTTGTCTTCTGCATTGCTCTACATCTCAAAGTTGGTTGCCTGGAAGAGATCGCTTCTTAGCGATAAGGCCGCCATCTCCTTGCTCACTTACTTTTATCTTTTATTTCTCTATTAATAAGTATTAAATAAATAAAATATAATTGGCAAGCTTTATATGATTTCTCTTAGCTATAAGGAACTACTGGAAGGAACATTTTTTCAAATATAATTGCAAAATAATATATAACAATGCAAATTACTGAAGACGCGTTTTACGAATCAATCCAATACGCCGTTATTCTTTGCGTTTAGTGGTCGGCGCGAACTAAACTCACAAATTGAATCTAATTTTATAATTTGACAGACGGATGATTTTTCCCACGTATATGATAATAGATATACAATGTAACTGAATATCTATACTAATATATAAAGAGAAAACATTTGTTTGTTTGTATGTATTGAACAGGCTCCGAAACTACTGGACCGATTTGAAAAATTCTTTTACCATTAGAATTCTACATTATCCCTGATGAACATAGGCTATTATATAATATTTTTAAAAACTTCGATAATGTAACCCAAAGCGTGAAAAAATCATTATATTGCGGAATTTATTGACAATAGAGCAAAGTGATATACTACAGTTTTATATAGGACATCAATATCTACAAAAAAAGTCTGCGATACCATATGTCTAACTATTATAGTTATGTCACAATAACTACTTTTCATGTTAAAATTTAAACTTCATAGTACTTTATATCTTCATTACTACGCGAACGAAGACGCAGGCAACAGCTATTGTTTAATAATTTTGTTTTATTTCAGTGGGCTTATCACGAATTTAGTCTGGCTTTCGAATCAAGCTGTCACAAGTAAAACGGATCCGTTAGCAATCGGGATCATGAATTTTTACCAACGACTAACGAGCACCAACAATCTATCAAACGAAAGATCGAGACGTTCGAAAATTAACAAAAAGTATCTAAAATATTGTAGTTCCAAATCCGCACGCGGTGGCGCTGCTCAAATTTCCATACAAATCGCTTGAAGCGAACTCGTGATAAACCCACAGATATATGTAAGATTCTTTTAAAGTGATCCTTATTCTCATTAACGAGGATGTTATTGTTATGAAAATATAATAACAGTGTATAAATAAATGTAAAGAATATATTCAACATATTAAAGTAATTTTAATGTTTATTGAAATTTCAGTGTTGTAAAAGGACGGTTACGTTCTATGTCAATAACCAATTGGTTAGTTTAAAGCGGCATGTTTGAGCAATTGACCAGTACCAATTCTAATGTTACATTGTGTTTTAAATAACAGAAAACCAATATCGCATTATATAATATGTAAAACGAATCAGCTTGTTTTTGTCTAATGATATATGATTATTAATTTTACATAGAATTACACAACAAAAACATCTTTTGTTGTTTTTTATTCAAGAAAATAAAACAAAAGAAACGAGGGGAAATGCTGTTTCTATAAAAAAGAAGTCATAAATTTTGTAAACGAAGGTATGTGAGAGTTTACTTCCGAAATGAGCGACAATACGTGTTTTGTTTTATCACAATTTTTATAGTAATTTAAAAGACTATTGTTTGTATATTTATTACTTATATGGTAAGATTTATAAACGTTACTTAGGACAGTTAGTATGAAACTGACACTTTGACAGATGTAAGTAATACTTTAAACGATACTTTTTTATTATTATTTACTTTTAGTAATTGGGCTCCAAAAGAGCGCTTATACTCATCAATACAAATACAAATATAAATGAAATAAATTTAATAATTATCAATTTGATTTAGCTGCTGTATACTACTGACATTGTCTACTTACATACTAATGTCATAATAATATATAATAAATCTACTATGATGTAGAAGAATAGCTGCTGTATAGGGGCATTGTTATACTATTGTGTATAACAATGACAGATTATGTCCAAGCTTTTTTAACAATAAGATATTCATCTAATCAAAGTAATGTCTTCAAATCTAATCATTAAAGTCTGGACTAAGTTCGAGATGAAAGTTTAGCTGTGAATTAAAATTTTATAATTTCTTATTGGACTGTTGTCTATTGGTATAATAATCTTTATTAGATATTTGAGGTCGTTAATAAAAGAATAAATATTTGATTTGTCACTTAGAACTGATCTGTTGACTGGTTGATCTGGTGACTATCCTGATGATGCCACGTGAAGTGGCGAAACGCGTCGAGACAAGTTATTGAATGTTGGTGGCGGTTATTTTCCTTCATCGACCTAATGTAGCGGGAATTATACGCAAAATAATTGTAAATAATTTCTTTTATGCAAATTTAGACAACTGTCGAGCTGTTAGCAAGTGTACTTTTGCGCAAATGCTTACAAAAACGGTACCAAAGACTAATTAACCTTTGTTCCGAAAACCGTAAATTAAGTTAGCTTGGATCTTGTGTGTGATCACAAAATGTACCACATGGAGTTTTATAATTATTTCATTGGGACTAAATGTGGGTTACCGCACTTACTATGTTTATCACTTAATACATTTATATTTATTTATTTAAGTACAGTCACTTGCATGGTCATACAGTCAATTCCAATGCCAAGGAGGAGTCAAATACAAAAATACACAACAATAAAATATCAATATATATAATATGTTATCTGATGTAATTTTAAATCTTGTAAATTATCTTATTTATGAATTGTACTTTTTTCTGAATTAAATATCGGTTTCTGGTGGTATTCTTCTCGTCATACGCCTTTCCGAAGTCATGGTAGAGTCTAACGATGAGCAAGTGCATGTCTTTAGTGTCTATACTAATAAACTCTTTTATTTTATTTTATTCATTCATTGGAAACAATTGCATGTTAAATTCCTATATCGGTTTACTAACGCTTTTATTTTGAGTCTATTAAATTCGTTGTAAGATATGCGCGTAGATATATGTATATATATAAAAAAAACAAATGCGTCCGAACCCTTTTATGGTTGACAGCAAATTGAGAAACTACCCTCAATACATTACAATTGTGTTTTTTTTAAATCTAAATTATGTATTCATCTATATATATAAAACTCATAGGTGACTGACTGACATAGTGATCTATCAACGCACAGCCCAAACCACTGGACGGATCGGGCTGAAATTTGGCATGCAGCTAGATGTTATGACGTAGGCATCCGCTAAGAAAGGATTTTGATCAATTCTGCCCCCAAGGGGATAAAATAGGGGATGAAAGTTTGTATAAATCTTATTAGATTTTCGACTGATTGAACTGAAATTAAAAATTGACAGATATGTGGTTAATAACTGGAGCAAGTTTTCAATTATGACCCACGACAGGAATGGTGATAACTACTTAACACACGTTAAACAAAAGTAAAGCCACACAAACTAAACCTAATTAATAATAATACTTCTTAACGCGAGCGAAGCCGCTGGCAAAAGCTAGTCTATATATATAAAACTCAAAGGTGACTGACTGACTGACTGACTTAGTGATCTATCAACGCACAGCGCAAACCACTGGACGGATCGGGCTGAAATTTGGCATGCAGGTAGATGTTATGACGTAGGCATCCGCTAAGAAAGGATTTTGATCAATTATACCCCCAAGGGGATAAAATAGGGGATGAAAGTTTGTATAAATCTTATTAGATTTTCGACTGATTGAACTAAAATTAAAGATTGGGCTTACTATGATGAAGACGTCCGCTTAAATAGGACATCTTCATTATTACGCAGACGTAGTTGCGGGCAACAGCTAGTACTATATAAAACTCATAGGTGACTGACTGACATAGTGATCTATCAACGCACAGCCCAAACCACTGGACGGATCGGGCTGAAATTTGGCATGCAGGTAGATGTTATGACGTAGGCATCCGCTAAGAAAGGATTTTGATCAATTCTGCCCCCAAGGGGATAAAATAGGGGATGAAAGTTTGTATGAAACTTTGTCAATTTTAAACCGATCGGGCTGAGACTTTGCATGCATAAAGCTACTATGACGTAGGAATTCCCTAAGAAAAGATTTTGAAAAATTCCACCAATAAGGGGATAAAATAGGGGATGAAAGTTTCTATAAATCTTATTAGAAATTCGACTGATTGAACTGAAATTAAAGATTGGAGCTACTATGATGAAGACGTCCGCTTATATAGAATGTATTAGTTTGAACCTATCAGTACCTAATGGAACGAATAAATTAAGACGAACAAAATAATTTTTAGTTCTAAATGTTGACAATAGATGGCGTTAGTAGTATTTTAAAACGCGCTATCGTTGTGTTTTCACTGAGTTACATATACCCGATGATGAGTGGCCGCCGTATCTAATAGCACATACTATACCTAAATATTTCTAGCGAATTATATTTAATGATTTTGGCTGTTCTTTTCTTGGCATATTTTGGATTGCATTTGTGCAGTATAATACTATTTGAATTTTTGAGGTTAGGTGTCATTTTTATAGTTAGATGCCACTTTGTTACAGAAGTGTGATAGGTATTGTCTGTTGACTGAAATATGACGCAGACGTAGTTGCGGGCAACAGCTAGTCAGTAATATTTTGTTGGGCGCTATACAATTATTATTTTTGTTAATTTCTAAAACTAACATTGTCTTCAATTATCTTAAGCACGCTGTTTTATCTTATAATTAAAACTCCAGTCGGTTTGTAATATATTGTATTTATGTAATTTTGTAGGGAGGCTATTGTCGTTTCAGCGATGAGTGTACATAGATAAATCGTGTAAAATATATCACTGAGTGTAATTTGTTAAACGAACACGTATACCGCTTTCCCACAGAAAAAATCCAAACTTTGATGGATTACACCAGTTTTCTTATTATTACATGTACATACTTACTTGTACATATGTATGTATTTATGTACGGGAAAAATCTTCGAAACTCCTACAATAGCTAAGCAATTAAATTGTTGCTTTAGTCTTTATGTAATAGAGTTGAAAATTACTTAAAGTTTTTCGCTGTCTCATCACAAAAATGGGTTATTCTTGTTTGTGTTTATATTTGATTAATAAAACGATTTTAACATGATCGCACTCATCTTCAAGAGTCCAGTCAATATAATCCCTACTAATATTATAAATGTGAATGTGAGTTTGTTTGTTACGTTTTCACGCAACAACTACTTAACCGATCATCATGAAACATTGTACACATCTTTTTGGAGGTACTAAAAGTAACAGGATTCTTTTTATTAAAAAATAATTTATTTTATAGTAGTATTTTATAGTTGTTGACGATCGCAACCTCCTTTTGATTTTGATAAATTATATTAAGTTTTATAAAAAATACGGCTGTCAGTGACAAGCGATAGAAGCAGTAATAATAGTTTCCAATTGACTATAGTTAATATGATCTCTGATACTGATTTAATGACTTAAATGCGAGCAAAGCCGGGGTTAAAAGCTAGTATATTATAAATCTACTATGTTGTAGAAGAATAGCTGCTGTATATCATGCTGCTGCTGCTATTGCATCCTATTGTACACCTAAAGGTAAATTTGGTTATTGGTAAGGTAAGGAGAATAGATCCCCAAGTACATTTCCTCGTCAAGTACGCAACACTTTAGGTAAAATAAAACAAGCAAGGAATTCTTGTCCTGTCAACGAGTGTTATAAATGATCTGGTACCAAAACCCTTCGCTTTCCTTTGAAGCTTTTAGACCCTTGTTTTGGGGAATCCTTTTCGTTTTAAGCAAAAACGAAAGTTTTGCGGAAACATTGTTTAAAAAAAAAACATTACTATAATTTCTTGTATAGACTCGGTTTGGAACAAATTTTGGTACAAAACGCACAGGAACTGTTTTTTTTTAAATTCCGAATTAAATTAATTGTATTGTTTATTATTGTTAATAACTTTTTAAACTTTATAAACACCAAACGGTATTAGGTTCGCCGTTATATTTTTTCTTTACTAACAAAAACCTGCGTTTTTTTGTAAATGTTTAAAAAATTCCCAACATCGTAGTATAGTTCCAAATATCGTATAGTTAGCCCGCGGCATCGGCGGTCACGTCTCGACAACGTGACAGTGAATTGTCCATTCAAACACGTGTATCAAAACACTACCTTGTTATTTGTCCACTTTAAAATTTTGTTATAGTAAACTGAATTATTTTATATAGTAAAATTGACTGAACTAATTTTTAAATATCAAATATTAATATTAGGTTTATTTTTTGTGTTGGCAATGCTGAAAATATTATTATTCTTAATTTAATTTTTTGCAGTACATCGTTAATAATATTAAACACAAATTTAGACTAAAAAATAATAATATACAATAATAATACTCACGGTGTTAAATAGCCTATAAAGAATTCCCACGTCACGATTGTGTTTGCGGCAGTCGCGATAGCTAAAATTAGAAATAAATTTAATTCGTTATGCAGGGGTGTGTGCGAACCCGTATTATTGGGAGGCACGGTCTATTCCAAACCAAAAACGTCAGGTGCAAAATATGGTATAACTTTTTGTTGACAAGATCTTTTTCCTCGGACTCGTCAATTCTTATAAATTGTTACCCTCTTTTATCAGATTTTTATTGCTATTGAGATTCCGTATTTTGAGCAAATATTATCTTTATATTTTCAACTTTTATTTACCGATCATAAATGTGTACTTTCATTGAAAAGGAATAAATGTATTTACCAAATCGTAAGTTCACAGAAGAAGCGAGAATGATTGGAATTTATTAAATAACTAGCTGTTGCCCCCGACTTCGTTCGCGTAGTAATGAAGTTTAATGATGTTTCATATTTCAACGACGCTGTCCTCACGTGACTGCTCGATCGGAGACCTCCTTAATTTATCCACCTGTAATTTATATAGCCTATATCAGCCATTCTCAAAGTGGTGTTCCGTGGAACCCTAGGGCTAAAATACTGCAAAAAATACCTACCAAAGGGAGATTATAAGGTTACATCTAAATATTACATTGCAATATAATTATTCATAAATACATATAAATCAGTTTTTTATAATTATATTAAGGCTTTTTCCTTCGCGAAAAAAGTTTGAGAACCGCTGGCTTATATTGATCAGTGATAGTAGCATTCAAATGGTGAAAGAATTTTTTAAATCGGTCCAGTAGTTTTTGAGCCAATTCGTTACAAACATACAAAAATACAAATTTATAATATTAGTATAGAAGTATAGACTATACTTCGTATATTATTTCATTTGTTATTTTGATCAAAACAGTTTCTTTGTAGTACTTCAACATGTGATCTCTCTCCATCTGCTGTTAAGTTGCTATCATCAAAGAAATACGACTAATACATTATTAAGCTCTAAAAAAACACTCACATAAAATGAAAAATCATTACAAACGTCAATTAGTAGACAGAATCCTTACTAGTAATGAGCGGATGTCATTCCATACGAATGTTATGTTAACCGCGAAGCTTCGTTGATTTTACAAACAAGGGTTTCGATTCCACAGCGAGGGTGTTAACTTATATTACTTTGATTACTGGTTATAAAAATATTGAAACAGCAACACAATTTTGTCTATGGTATATGAGAGAGATGTCTATGGTTTAGTGTGTAAAGTTTTCTGTTTGAGAAGAGTCGACATGTGCTATGTATTATAAAAAAAATAGTTTTGTAAAGTTTATTAATAGATAATTTTTGTATATAAAATAGCAAGGGCCCCTGTACTAGGTTCGGAAACCTGTTTTACTGGGTACCCCGGTTATGATGTATTAGTGAAATTAAAGAATATGATAAGAAGATTTTTCTTTCACTGCCAACTTTATTCAACAAAAAATAATAATATATTATTGTACCTAAATAAAATATTACATATATACGAAGAAAAGGAGGTCTTATTGCTAAATAGTGCAACCAGCCTTTGAGTAGTAGACCGGGAAGTAAATAGTCGCGTTATATAAATGAAACCTTTCTTGATAAATATGTATGTATTTAATACTATGTAAATAATATTTATGTATATATTATTAGTTTTTATTTTATGTAATGCATGTATTGTGTGTATACTGTATTTAGTTATTATTTTTCTTCACATTGCAGCAAACATCACCGCTCACACCGACAAAGGTTAGCTGGTAGATAATGCCGATGGCAAAAAAATATTACTGTTTTTTTTGCAATAAAGAATTTATTTATTCTATATACTACAGCAAATATAATAGGTAGGTGACGGACAGAGTATCTAGGAATGGAAAATAAAGGTACCTACGACCGGTTCGGCTTTCCCCCTTTTCCTCAGTCGTCTCCGGAGCGAGACAAGGTGCTGGTATATGACGAGATGATTCCTTCCTTGATTATAGTAGCAAAATCCAGATTACAAGTATATCGTACAATTTAATGTCGGCGGAGTTCCGAGCGCGTGCGATCACGAAGTTCTTAGTTAGTTACACCAGTGTCGCCGAGAGGGCGCTGTCGTCGAGACGAAATTAGGTGGGAAAAATTAAATTTATGATTGTGATATGGAACACGTATACTACATATATTTACAGTAAGAGATAGTGTTTATGCAGCAACTTTTTAAAGACTGAGATAAATGGTTTGGCGAATTTAATAAAATACGATGTAGTTATACATTATTATTATTATTATTTTATTCAATAGCTAAGCCCATTTAGGCCTATTTATATCTTCAAAGATTTAAAGGTCGATAGAATCTTCCAAAAGTTAGTGACATTTGATCCTGAAACTAAATTCCAAATAAAACAGTCGAGGTAGAGCGAAACGATAATTAGATTGTGCTCTAATTTATATTCGAATTCAGAGAGCGTCCGCTCAGAAAGGAAAACATTACGTCCATCAAACAAAACAGGAACAGCGAAAGTCGTCACAAGCAAACAGCTGAATTGCAACGGACGGGAAGAGTGACCATCGCGTATCGATCATATAGACTTAAATACGTGAATAGATTTGACAATTGCATTAATAGAAATCAAATCAGCGATCACATCACAATCACTAACAAATAGTAGAGTGATTCGAATAGTGAAGTCAATAACTTGCGATTGTCAATTTAAAAAAAAAACCTTATCTATATATATAAAACTCAAAGGTGACTGACTGACTGACTGACTTAGTGATCTATCAACGCACAGCCCAAACCACTGGACGGATCGGGCTGAAATTTGGCATGCAGGTACATGTTATGACGTAGGCATCCGCTAAGAAAGGATTTTGATCAATTCCACCCCTAAGGGGATAAAATAGGGGATGAAAGTTTGTATAAATCTTATTAGATTTATTTCATTCATTATTACGCAGACGTAGTTGCGGGCAACAGCTAGTTCATAAATGAAGTATTTCCAAGTACTACATATTTGAAGCATAATTCAATTTATTGCATGTCACAATTATAATTAAGATGTCAGTATAGTTTACTGTCAATGTGACACCCGGTCAGGGCACAGCAATATAATATAACAACAATATAATATAACAATAATAAACAATTTCAATTAATAAGCTAAATTTCATTTACTGTTTCGAATCATTGAGGTATTCGTCAATTGAATAAAAGCATTTTAAAATTAAATATGTTTTTAATTTATTTTTAAATTGTATTAGGATTTCATCACATTTAATCACTCTTGGCACAATATTATTTAAAAAAATTATTGACATGTAATACGGACCCGACTTCACCATATGTAATTTGCTTGAATCCTCCTCCAAAAATATGATGGGGTATGAATAAATATTAATTACATATACTATTGATAATATGAAGAAAAGACCGCATGCCCACCGGTGGGTACCCGACGTATTTTACTTGGGGACCGCTTGTACACCGGTGGGCATGATTTAAATACATACAATACAAAAAATTATTTGAAAAAAATTCCGGTCCATATGTGAAAAATACGATTTTGCAATGCGGTCTTCAACGTGTTAAGAAAGTGTGTCAATTCTAAAAATCACTGACACTCTGACCATGACTTTGTGCATCGGACGCGAACTAACATCATCAGAGGGGACAATGAATAGAATCGGAGTACCACCCCAACATTGTTGACACCCCGGCCCTGAGCACGCCAGATACACCCCAATGCCATGCCGAATTTATTTTGCCATTCACAAGAACCCCCGACGAAAACTTAATAAGGAATAACAGTATCGGCGAGTCGTTGTCAAATACTTATAACCCATACCAATGCAATATACATTAGTTAGAAGTAGAAGCAAGCTAGTGCTAGAGTTATCACTCCAAACAACCTCAGGTCTTATCACACCTGGAAAATATGGTAGGGATTATAATGAAATGAAAGTTGTTTATTAGCATAGGCACTTGCTCATGTCTTCGGAAAGGCGTATGTCGAGAAGAATACCACAAGAAACTCGTCAATCATAGTCTGTATATGAAATTAAACAGAAAAAAAAATTCAGAGAAAAGTAAATAATCCCTACTAATATTATAAATGTGAATGTGAGTTTGTTTGTTACGTTTTCACGCAACAACTACTTAACCGATCATCAGGAAACTTTGTATGCATATTTTTGGAGGTACTAGATGTAACATAGGAAACTTTTTATTTAAAAAAATATATAGTTTTCAACTGACTATAGTTTCAGCTGTTTGGAATCATATTGATTCATTTCTATTAAAATGATCTCTGATACTTATTTAATGACTTAAATGCGAGCGAAGCCGCGGGTAAAAGCTAGTCTTTATATATATTATACAATGTGTGTCAAATCAGTTATTACCAGATAAACTTGAATCCACTCTTTAAAGAAACGTGACTGACTATTGGAAGTAATAAGAAATGGAGTTATATTCTATGTATTTCTAGCAGTTATGAGAGGATGGCAGGGGCATGGTAAATTTACGTTGTCACTCACCAGGACCCCTTGTTTAGCGAAAACCTAATAAGGATCAGTGCAAGCCTCCGTCAAAATGCCCACTAACAACTGAAAAGTGCTGCTTCTTATAAATTCTTGACATCAGAATTTGCGCCGTGAAATCTTAATTAAATTTGCTCCGAGAAAATAAGGGGTGATAACTTTGAGGCGAGGGTAAAAAGTGAGATTAAATCAAATCCTTACTGAGCTCGCTAAGGTGTAACAATACAATTTGATTACAATTATAATAAACATTGCGTAAAGCTTTCTATCTTGCTTCAATTTATCAAAGAGAATTAAATTAAGTCGACAAAGATGATATGGTCTGGTCTAATTAACATACTGGGCAAAATTAAATATTAGTGGACTTTCAAATTCGAGATTGTATAGCTAGGAATGAATTTAGGTAAAATAAAATTCGAAATTATTTGATACATCCCTACTATATAAATGTGAATGTAAGTTTGTTTGTTACGTTTTCACGCAACAACTACTTAACCGATCATCATGAAATTGTGTACACATATTTTTGGAGGTACTAGAAGTAAGATAGGATACTTTTTATTTTAAAAAAATATATTTTTATTACTCCCAATTAACTATAGTTTCAGCTGCTTGGAATTTTTCTATATTTATGTTTATTTCCGTCTGTCATTTTTATATATGCAGTATAAAACTATTTGAATTTTTGAGGTTAGGTGTTATTTTTGTGGTTAGATCCCACTTTATTATTTTAGATCTTACTCACTGATTTTAATTCATACCCTTCTTCTTTAAAAATGCCTCGGAAGCGGAAGTATGGTCTATCCAAAATGATCTCTGATACTTATTTAATGACTTAAATGCGAGCGAAGCCGCGGGTAAAAGCTATTTATACATTCTATAGATGTTATTCTTGGGTAATCGTTCTGTTATCTAAATAAAAAGTGAACTAATAAATATAAAGGGTCCGTTATTCCACATACAACAGGGCTATCAATTCAACTAATGAACGGTGTACTCAATAGCATGCAAACTTACAAAAAGATCCATCGAAGCGTGTCTAACTTGACGATATTTCTTTATCGTTCCATAATAGAGAGCGTTTGACACTTCGCAGGGCATAGCTGCCTGTTCAAACGTCACAAGATACTAATTGCTAACAATCAGTAATCTGTTTTATATCTGTACGTTTAAGGTTTGATTTAAGTTTTGTTATTGAGGGTTAGTAAGGTCGATTGGTTTGTTGTTTTTAGTAGTGTTATGGATGAGCGTGGTTCGTGCAGTTTCCTAAAGGCAGTGACGACAAACGCGAGTAATTTCAGTGGACATGTCATTCAATACTTGATGGTTGTGGTTTTGTTTTATAAGTAACGCGAGTCTGCTTCGATGAAATTTGTTTTGTTTTTTTGTTTTTAGGGTTCACTAATGTTGTTTATATTCAATGTCTTTCGGTCGCATTTTGTCACCATTTCAATTTACACTTTCATTTATCGTGAGTGGTTGGTCTTTTTGCAGCTGCTGCAGAAATCGCTTATAATGCAACTCAGTTCAATTTAGGTACAGGCAGACCTCGTTTTAACGGCCTAAGATTCGTTTTATGTCGTTTCGTTTTGCGTCACTATTCTCTGGTACCTAACATGACATAAACCGAGGGCTGCTTGTACCTTCTTTTTCGAAGTAATGTTTCGATTATTTTTGTAGTTAAACAAATGTCCGCACTTAAGCTAAAATACAGCTTAATAATGGTGACAGCTTCAAGTACAAATGTCTACAACAGGTAGCAGTTAACATCGATATACTGACTCAATTAGACGTAGTTGAAAAGTAGATTTCTTTCATTTTAGCTTTAACGCAAAAGTTAAAATATTATCTGACCCAAATCTACCCTTTAAAAATTTGGGCTTACCCCTTAGTTGTTCATTCTTGCTAAGCTATTGGTTTTAATAGTTTCCAATCCAATACATCTATGGGATCACAGATGAGTAACTCAGGGTGTTCACCATACGTCACTGATGCTATCCATCATCCCTATCAATTTCTTTCAAGCTTATTTATATACAAAAAGGGAGGAACGTATAACAGGGTGTTTTAGGTTTGAACCCGGTTAGGTTAAAATTGTTTAACGTGCGAGTTGACTCCTCAGTTTATAAGATTAAGAATGTAACTATGAATTGGGTTTATTTTTCGAAAAATACTCGATTTTTAGTTTTAGCTTATATAAGGCAAAATAAGGATTACTCTAAAAAATCATCTTAAAGAGTGTAGTTTTTCTATTAAAACTCGCATGTTTTGTGCGAAATAAGTATATTTAGAACGATATTGGATAATGGTGTTCCTCGAAAAAGAAAATATTTAACTTCCTATGTGAGATCTATCCTTTCGCGGGTATAATCATTTTTAAAAGGTTTTTTTTTTCGAAATATTTGCAAGCATTATTATTTAGTGTTAGTAAGTAACATTGTCTTTCAATTTAGTTAAATTATGTTGGCGTATAAACTAAGATAAATATTCAATTGTTTTCATAGTGCGGTCACTTTGTCTGAAATTAAGCTAGAATGCGGTCACAGGAAACGATGTTTGAATACCTAAGACCACCTAAGGGGAATCACCTAACCAAATACATACGTCTAAATGAATCTACCTCAACGTAGTTAAAGTTAAAATTACAAATTAATTTGTCACGAAACAAATTGTCAGTCAACAGAACGTCAGTTGATGTCAATAAAAGAAAGTGTTTTTTGTTCCTTTTCTTTCTCACACACGCTCCTCCAAAAAGCAACAATAGGACGATAAAAGTCGTGCTACATCCGTTTCCTGTTACCTCACAAGTAGATGCTTTACTATGAATAAATAAACATTGCATTAAATACAGAAGTCCAAGTAAGCACTCGGTTTAGGTAGATGAATTGTAATTTAAAACACTTATAAGACAAATGTTAATTAACAAAGCATTTATAATAAACTGCCCGATGATATTAGTAGCCTCCCTCTTTATCAGTTCAAGAAAATCATAAAAAACAAACTTATTCAAAATTCATATTACATGTTAGATTAATAACTTACTGATAAAAAAGTTTGGTCATAACCAATGTCATTTTATGTTTACCCTTAGGTATACAATAGGATGACAATGCCCCTATACAGCAGCTATTCTTCTACATCATAGTAGATTTATTATATATTATTATGACATTAGTATGTAAATGGACAATGCCAGTATACAGCAGCTAAATCAAACTTATTTCATTTATATACAAATACAAATTTGTATTGACGAGTAAAGGCGCTCTATTGAAGCCCATTTACTAAAAGTAAATATATATTATAAAAAATAAATGAAACTGTAAATGACAATCTGTGAAAACTGATCATATTTGATAGTTAATGTTATTATAATGTTATTGTTGAAGTGAACAAGACGCTATTACAGTTGCTGCGTATTATTGTACTGATAAGTACAATTGCATTTTGACAAGTCCAAGTATTTGATTTATGAATTTAGTTTTTTTCTAAATTAAATTTCAGTTTTTTTATTATTATTTTATATATAGGCTATGATTGACGAGTTTCTTGTGGTATTCTTCTCGTCATACGCGTTTCCGAAGTCACGGTAGAGTCTAACGATGAGCGAGTGCACGCCTTTAGTGCCTATGCTAATAAACTATTTTCATTTCATTTCATTTCATATTCCAATAGGAATTAGGAACCTACGAATTATGTTAGATAATAGAATAGTAATAAATAATAAAAAGTATTAAGATGCTACTGTATATATATTTTTGTTTTAAAATTTGCTACAATGTATATAAAAAGTATTTGATAGATTTGTGGATATTTTCTGTATCAGTCGCTTATTAGCTTCTAAGTAGAACAGCTTCTGAGTTGAGAAGTTTAAACAGAAGGCACACATTTGAAATTATATCAAGCTGCTTTCATTTGTTTGTGGTAACGATTGTCTCCACGAAAGCGAAATACTGTTGCAACCGTCTACTGAGTTCCGTTCATTCAACAGAAGTGACCCCATTAGAAAAACTTAATTTTAAAACTAGGAAGTTAGCAGTGTCTATTCCATATCGTACGTGATTGTGTTGTAAGGTGGACGACACGACACCGTCACGTATGTGGCACCGTGTTCGTTAATGTGAACGACGTGACTGCCACACTTAATGTTTTCATATAAAACGTGTACAGACGACTTTATTCCACTTTTGATTGTGAAGACGTGTCTATATGTGACGTCACTTATGTGTTTTTGATAATACAACCCTATTTTGTTACGTCATTGACTTTAGAAAACTCATCTGGGGCCATGGGCGCCCCTCCCTGCCCCACCCTGGCTCTGACCTGCAAGGTACCTAATTAAACCTAAAAAAAACTTAATTATCTAGGTACAAACCTAAATACGTAAGAAAGTTCACACTTGGCAGTCGTCAGTCGACACAAAAAATACACTAGTTACATATTATTTTAGACTGCTGCCCCACCCTGAGCCCATGACTGGCTACGCCCATGTCTGGGGAGTTTGGAGTGTGGTGGAGTCAGTCGTTTCAACTCGCTATGTTGGTTTTAACAGTAACCAAAGATGATTTTATTTGAGAAGTGTAATTAAAAAAATTACTAGCGAAATATTTAATAGTTATTTGGTAAACAAGTCCAAAAATAGGTCTAAAACTTAAAAAGGGAATAAAAAAACAGTAGTAAATCACATTAAGTAAAGCAGAATCATAAGTCCAAGTGTCCTTTGAGAAGTTCCAATGTTAAGTACGATTTACGCATACACAGTTCAAAAACCTAGATCGTAACAAAAACTTTGCCATTTCGAGGTCCCGTGGGACTTGTTTATTACGACCTTGAAATTTTGACCCTTATTTTTATCAACTAATGTATATTCGATGACTTCGTATGAAATATTATTAAATAATTTAATTACCTACATTAGCAAAACAAGTTTACCAATTTAATGTGGACGGTGCATATTCGCTTTACGAATATTTTTCTGATTTCTTTTAATTGTCTTCACTCGTCTCCGCTTTGCTTTTTCATTTACCAGGCGGAGTGTCACATAATAAAATACATATCTTTTGTACAAGAAAATAATACACTATAAAATAACAAATTAAATATACATAAAAAGATATTTTTTAACAACAGGTCAAATATTCAACGTCAAACATGTAAAATAATATCTCTTGGGAGTAAGGGGAATTCAGCAGTCGTACTTCGTAAGGGTCGTGGGTCCCATGACGGGTCGTGCCCACCATAAATTTCCGTCAAGTAGGCTTCGACGCTGACTGAAACCTGTGCTTTGATTTCCCACGTGGCTGAACTAAAGTTTATTTTAAATACGTGTCAATTTTTGACCTTGGACTTTAAGCTTTCAGGTCCAAGTACAATCGTTAAATCTAAACAATTATTCATGAAAGTTGATGAGTTATTTTCAGTGAAAGACAGTACCCTATTAAGGGCAGTACGCATATATATTTTTGTAATATATAAAATAAAAAAATGAACCAAACCTAGCCTCTATTCCAGTTAAGTCAGCCCAAGTCGAGTTTAAACACTAAACTATAACACCAAGGGACTAAATCTTATCCCTTTTATCTTGACTGTAGAAAAATATTTTGACAGTGAAATAAAGAGATATTTAAAACAACGTTAAACGCAGGTTTTGTTCTACGAATGTTGCCAGCATAAGTTGTTCGGGTTTATTAAACTTTTCGCTTGATTTATAGCAGTTTATTGTTTTTGTGGCAACCCCACACCCTGCGGTGTTTGGAGACAAATTCTTTGAAGATATTCCTGTTATTCGAAATTTAATTTTGCCAGGGAAAGTTTCTGTTTATTTGGTTAATTAATTTGACATGTATTAAGAGATTTTACTATGGAGACTTCAGCTGGCAAGATACGTTACTACTTGTAAGTTATAAGCCAATATACATCTCTTCAGGAACGATTTTTTTACGGCGAAAAAAATATCTTTTAAATGTTTTAATGGAATAACCAAATGTTATAAAATTTATATTATATTTGTTATTGACAGTAACTGTTATTATAAAAAACTAAACGTCCACATATGTGGCTAGGGGCGTGAAGTGGTTAACCCTCCGTCGGGCGCGGCCGATCTCACAGGCACAGCAATTATAGGTTCTATGAACTCTTTTAGTTTTTTGTCTGATTTAAAGGGGAAACAAAATTTTTTTTATTACTTTTGTATAAAATTTATTTCTAAACATTCCAATAAAAAAGATTGATTTTGATTTTCATCTTAGATTTAATTTGAAAAAATTTAATCATCAATTTTCTCAATGAGCCCGTCGAGCACACCGCACCCGATCTAAGGAGTTTTTGAGGGGCGCCCGACGAAGGGTTAAATTAGTAAAATATGTACCCTAATAATTTCAATCAAAAAGATATATTATAACATAGTTATTAAGTGCGATGTTATTTCAAAATCTGCTTTTATCAAAGCAAGTCGAGAACATTATTGTCCTGAGCGCTACTAAAAGACTATAAATGTAGGCATTAAAAAGAAATCCACTGAACGAGGAAGTACGCCTCCAGGTCTACGACGACCGGAAAGTAGTGATGTGCGTATATGTATATCGATAAATATTTAATCAATTTAATGTATAAATTAATATTACTTACAATTCTTATAAATATTATTTAGCTAATTTAAAAGACTATCACAACAGCTGCAAAGCTTTCGAAACGTTATTTTAATAAATAAAAATAAATGTCATATTAAGCTTTTCAAAAGCTTTTTAAGGATTTTCAAAAATATTTACGAAAAATTCAGAATTTTATCGATATACGAGTTGAGGTGAACAACACTACGATAAGCGAGATAAACATATAATGTAGTGCTTTCAAACAGTATAGCAAAGTTTACGTAGAGTGGGCCAAAGGAATGACGGACCCCTATACGTACAGCCTTTAAAGAAAGACTATTAGAAACCTTTGAGATGGGGGAAAATAGAAATTTTCATAGTTTACATGACACGATTATAAATAAAAACAATAAATCGTTAGTAAATTATGTTTTTATACCAGACATTGACACTACATTCTGTAATCCTAATCAGGAGTGTACTTGCTAAATTAAGTAAGCTAATTAAAAAGGCTTATTACAGAATTATTGATTACATGAGCGATAGAAATGCGTGGTTAAACTAATGTTTGAGCTTGGCTTACTAGAAGGATTTTTTTTTGACTGAATTTAACTATATATTTAGCTAGTATATATTTTATATACATATTATAGGACAAATACATGTATTTTATATACATATATGTTATTAATTTGTCATTTATTGTAACCACTGTGTAATCTGATTTATAAATTGTTATTTACTTTTTTTTCTGAGTTAAAATTCAGTTTTTTTTATTATTATTAATTTATGTACAGGCTATGCTTGACGAGTTTCTTGTGATATTCTTCTCGTCATACGCCTTTCCGAAGTCACGGACTGTAGATCTTTCCTTCAGTTTATTTCGCTTTAAGACTGAATTCTTTAAACTATCTACTTTAAAAAATAATTAGAAGTGTTGAAATGTAACGAAGATTTTATTTATTTATTTAAATAAACACAACAAACAGTTAACAAACCCACACATGAAAGTAACAATTACACTGAAGAGAAATTAAGCTAAGTTTGATAACCTAACAGTTGTGATTAACATATATTTGAAGAAAACTTATACATTAAAACGAATACTATTAACTAACTATTATACGGATGCCAGTCTGCTGCTCAAACATTGAACATTACGAGAAAGACAAATGCAAAATAGATTTGGACCTCCTTTGGCTTCAAGTAGAATAAATCAATATCAGTGACATTTTCGTGTATATTGTTTTAGTATCTAACAGTTTTTTTTATAATGAAACCGTATTGTGTAAAAGAGGTTTTAAAAATACGGGCACATAAACAACTTTTCTTTTCTTTATATAGACATTGTTTGCGAGTGAAATTCAATGTACACGACGGGGTATTTTTAATTCAACCTTTTTCAATGAATATCTAGATGTAGCTCTACAATAATACCTAGTTTTAAAGAGAAAAATAGAAAAAAAATTTCGTAAACCATTTTCGCAAATGAAAATTACTTAGAAAGATTACTAACATTAAATAAATTGCTTTACTTAACCCAATATCTGATATTACACGCACATGAATAATAGACTTTTGCCCCGAGTAGTGTACGCAAAGTAAGCTGTTTCACGACCACCTGTCAAACATTTCTTAAAACAGATTAAGAAAAAGAATGTAATTATTTCTATGTCCGTGTTATTTAATATTCACTACACAAACTTCGACATAATATATATGATATAAATATATAATCTTATATAAATATATCTCCTTCTTCCCTTCCCTTCTTTAAGAAATCTTTAAAAGAATATTATCTCCTTTCCTAGTATTTATGTATATACTAGCTTTTACCCGCTCGCATTTAAGTCATTAAATAAGTATCAGAGATCATTTCAATAGAAATGAATCAATGTGATTCCAAACAGCTGAAACTATAGTCAGTTGGAAACTATAGTAAAAAATAATATATTTTTTAAAATAAAAAGTATCCTATGTTACTATCTAGTACCTACCTCCAAAAATATGTGTACAAAGTTTTATGATGATCAGTTAAGTAGTTGTTGCGTGAAAACGTAACAAACAAACTCACATTCACATTTATAATATTAGTAAGAATGTTTCACAAATTATCTTCGCTTATAAAATGCAAGGTATATATACTTCCGTTATACTTAGCAAGGGTCTTTCAGCACAACCCTATCCAATTTAAACACCACCAGGTTATAAAACAGAGATAGTGACAACCCTATCTTTGAAAAAAAAAACTATTTTTAGTCTGCCGTTAACCCCTTTGTTTATACTTCTGAAAGGGTGTGATGATTTTCTTGTCACAGGCAATTGTTTACTGAATACTTTTAACACTTGTATTTAATTTTTATGCTTTTGTTTTTAAAGTATTAAACCATTAATAAGCATGTACAGTTAACGCATGAAAATAGAAGGTCAGTTGCGAGTTTGATTAATCGAAACGAATGTTTATAAATATATAATAAAAAATTTAAAAAATTAGTCGTCCAAGCGAAGCCGAAGCGACCACACGTATCCTGATGATGCCATGTGAAGTGGTGAAACGCGTCGAGACAAGTTATTAAATGTTGGTGGAGGTTATTTTTCTTCATCGGCCTAATGTAGCGGGACTTATAAGCAAAATAATTTAAATAATTTCCTTTAATATGAATTTCCGCAAAGTACCGCCTGAAACAATTAATTACTTTAAAAAGAGTTTCTCAAAAGAAAAAAAAATTAACACACGAATTTTTTATATTATAATGAGTAAAGAGTTCTATATTAAATGTAGTAAAACGTAGAAGCTAGTACGATATACAATAAAAGTTGATACATTTGTTATAATTTTCACAATTGACAGACAATTGTATCTCTCGCGGAAACCTCGCAAGTTTAAGCCCGCACCAGACGTCTTACTTGAAAAGCGAAATCGTGTTTTTACTTATATTGTGGGGCTTCGATACTTTTGTTTCTTTATTTCCATCGTATCCTATTTGCTTAGAGCTCATGTGGTGGAAATTTTGAAGAACCAGCATATGAAAACTTAAAATTCCAAATTTTGGTCCTTCGAGCCGGATGAATACAACAATATAGCTCTAAAGAAAGTTCCTTCAAAAAATGTTTACCTAATTGTAAACTCAACCCATTGTTATAAAATCCTCTCCGCGATTTCTTTCGAGAGCAAAGCAAGTTTGCAAATACTTTCAACGAAAACTTAATTAGGGCTTATTCAATTATGAAATGGGGGGGGAGAAGTACACTTAAAAATGGTCGAACGAATTCTACAGACTAAGATTTGTATTTATAGAATGTAATTCAGTACATTAATTAAGATTTCAAGCTAAAACTTTAGTTTTGTCAAGATCAAACATAATCTATTTTATTCAGTGATAGTGTAGCTCGCTATTAATGAAATAATTTTTAGAATCGGTTAAGTAGTTTCCACGTCACATACATACAAACTAAGAAATTTATTATTAGTATTAATGTATAACCAGTACGACGAAATCAAAAGAGAAGGAAGCAATAAGCTGTTAAAACTAGTACATATGAAATGAAATGAAAATCGTTTATTAGCATAGGCACTAAAGGCGTGCACTTGCTCATCTTTAGACTCTACCGTGACTTCGGAAAGGTGTACGACGAGAAGAAGACCACAAGAAACTCGTCAATCATAGCTTAACATGAAATAATTAACAAAATAAAAAAACTGAACTTTATTTAAAAAAAAGTAGCAAATGACATAATTCACAAGAATGAACATTACATCTGATCCACTGTGCAATCACACAGGTATCAGCCTACAGAATAATATCAGAAATATATGTGATATATGCCCATCGATAGTAATATATTTGGTGGAGGGTAAATAAACAAAGTTCAGTTTTGTACTTGTGTGTTTTTTGTTCAGTTATGAATAAATGCAATGAACGGTCTATAAATATGGGGGTTGGAAATGCAAACGCCGAAGAAAAGGTTTCAATGAGACCTCAAACAGTTATTTTCTAATATAATTAAATTGCGGTACGAATGGAAATGGAGTTCTCTGTAAATTGTGAACAATTTCAGAGTTGAGAAAATTAAATTGAAACGTTGTAAGCCAAGATCTCTGTCCGTCATTGTTGTCAAGTTTTAAGTCAAATATTTAATAACTTTTATTTAATATTATTAAGGCTTTTTAATTCGTAAAAGTGGTCATGCTTTTTTTATAGATATATGTTAAGAAACAATTTGATAGCTTTAGTTAAATTTGAACTGTCAAAACACGTACTCATTTTAAATCATTTGACAGTGACAGTGTTTTTTATTTTTATGTATTGGGTCCACAAACAGGGCTCTACAACTAGACTACGAATTAACATCGTACTAAGAATTATAACAATCAGTTTGTAGGCCCTATGCACAGTGGACTTAAGAAACAATTTGATAGCTTTAGTTAAATTTGAACTGTCAAAACACGTACTCATTTTAAATCATTTGACAGTGACAGTGTTTTTTATTTTTATGTATTGGGTCCACAAACAGGGCTCTACAACTAGACTACGAATTAACATCGTACTAAGAATTATAACAATCAGATTGTAGGCCCTATGCACAGTGGACACAGCATGCACTAACATTACGAAACTATTTACAATTAAGTCAAAAAATCAAAAAAAAGTGTTGCCGTATATTGAAAAATTTCCCCATATTTTTTTTTTAAAACAAAGTTTTACTGGCAACTTTAAATGTAAAGAAATACACTAATTTTTGTTTCGATATTAAATGTTTATTTATCCATTTACAACGATTTGGATTCGTGACTAAGTGAAATGTAATCCAATTTATTTTTATTTCTGTTTGGGTTAACGAGTCTGCGATTTGTTAATTTTGTTACTACTAATTTTTTTTAATTTGAATATTGTCTGCGGTCACGATTAAACCTGTAATACATCTGTCTGTCACTTGTTTTTTTTAAATATACGTGTTATATGCATATGTAATACACATAATTTAAAGAGTGGTAGGCAGACTGATGATGGCATTTGCCCAGTATGCCGTCCTGGGGAAGTAACACCACTTTCAAGCTGAACACCCGTGAAGTAACCTAGTCGCGTTTCGGGATCAGCTTGGAGGTAGCCGGGATAACGAGAGGAGCGTGCTCTGTGAGTATGGACAGAGCACATTCGTCTCTTTAAGCCGGCATAGTGGAGTCGACTGTTGCGCGCGGACATATGTCGTGGTAACAGTTGTCTATGCTCATGGCTATCAATAAAAAATAATAATAATGTCCCAATTCCAACGGTTAAAACCGTTACTGCCTTAATTAATATTGTGGGGCATTACGTGAACAATTTTCCCACTATGTCATATCATCATTATTACAAATCTTTGCAAGCTAAAATTCGAATATAAAAGGACATGCCATTACAGCCTTTATTACTTAAATTATACAGGTGAAATTACCATAGAAGTCAATGGTTGTTGAAACGTTTTGTTAGTAGCGTTGTATGTAGTCAATAAAAGCAGCTTAGTAGCATCGATAACTTTGTGTTTTGCGATATTTATGCGTTCCACTTGGCCCAGTGCATGTGTTTCCATATTGAGCACGATTATAGTTGGACCATTAAATTGCTCATAGTTGCTCTAATTAACTTTGACGAACAAAGTTTGGCTGTCAGACATTCAACAAACACTTGACGAATCAATGCGAATAGGGCTCCAACAAAGCGCATTTACTCGTCACAATAAATATAAATGAAATAAATTTAATAATTATAAATTTGATTTAGCTGCTGTATACTGGCATTGTCCACTTACATACTAATGTCATAATAATATATAATAAATCTACTATGATGTAGAAGAATAGCTGCTGTATACTGGCATTGTCATCCTATTGTATACCTAAGGGGTAGACATAAAATGACATTGGTTATGTCCAAGCTTTATTATCTATAAGATATTCATCTAACGTCTAATATGATTTATGAATAAGTTTGCTTTTTATGATTTTCTTGAACTGATAAAGACGGAGGCTACTAATATATTATTAAGAAAATTTACTAAACCTAGTTTATTTTTTCTGCCTTTGAACTTAAACAATGAAATAATATATAATTTGTGGGTTTCAACTGCCCAGTATATTTAAGGAAAAAAAAATCGCAATTTAAACTGTAGTCCTGCTATCTTCACAATTGGTTTTGTTGTATCGAAACAGTTCGTGGTAACGATACTTATTACGTCGCTATTTTAGTTTAATAGAAAATAAAATTGTAGTTATATTTTTTGTGCATGTAAACTGCATAAAAAGGAATAAAATATATTTGAGAAATGATCAGGTGATCACAGATCAAACTACGCTCAAGTGTTATTTGTAAATACGGGCCCTACTTTGTTATCCACTAGGTTAATATCTTAATCGGAAAAAGTGCGGTCATTTTAATGCTACGTTCACACTTGTCGGGTGTCGGATCCGGATTTTAATCGGATGTTCCAGTGGCAGAGTATTTTATATGAAGCTATTCACACTTGGCCGAGACCGATTTTGTGTCGGCGCCGACAAGAAATGTTGGCTGTATTGCGAGCCCTTTACGGCCGGATAAAAATCGTGCCTATGAGTAAGTATGACGCTGTTCACATTTGTCGGATGTCTGGGCCGATAACTCAGTGGCTTCAGTGCAGATGCAGTCTCTAAATCTTGTATTTTGGTAGTTTATGCTCACTGATATTCGAGCCAACAGATCGTAGAATGTATTTATTAACATTCTAAAATAATTGAAAAACTTAATTTCGTCATTTTTCAATTCGGTTATTAAGTTTTGAAATGTTCCCAAACTAAATCTTTCCCTCAGGATTGGGTGCACCTAATATTTTCTTTCTGATGTCTTTATCCGTTTTTTTCTCAAAATTATAATACATCACAACAAGAACTTCGTCGACGTCCATCGTGTACAATCGCCTCGCGTAAAGTGGAAAAATTTGACTTCAGCTTCAACGGGGTCCGACAACCGACTAATGTGAACAGAGGCGCCGACATCCGAACCAAACAAATGTGAACGTAGTGTAACTCGTCAACTAATTAATTAGTCCAGTAATAGATTGTACTATTTCTTTTGTTTTGATACATAATTTATAACAAAAATAGTTAATAATGATTTGTTTGTTCCCAGGTGAGTGATTTGGAAGCAGCGATTATGACTTCCACTTCTTGAATGCATTATTCTCAAGGTAAGGAAAATTACATTCACGAATAATCATTTTGTAAAATTTCAATTTATTAACTAAGCACCTTTCAGTGTATATACATATGTTTGTCTACAAATTCTAAATGTATGTATCAGCGTGGAACACAAATACCAAAGCACAATAAACACAGGTACACTCAATGACAGAATTGTATCTAGTTTGTTAATGCAGTACAGCTAAATAAACAATTAACTCGTATTGAACACGAGCGCTGATGAGGGGTTTACCCCATTTAGACCTTGAGATTTTGAACTTCATTTATTAAAGTTACAAATTCAAACTCGATAGGTCGATGCAACTCCCTATTTAGATACACCAAATTATTTATATGACTGCTACGAACTCTTTTTTATTCACGTCTGTTACTTTTTATAAAGAATATAAAGTAAAAAAAAACGTGAACAAAAAAGAGAGATTCGTTCAGTGAAGACGTCCCACGCCGTGGTATGTGATGTCAATATGTGACAATTATATTTTTTATAAAAAGTAAAAAACGTAAATATAAAAGAGTTCGTAACAATGACCATTCTTGAATTATTGATAAAAAATTGGTTCAAGTTGTAAATTATCAAAAGATCATATAGTTTAAAATACGTATTTAAAACAAATATTAATTAACAAAGCATTTTACACTGAATGAAGCTGTAAATGACAGTCTATGAAAACTGATTATATCTGATAGTTAATATTATTATAATATTTATTGTTGAAGTGAACAAGACGCTATTACAGTTGCTACGTATTGACAAGTCCAAGTATTCTAGTAGAAATCTACAGATGATGTTAGCGAATAGAATTAATGTTGCGATTATTTTAATCCGATATTTCGAAAGCTTTGCAGCCAATAGCGAATTAAAGAAATAAACGCTATAATAAGCCGCTTAATGTATTTTTAATTCGATTTATAGGCATAGGTAAATATAATTTAATAAGCAGTTTTTTTGTTGATTATTTCATGTATGTAATGAATTGTTTTCACGAAATCATATAACAAAAAATATACGGGTCAAAATGTAAAAGTGAATTTGGTTTAAACCCTGATGAGATATCGAAGTCAAATATTTGCACTTCGACTGTACCGCATTGTCGAGGTTTGATGAATTAAAATCACCTCGTTGTGAGAATAATACTATGGAATTATAATAATAATAAATGAATAATTGATTATGTGTATGCTTTTTTTAAATATAAATATGTATAATACATTATTTTTGTACGGAATTAGCGAATTAAGAATGTACTTGGTATGGGCCCGCGCATATTTAACCATTTACCTGAGATTATAAGAGGCATTGATAATTTAAATATATTTTTAAAACTAGATTTACCAGACCAGTCAAAATGACTGGTCTTGCAAGATCAAATTAAAATTCCTACTGCGTGTAACATTTTCTTTAATTCTTCTAATCTTCTTTAATTTATAACAAAAGAATTAGTTTTATGAATTTTATATTATTTTATATATATTTGTAACAAATATATACTTTTTTGCTTTTGGTAGAAATAGGTATATTTAAGCTGGTAAATCTAGTGTTAATGAACAAGTCCTACTATTCAATTAGTAAATTTACGAGTGACATTTTGTAAGTTTAAATTTAATATTTAAATTGACATTTATATTATAGTAAAATTTAATTGTATGAATTATTTGCATGCCATATACATTATGTAAAATATGTGATACCGCTAACATTATTTTAAGACCTATATTACTTACCATATTAATGGCAAATCAATGAATTTGAAATTCTTTATATTATTTTAAAGCAATTGTGATCGGACGAGTCTATATCTATAACCATGATTCTAGTAGTCGAAATGAATATTATCATTGTTTTATTTTGTTATTTATGATGAGAAATAATAAATAAAATATATAATACTTGTCTAATGAGAGATTATAATTAAAAATTGCAATTAGTCAGAATTTACTGAAATTTCGGGAAAGCATATGACGAGAAGAAGTCACAAGTATCTTACCAATCGTAGCCTCTACAATATAATGTTAGTATTAGTAGGTACATTCTTTCTTAACTGTAAATGAAATTTTTTTTAAAAATTTGATAATGGAATTTTTGCTTCAACAATTTACGAAGTAATATAATAAAGCTAACTTAATCAATTTGGTACACATAGCAAGCAAGAGAGCCATGGGTGGCTAAATTTTGTGAGGATACGACTCGTCTGTCAGTTTTCACCCCTAGACGTGTGTTCTGGTTGATTTCATGCAATTAATGGGGGATTTATTGTCACAATTAACGTTGGATAGATGTCGGGGATGAAACTAAAGTCTGCTGTACACTAATAGAATTCAAAAGTAGCGCGTATTTTGTTCCATATAAAATATTAAATTTTATTTAAAATTATAAAATTAGAACGAATATTCTTTTAGTGAAATCTAGTTTTTATAGATAAATAATTATAATAAACCCATTTTTAACACTAGATTTACCAGACCTGTCAAAATGACTGGTCTTGCAAGATCAAATTAAAATTCCTACTGCGTGTAACATTTTCTTTAATTCTTCTAATTTTCTTTAATCTATAACAGAAGAATTAGTTTTATGAATTTTATATTATTTTATATATATTTGTAACAAATATATACTTTTTGGCTTTGGTAGAAATAGGTTAATTTAAGGTGGTAAATCTAGTGTTAATGATAATTCGCAGACAAAATATTCTTTAAAAAATTTATAAACAAAATAAATATGATAATAAACCTTATAAAATATTTTAACTTAATTATTAATTATACATTTAAATCGAGAAATTTAATAAACATATTTTATTCAACACGTAATCCAATCTATATCTTAGCTTTGAGTACAACATGGACTTTATCAGTTGAAACTGTCGAGTGTAAAACAGTACATTCGGGGGAGTCCCAGTAATCAAGGAAGCGTGATCACGTACAATGCGTACAGGACGAATATTTGAGTTGAATAGGGACCAACCCTTTTGGAAACATACGGCAGCCTTTTGATATTAAATGAAGCTAAGACCATACTGTCTTTTGTTATTAACTTTAAACCAAAGGTGTGAGATAAAGTGAAATGGAATGCGTAGTGTACTATTTATAGTTTTATATTAGACTGTACAATAATACATTTCCTTAATTTACTCGTGTGAGGTAAGGCGCCAATCTTCATTTGTTTCTTTATTATTCTATAGTATATATATATTTCACGCAACAACTACTTAACCGATCATCATGAAACTATGTACACATATTTTTGGAGGTACTACAAGTAGCATAGGATACTTTTTATTTTAAAAAATAATTATTTTTTACTATAGTTTCCAACTGACTACAGTTTCAGCTGTTTGGAATCGTATTGATTCGTATTAAATGCGAGCGAAGCCGTGGTTAAAAGCTAGTATTCTATATATTATTATATTATATAGTAAGGTAAAGAAAAAGTTGTGAAAATGTGATAATTATTAGCAGAGCCTGTCGTCCCGGGGTAGTACCATCGTTTTTTGACATAAGAGAGACGATTATAATATAAAATGAAAATTACGTCATATTCCTTCACCCTTCGTAAGGAATGATAAATGTTAACAAAAATACATGAATTTCTACATAATTACTATCGCATTATATTTTATGACAACGCTGACAATCTGAGGTAGGTCTTGGTTGGGAGGACAAATTTTCAAATTACACCGTCATTTATCAAAACGCTGAAGGTGTCTGCGTTATATTTAGAGAGGGAAATTCGACCTTAAGTAGCAACTGTGGTAGGCAGACCGAAGCTATGGTACTAAAATTTGACATATTCATAAATCCTTTATTTCTATTTTCTATTTCTAATCTAATTGGACTTGTCAAAATATAACTATTGCATAATTGCTAATTGCATATTCTTTTACATACCATTGGCATTATTTATCAGCTAACCTTTGTCAATGTGAGTAGTGACATTCAAGGTGCAATGATATGAAAATAATAACACAATACATGCCAATAATATACTCAACACGATTATAGTACTTGAAGAATAAAAAGCAATTAACTCATAAAGTTAAACGATAGGTATTTGACATAATGCAACCTTGAACTTTTGTTTCTCTCCCTTCCAGTCTGGGGTTAGTTCTAGTGCCGTCTGAAGTGTATATAGCTATTTCATATAGCACACGAGGGTGTTATAAAGAGGTTATGCTACTGATTGTTCATACTATGGGTTCAACTTTTTTAAAAATAATTAGTATTTTTTTTGATGTGAAATGTTGAGCAGCGACGCTCGCAGTGGCAGACCTTCGTGACTTGTCGGCTTTCTTCGGCTAGTATTCGTGTATAACTGTGTTATTAACTTTTGCGTTTGCATATGTTTCTTTTAAAAAATAAGTGTCGGTGTAAATAAATCGATACTCAATACTAATTCATATAAATTCGTCAATCGTTAAAAGCATAAAATATTTTTATATTTTTCGATCACATTGAAACATCTAAAATGCCAATTTGGTATCGCATCTTGATTCTAGATCGGGGACGCGACCTGGATTCGATCCAAGGTAATACAGTAATACTATGATTTTTTAAGATTATGTGAAAAATTGGACATTTTTATTTAAGATAGAACAGTAACTTACTAAGATATAAGTATTTTTTTACTTTTATTAAATAATAATGATAATAATTATTTGCAATAATAATATTAAGCGAAGAAAGCGTCAGATTGAAAGTCACTGACGCTCCATTGGCGCTGTCTATCCCTGAAAAAAATAAATAAAATTATTATTATTGTTGGGGGAAATCGCAGGCAATGAGACAACGAGTATATTTAGTTTATATTTGTAAACACAATTTATTGATACGTCGTTCACGACAAACCGAACAAGACAACGTCAAAGTCATATTCTCTCTCAAGATAGACTTCCATGTGGCCAAGCATACATTCATATTCTCAACAATTATTTATTTAAAAGTTTAATTAAATCGATATTATTATTTTTTAAATACAGATTAAAATTAAATCCAGAATGAAATATTTTTAATTTTTATTATTTATATTTTTTAATTTCTAGCTAACGGAAATATTGGTCCGAAATTAATGTGTATAAATTTAATATTAAAATGGAATTATCATAACTGTCATGCTAACTATAGATTTAATTATAAATCTGTTTTAAAAATGATATAAAAAATTAAAATACATAACCACGACATGATTTATTATACCTTGAAACTTAATTTAAAATTACATTGATACTTTAGTTAAGAGCACTACAACTAATCGCTAATACTTAAGCAGTAATGCATTACGTGAGGATTTGCTTCAGTTTGCTGGAACGTGTCACTATCTGCACATGCATTATTAAGTGGCTTTGAGTGACGAGACGCAGCCCGGAATGCGTTTACACGATTCAAGCGACTTGACTTGGCTGGCACTCGGTTACATAGTACATGCTTTTTGAATATCACTGAAACATCAATAATTTAAATATACATTATATATTTATTAGATATCACGTGTTATTTAAAAAAAACTTTCCTTAAATCTATTTGGCTCTAAAGGAAATTATTTAAAATTATTTTGCTTATAATTCCCGCTACATTAGGTCGATGAAGGAAAATAACCTCCACCAACATTCAATAACTTGTATCGACGCGTTTCGCTACTTCACGTGGCATCATCAGGATACGTGTGGTCGCTTCGACGACCGATTGAAATTAAATAATTTTTAAATAATTTCCTTTAATATGGATTTCCGCAAAGTAACGCCTGAAACAACCAATTACTTCGTTCCTGCTTTTTATTATTGTTTAACATCTAAACTATGTATTTTTGTAATTTTATTAGAAGTGTAGTATCTATCCCTTTATGACCTTGAGCATGCCGTCCTATCCTATAATTAAAATTTCATTTAGTTTGTATACTATAATAGTAGTCCTTTTTATAATATGTAGTCTTAATGTAATTTTGTAGGTAGGCATTATAAATAAATGATTATAAGAGTAGGCATTGCAATTAAACATATTAGGATGATACATATATAGTATATAAACATATATACTTACACATATACATGTAAAGAAACGACATTTCATATTTGCCATGCTTCGCAGCGCCATAGTCTCTGGTCGTGTCGCGATTGTCTATGGACGTCATGACACAACGCCACGTTAATGCGTATAAATTATTAAAATAGAAAAGTTGTTAAATATTTACTTGAAATATCGTTTCTTTAATTTCAGGTAAGTAATTTTTAATGTTATACACAATCGTGTAATATTAGTATAGTCAAATATTAATAAAAATACTCTTTAATTTCAGTTATTGAAACATTTGGTTTTATTTACAACAAAGAAAAGTGTCTACTAAAAAAACTGCGCCTAGTGTCTTATATACATATATAAATTTAATATATACTAATATTATTGAGAAGGAAAGAGATATAGTGACTGAAATTCCAATTTAAAGATTAACTATTAAAAGATTAATTTAGGGCAGTTTAGAGCATTCAATTATATTGTTTAGGGACAGTAATTTATGTGTTTTCAAAAATCATAATTAATAAACAACACTTTTTGTAAAGTAAAGATAAAGCGCCCTCTGAAGGAAGTGATAGATACCAAAAAACGTTTAAGGACGTGCGCTGTTAATCGAGGAATAGAATGGCCGATTAAGAGTTTTCAGAGAAGGCTTTTAAGAAGATGTTATATGTATATGTAAAATTTATATTTTTCAAAAATTCATAAATGTTAAACTAATAGTTGTCATGTAGATTAAGATATTTAAATCGACTTGCCCGTGTAAACGCGCTACCGGAACTCGGTGCCTCTTTACACCCCAACGTCTGGCTCACCAGACAGGCAGTACATATAGCTGTAGAGAGCGTGCCATTGAAAAGGCAAGTATGAAAAGGGTACCCCTATATTGCTACTTATAGCGTTTTTAATCAATCTTTTCCAAAGTTTTTTTATTAGTATATATTCATCATGATGCTCTTTTTACGACGTTTTAGCTACGGTTCTGTAGTTTTTTGAAAGCTAAAACTTTATTTATAGAACTTATTCGTATGTTAGGAATTGATATGACTTCAATTGGATGCGATTTATGTATCGGGAAACGGACAAACAATTTTTGCAGATTTAAAAAAGAGTTACGCAGTTTAATAATAGTTATTATTAAAATAGGTATATCTACAATATAGGGAAGAAAATATATTTATAAATTCATTTATAAATAAATACATATATAGGTATAATACATATATATTTCACCTTTTAGGCTCTTGCGCATAGTTACAAACCCTTAACTGTGTTCTAACGATAGCAGCACTGAACAATACACAAATTTAATACCCAGATTCGAAACAAATATTTAATTTTCTTTTTTTTACAATAATTTCGTATTTCAGTAAACATGTAAAAAATAAATTTTAATTTTGTTTTTCATCTGGAATTGATCTTCCGTGTGACTAGTGGGCTTATCACGAATTTAGTCTGGTCTTCGAATCGAGCTGTCACAAGCAAAACGGATCCGTTAGCAATCGAGATCATGAATTTTTACTAACGAATAACGAGCACCAGCAATATATCGAATGAACGAAAGATCGAGACGTTCGAAAATTAACAAAAAGTATCTACAATATTGTAGTTCCAAATCTGCACGCGGTGGCGCTGCTCAAATTTCCATACAAATCGCTTGAAGCGAACTCGGTTCGAAAGCCAGACTAAAATTCGTGATAAGCCCACTGATTGACGTAAATTATATACTTACATAATGAAGTATATAAAGAAAAAGTAAAGTATGTAAATGAGTCAATAGGTATATATTAAGATCATGTCGATAAATTATTATAAAGGCATTGTTTTGTGACAATAGCGTCACGTCCAAGTAATGCATTGTTGGTGCAAATAACGGGATAGCCCATTGTGTTGATGTAGCTACAAAACTGTGATGTGCCATAACCTGTAATACGAAATTGTAATTTATTATAATTAGTCCTACAATTACTGAGATTTTTTCACACTATCGGCAGTTCACTCTTCAACTCTAGTGATAACATATACGTGCATATACATATTTTAGTTCGAAATATACATATTATATTATATATGTATATACTAGGAAGCCTATAAGATTTATATCGTTTATTATGATTATTGATTTTCTGAATAAATAAATATTATATTCCCCATAAAGAGTAAGCTATTTCATGAATTTTGTTAACTTGTCAGTCAGGAAGCAGATATTGTTATTTGCCGATACAAAATATAGCCTCAGAAGCAACGTTTCTTCACTGCTACTATCTCTACTTTACCGTTTTCCTTAAAGCTACGTCTTGCTGTCTCTAGTTCGACCGCAGTCGTATTCTTGTCGTTTGAATTTAATAATCTAATCAAATATTTATATTACAGACATTATACAATATACCTAGAGATAAAACAGTAATACATACTGAACACATATATTAAACCGAAGATTAGATGATAGACGAGTTTCTTGTAGTTTTCTTCTCGTCATACGCCTTTCCGAAGTCATTGTAGAGTCTAACGATGAGCAAGTACACACTTTAGTGCCTATGCTAATAAACTATTTTCATTTCTTCAACAGTCTGCCTACCTTTGATCAAATTTAAGTTTAAATATATCACCGCTATGTCTATATATGTTCTTTAAACTAGTCAACGTACGTAAGCCGTAACAATATAAATAGAATTGTATAATTGTCGGTCAAGAATAGTGCTCCTGATCAGATAGTAGGTTGCCAGACTACTGCATTTGGCCGCGGAACAAATATGAGTGGAAGTCGTTTTAATGGCCGACTTTTTATGTCCAAACTATTAAATAAGCCACGAAGTAAGATTCTTTGCCAAATTAGATCATATCCTACTTGACGAATAATCTACTAACGAATTTAATTGGATAGAAGAAAGTTCTAGCTTTAATTCTATCCAATATTATCCCTTGTGTGAATGTGAGATTGTTTGTTACGTTTTCACGCAACAACTACTTAACCGATCATCATGAAACTTTGTACACATATTTTTGGAGGTACTAGAAGTAACATACGATACTTTTTATTATTATTTATTACTATAGTTTCAAATTAGCTATAGTTTCAGCTATTTGGAATTTTTGAGGTTAGGTGTCATTATTGTGGTTAGATGCCACTTTATTACATAAGTGTGATAGGCATTGTCTGTTGACTGAAATATGAAACATCTTTGAACTTCATAATACTTTATATCTTAAAGATATAATTATATTGAATTTATAACCCACTACACAAACTAATGATGGGTTTAGCCGAGTCTGCTATTACGTGGTGCCACTATAACTAAAACGACTAACTTAGTCAGCTTTTATCGTCACTATTGTTTCTCCAGACTGTCTTTCAACACTGCTGGGTTGCATCAAAATATATAGTTTGGATCGGTGTTCATTTCTATTTGCAAATTCTAATGTTGAAGTTTAGTAAGCCGATATAGAAATCTAAATATATATAACTCAAAGGTGACTGACTGACATAGTGATCTATCAACGCACAGCCCAAACCACTGGACGGATCGGGCTGAAATTTGACATGCAGGTAGATGTTATTGCGTAGGCATCCGCTAAGAAAGGATTTTGATCAATTCCACCCCCAAGGGGATAAAATAGGGGATGAAAGTTTGTATAAATCTTATTAGATTTTCGACTGATTGAACTGAAATTAAAGATTGGAGCTACTATGATGAAGACGTCCACTTAAATATGATGTATTAGTTTGAACCTATCAGTACCTAACTATACCTAATTAATAATAATACTTCTTAACGCGAGCGAAGCCGCTGGCAAAAGCTAGTAATATATAAGTTTGATGTAGCAGCTACCACGGTAGCATTATTGATTATAATGGCCTACCCTCGAGGCAGAACTGATAAAAACTTATGCAACTAAACTACCGCTGCCTTCCTTACTATTATTTAAACGAGAATTTCTGCTCTGATAAAAGTTAGTCTATTATTTTCGTGTCCGGACGCCCTATCTGTACCTCGGGGCTGTTGCAAAGAATCGAAATATAAGTTGCCGATTATCGCTCGAATCGTATTGAGTTATGCTTTTGGAGAGGGAAAAATTATGTTTCTGATTTATTATCCAATATACCTATACCTACTTGCATATTTTGTTCATTCATCCTTAATTTTTTTATAGTATTAACTATATCTATTAAGATACCTTTAAATATGTAGTACAGTGATACCTCGATATACAAGTGTTTTGAGATACGAGCCGCCGAGCGAGCGATATTTTGCTTTGAGATACGAGGAATCGCACAGACCCCAACATGCGCCCCGATCTACATTCGCAGCAGTATACGGTGCTTTGAGATACGAGCAAGGTTACGAACCAAACCAAACTCATATATCGAGGTACTACTGTACTTATACCCTTAGTAAAATAGAAAAATAACAAGTGAATTTCTCAACAAAAAAAAAGCCGGAAAAGTGTGAGCTAATTTTTTGAAATGTATTTTCTGCATGCAACGATCTAGTATTTAAAAATTGCTATTAACTAAAATGACAACTGGCAATTATGAAATAACTTGTCAAACATTGACTGGAATATTTAACACGGTCTGTTAAATATTCCAGTCACGTGATCTTTAAATAAGTGATATGCAACTAAACGATGCAATTAAACCTATTATCACAAATCAGCGATGACAACTGTTATTATTGTCGTGTAGATTGAATGGCATGTCATGTTGGCATGAGTTGTTGATATTTAAAGGCAATTTCAGCAGAATTCATTATTCCCCCTTTCACAGGACGTTAGGAATATAATGTGTTTTATTCAGTTATGACAAATTCTTAAAGAAATAACAAATCTTGTTTCTTTAAAAGACTAATATGGGCTATCAAATTTTACGGCATGTACTTCGTTAAAAAGACATATCATCTCATTAATTTTTGGCCTGTGGAACATCCGTAATGCGTCCGTCGAAATAGCGGAACCAGTGTTTCAGTAGTATAGGTATTTAGTATGAGTAATTTGTAAGATTTCAATTTTCATTACTCAAGTCACGTGGCAAATAAAGATTGTCTTATGATAAAATAAATCATAATATTCCGTTGTAATCATGTGAAGTAAAATGTAATATAGAAATGTAGCGGCTATCTCCACTAGCCACGCGTGGTCGCAACCCGCAAACATCGACCAATGGTCCCGCTATATTGACGATCGGGTTAAAAACGTTATAAACGGTAAACGCATGTTGTGATATATATCTTCCCTTGTATATAAAAATAAGAGAGTATTTGATGGACGCCATCTTAAATCGGGAGAGACTCGATTCAGAAATAGTTTTTCTAATTATGATTGTCATGCTACTTCGCAGGTTTCTGAATGCCATAGATTTTACAAGTTATAGATAGGTCTTTTATTTTGAAAATATTATTTACTTGGAAATTCAAAATGCTTAGGGTACATTTTTACTTAAGAATTTCATTACTTAGTCCACGTTATTCTTAAACTCTATACCTTCAAGAATAAGCAGAAACTACGAAGTCCCAGTGGCTTTTCTTTGTACATACCACCTGCATATGTATATAGGGGATGTTTAGACATTTTCCATGGAAATATAAGGTTCTTTTAACAGCTGTATTTTGAAAACTAATATGTCATTATGAGAGTTAAAAAATATTACTTAATAAATGTCGTGTCTATTAATTTTTGTATTGTATTGTATTGTATCTATGGTCTGTATCCAAGAATGATTCAGAGTCGTTGGCAACTCTTTCCAACTTCCTCTGTTTCAGTCATAAAATTTATATTTTGATTACCACATTACTACTTAAATTTGTTTTTACCGTTATTACTTATTTATGATTATAATCTAATACATAATACATAATCCAATGAATAATCTAGCTAGGACAAATTGTAGGTACCACAGGAACCGTATAAAGGTATACCATTAAGATCCAAAACAAATGCATATATTTAAAAACTAATAATAATTTCAATTTTATATTCGAAATCGAATCTGGGGGTCTACTCAGGAACACTTACGGGCAGAGGCGGCTCGTCCTAAAGAGCGCTGGTGCAGTGCACTCCCACGAAAATTACAGAACTTATATTACAGCGGCGTAGATATAGGTAATATAATATACTATTGTATAGGTATAGTAGAATAGAATGAATGTAATGTAAGGATAGTATGTATTATGAAGAAATATAGATTACTTCTGTAATTTTCGTGGGAGTGCACTGCACCAGCGCTCTTTAGGACGAGCCGCCTCTGCTTACGGGTCTGTAATCATTCACAATATTACAGATTTGACAGCAACGTCACGAGGGATAGGTCACTCAATGTTTATTTTACGGACATTTGATATAACTTTTTACGGGCTTATATCGTATCACGAAACTTCGTATATGCCTGGGTAGCCCCCCGGGAACCTTTTGATTAGCCTGTTATCACCATAGAATTCTACTATCCAATATTTTTATATTAATAATCTACCCTTATATACCCGTACAAATACATATTTGTTTTAAATAATCAACGAAAATTGTTCGAACGAGTAATGTACATGCGTGTATTTGTCCCGGGGCCGCGCGTGGGCGTATTCAGGCAATTAATAAGTTACACTTCTGAATGTCCGAGACAAAATGCGGGAGCTTCTGAACGGACGTCCTGTGTGCAGCTGTCGCTTACCACGTACCGTCAGCAAGAGAAAGTGATATTGAAAAAGTTTTGTCGTTATTGGTTTTTGTAATTTACATGCAGGTGTTGATTTTTTATTGAATAAATTATTTCACACATTTTTAATCATAGATATTATTTTGTTGAAAAGTATGTTATGAAATTCAATCGTTCGGAGAATAGTTACAGTCAATAAATGCAAACAGAACATTTGGATTAGTATGGTCGGCATAAATACGCGAAATAAACACAGATTTTGTTATGTTTCCGTAAATTTTCAAAAAATAAACATGTATAAACAGTTAGAATTTTGTATGCCAACTGTCCAACGTCTAGACCTAAGAACTGCATTGTCCAGCCGCTTTGACTTGCCACTGTTGACTTTACCGTGCGCCAAGAGCCTCGGGGTGACGTCCGAAGTCCCGGCGTAACATTTCAAATCCCACAGTAGATCCCGAAGGCGTTTTTACATAACCGCTTACAATAAGTAGAAAAACCAGTTTAAGCAAGCATTCCAAATGGGTCCTTGCAAATTTAAAAAAAGAACAATTGAATTATTTCAGTATTTGATTTTTTTTTAAGTTTATTTTTAGTAAATGGGCTTCAATAGAGCGCTTTTACTCGTCAATACAATTATAAATGAAATAAATTTATTAATTTAATAATTGTCAATTTGATTTAGCTGCTGTATACTGGCATTGTCCACTTACATACTAATGTCATAATAATCTACTATGATGTAGAAGAATAGCTGCTCTATAGGGGCATTGTAATCCTATTTGTATAACTAAGGGTAAATATAAAATGACAGATTATGTCCAAGCTTTTTTATCAGTAAGATATTCATCTAACATATTTATACTATTATATTTAAAAAAACAATCTAAACCAATTTAAAAGATTTTAGAATATGCATAGGAAATTAATATATAAATATATATATTTTTTAAATTAATTTTTAAAAACAAAAGCACTCTGTAAACGCGCAACTCGAAGTTGGACTATTCTCTACCGCCTCCCAATTTAATTAGCTAACTTCTAAAACGGGAAGTCGAGCGTGAAAATGTGTGTATTTCATGTAGAGAAATTTGTATTAACGTATTAACCCACAATTTACACACTGTACACTTCCCTGGAATCATTTTATTTCATGTAAATAATAAAAGTTTAATTGTTTGACTACCATTAATGTATGAGAAATCTGGAAGAAACATTACTAAGAAATAATTTAAATTACTAAAAAAATATATTTCAAAAGGCAAGATTTTCGAAAAAAAAAAAACCAATTTTTAAAATGCATACAGATAAAATAACTAGAGATCGTCTACCCACCCATGTGAGACACTATTAATAAAAATAGGTCTAAATTAGAACTTAATATAAAACCTAGCATCGCATATTCTTTACTGAGTATATATCATGTCAATTCGCAAATAAAAGTCTATAAAAAAGTTTACAATTTTATTTTAATCACAAAAAAATACCTGTGACAAAGTTTGACAGTTTCTCCCATAGGTAAGTATAAGAACATAGTTGTGAATAATGAAATATTATTCTATACAACAGTGACTAAGTTATAATATATTCTAATCAGGTACAAATTTACAACATTTAGCATACTTATGTTGTGAACTGAATAACAGATTTATTGTTAATCATACTGTGAGTAATACGTTTTTATTTTAAAAAAATCGAGATTATTTTAAATCGAATAGACCTCCAAATTCTGATCAGAATAACCCTTTACATGATCGCGCTCACGTCATCGGTTCTCGAGATACAGGGATTTGAAAAAAGTATTACTTATATGGTGCGTAACAGAAAAATGTGACGCGTAACAGAAAAATGTGACGGCAAATTTCTCTCATACCTCGATAAAGAACTCTTACTTCAAAAAATATTCCTAGATTCAAGTTTTAAAATTTAAAACAACCAGGGTAAAGCCGAGATAGATGCCCCAGTGGGATAGATGCCTCATACTCTAAAAACCTAACTTCCAGAACTCGCGACTAAGAATTAATAGTATAAGTAGGAGCCGCAGTCACCCCGCACCTTAATTACCCACGGACAATCACATGATGAGGATGCGTTTCACTCGTGCGAACAATTATCTCCGCGGCGAAATTCACGAACACGTCAAAGTTTTAAAGGTTAATATTTTGAGTTGTATAACTTTATAATTAGTAATAAATTCCGTTATATTTTTTATAACGTCAATATATTGGTTCATGGAGTCTGCATCTAGGTGTTAGTAGATGCCATTTTGTTTATAGTTTATTTAAAAAATATTTGGGCATCTATCCCTATTAAAAAGGATAGTTGCCCTGATTTTTAGAGGTATAGGTGCCCTTAGGGGCATCGATCCCTTCATAAACCGTATATGAAGTAAGTATATATTTTAAAAATGTTAATGTCTGTTATTTTTTTAAATGTATTTACGTATATTTATATTTGGACTTTTTACTAATTTAAGTATTACGTAAGTTTTTTTTTTTTTTAGGAAAACAGGCTAAACTTCATTTAGATTGGATAAAATAATGAAGATATCTTTATCGTGTTATTTTAATATAAAGCAGTATGATTGTGCAATGTGCATGTTGATACTTAATATGAATATTCTATAACAACAATTTAGAATTTATATTTTGTTGAATAAATGCTTGTAAAATTTAATTTAACAAAAGCTATGATTATGCATGTTGAAACTTAAGAATTTATATTTTAGTTAAATGCTTTAAAAAATTAATTATGGTCATTTGTGTGATATTGGAATTATTTTCATTAGAAGATATAATATCATTAGATAACAATTAAAAGGTTTAAAAAAAAGCATAATGTTTTTCATTATTATGGCACATGTTTCTTGGCGACAATTGCCGTTTTAGGAGTAGAACTACCTAACATTTGGTTTGGTAGTACTAAAGGGCATCTATCCCTCTCAGTATTTTTACGGTGGGCCAACTATCCATATAGGTAGGCGTCTATCCTCAAAAAAAAGGTTCCACGAAAAACTAATTTCTGAAAAATCTGTATTTGATAGGTTAAAAAATAATAACAATAATTCAACATGAAAGATTGAGCTAGCTATATTAATAGAAATTATTCGTAAAAAATTAATATTTTTGAAATTAGGTGGCTATTTCAAAAAGTGGGGCGTCTATCCCGGTTTTACCCTATATTAAGCAAGTTCTTCCTTCTTTACAAAACACATTCGTTTTGACTTCCCATAGAGACTCAATGGCCTTGGCCAGTCTGTTGGGATCTACAAAATCGCAATTTTACAAGAAAGCGATTTAAAGTTGTTATTGTACACAGTTTGTTTGTGTAGATTCTTCGTTGTTATATTGAATATCTCAAAACAATTGAATTTTTTAATTTTTTTTTTCATGAGATTAATGAATTATATTTTGATTGAAACCAAATTTTTCAAAATGTTAGTTCCTAATATATAAATAGGGTATCATCGTTGTAATATATAATAATAATTATTATTATTTCTTGATTAGGAACACCCACCTGACACTTTCGACATCGCTATCCATATAGTTTGAAATAAACAAATCACTCTAATATCGATAGTACATAGTTCACTCGTAAATCGTCAAAATGTGTTAAAGAGCTTGTCTAAGTAATTAATAATGACTGAATTAAACCCGCATATACCCGGAACACCCGGACCACCCGTCTACCCGGACATCGAATACCCTTACCCCTTGTGAATTATTTGACATAAACTTTCACTATTCCATTTATAACCAATATGGCGCGGTAACCTACACTCTGCCTACGACTCTTTTACCTTATAATATGCCGTAACTATATATATATACTAGCTGTTGCCCGCAACTACGTCTGCGTAATAATGAAGATGTTTCATATTTCAGTCAACAGACAATACCTATCACACTTCTGTAACAAAGTGGCATCTAACTATAAAAATGACACCTAACCTCAAAAATTCAAATAGTTTCATACTGCACAAATGCAAATGGAATTTATCAAAATCCTTTCTTAGGGAATGCCTACGTCATAGTAGCATTATGCATGCAAAGTCTCAGCCCTATCGATTTAAAATTGACAAAGTTTCATACAAACTTCCATCCCCTTGGGGGCAGAATTGATCAAAATCCTTTCTTAGCGGATGCCTACGTCATAATCACTGATCCCGAAACGCGACTAGGTCACTTCACGGGTGTTCCGCTTGAAAGTGGTGGTACTGCCCCAGGACTGCCATCATCAATGTGCCTACCACTTTTGTGTGCCTATACGTGTTGAATTACTTATAGCATTGTTTATATGCGACAAGAATGTATAATGTAATCATGAAGTCTCGACCAAATAGCTTATGTCATTGATAAATCGGTACATCTTGCCGTGAGGTATCCTCATCATGAGTGATAATGTCAATTATCAGCAACATCTTGTAATATTCCTTCCTAATTATGGTGGACTGTTGTGATAGATCGGGATGAAATGATTGATGTATACGTTGCGCTTTCTGAGTTCCTGGTGTTTGTTTTTTTTTTTTCAAATTAAATGTGATATAGTTTTTAAAAGTAACCCCCACTATACTGACCCAATACTGACCAGCATAAAGTATATTATATCCATATAGGTACCAAACGTATCATTAAAACAGGTTCAGCCATTTATACGTAAAACACATACAGTCAAAAATAATACAGCACTCAGTCAAGTCTCCTAATCCATGTTTGAACATTAATCGAAAATGACAAACATAGAAATGACATTTGGTTTACAATTTCACCTAATTTCCAAGTTACGACAGTCTCCCCTACAAACCAGTCACTAGAGAGTTCAATATAAAATGGGCTTTCATGATAATTAGTGTAATAATTGTGAAGTATCAAGTTCGAATCTTATCATGGCTTAGTACGTGTATGTGCTTTATAATTAATCCGCAAAAGATGTTCTTAATAATGTGAAATTCGCCGGACTAAAGAAAGAGTGAAGGGATTGCATTTACGAGTATATTTAGATCAATGATTCTCAACTATTGTGCCAAATTTTAGATATATAATAATGTTAATATTATTAAATAATATGATTTAAAATCTTTTTTTGTGTGCCGCCAAATTTTGAAATCGTTAAAAGTGTGCCGCAACAAAAAAAAAGGTTGAGAATTACTGATTTAAATTGATAGGAATGATTCAATTGTTTAGTTTTTATCATAATATAATATATAGACAAAGTTACTTACAAAAGAGATGCTTATATCCAGTGATTTTGCGCCGCCTTAAGTAGCTATGTCATTAGGTCGTCTTGTCGCATATAATAATTATTAAAGTTGTTTATTAGTAGTTTCTGTTAAATAAAATATAAGAACTATTTTTTGTTTTCGATAAAATTTTAAATTGCATCGAATACGATATTACGTAAACAAAAGAGGTGCAAATGCATTCAAATATTGAATCGAATGCAAATATTTAAAATTGATATCGGTTAGTGTGAAATAGGACGTTAAAAAAATGCTTCCTTCTTTTTTCAAACTTTTATTGTTTGTAAAATATGAATTTGTGATTTTGAATTTGATAATGTAATATTAAAAAGAGAAAAAATTTGTATTTTTGTATGTTTGTAACGAATTGGCTCAAAAACTACTGGACCGATTTCAAAAATTCTTTCACCATTTGAATGCTACATTATCACTGATCAATATAGGCTATATAAGTTACAAAAAAATAAGGATCCTTACTAAAACTACAATAATGTAACCCAAGGTTGCCAAATTTGTGCTGGAAAGCTATTGATGATAGAACAAAAAAATGTTGTACAATATTAAAGAACATATCAACAATATTAAAGTAGAACGGATTTTGCGACAGAAGTGTGATAGGCATTTTCTGTTGACTGAAATGTGAAGAAACATTAAACTTCATAGTACTTTATATCTACACTAGCTTTTACCCACGGCTTCGCTCGCATTTAAGTCATTAAATAAGTATCAGCGACAATTTCAACAGAAATGAATCAATATGATTTCAAACAGCTGAATCTATAGTTAGTTGGAAAGTATAGTGAAAAATAATTTTACTTCTAGAACCTCCAAAAATATGTGTACAAAGTTTCATGATGATCGGTTAAGTAGTTGTTGCGTGAAAACGTAACAAACAAACTCACATTCTCATTTAAAATATTAGTAGGGATTACTACGCGAACGAAGTCGCTGGCAACAGCTGCTAAATTATAAATATAAAAATAATTGAATTCCACATAAAAACAAATGAGCAACGAATGAAATCTAAAACATAAAGTTACATTGGTTTACCGCACAATGCGGTCATTTTTGAGGTCAGAGGAGAAATTAATTATGTACCAAAGCGTTACCATCTGCCACATCAGCGATATCCAATCGGATCAAATTAGTGTTGCGAATGCCCAAATGGCTACTGTTTTCGAATGCCCCAAATATTATGTACCATGGTTATTTTAATAAAGATTTATAAATATTATGTTTAGAGTTTCCTGGAATTTGTTCGTATTAAAATTGTAATTTTGGTTGGTGGGTGCCTCTCAGCCTTTGAAGAAATAAAATTTTTGAATCGCTCTAATTAGTTAATTTGTTGATTTTTTAAAATAATTTTATTTATTCTTTCTGATTTATGATCTCATGTGATTTTTTCCAAAAAATGCTAAGTGTTTTTTAAACTTTGAAATGATAGTTAATTATATACAAATAAATTATTAAAAAATTATTTACTAAACCCTAAAAACCCTAAGGATTTTTAAATACAACCACATATAGGTATATACTGGACTCTGAGGCCTCCACGTCAGTGTTTACGCGAAATTAAATCCACCGCAGTAGCTAAGGGTTAAGAGGGAAGAGTCCCCTGTGAATATATCATCAAGCCAGCATAGTGAAGTTAACATAGTTAACTTAGTATCAGATGAAACGCGCTCACATATCTACCCTTATAATATATTATTTTTTATTTAAAAGCATAATAATTTCTGGTATTAATCCGTATTATCATCTTACATAGTACATATAATTTTATTCTATTCTTTTACATCATCCATAGATTCCTATTTAAATACATGGACTTATCAAAAATACAATTATACTTAATAATATGCAGCAACTGTAATAGCGGCTTGTTCACTTCAACAATAGTTATAATAATATTAAGTATTAGATGTCATTTGTTTTTATAGATTGTCATTTCTAGTTTCATTTAGAGTGTAAAATGCTTTGAAAATTAATAATTGTTTTATATGTTTTTTTTATTTTTTTTTTAAATATTTTTATATACATATTATTGGATATATACATGTATTTTATATACATATGTGTTATTAATTTGACATTTATAGTAACCATTGTAATCTAATTTATAAATTGTTATTAACTTTTTTCTGAATTAAAATTCAGTTTTTTTTAATTTTTATTATTTTATGTACAGGCTATGATTGACGAGTTTCTTGTGATATTCTTCTCGCCATACGCCTTTCCGAAGTCACGGTAGAGTCTAACGATGAGCAAGTGCACGCCTTTAGTGCCTATGCTAATAAACGATTTTAATTTCATTTTATTTGAAATTCTGAAGCATTTGACAAGTTATAATACAAATTTATGCTGTTACAAAGGAAGCTTTTTGATAAGTTCAATTTGGACAAAAAATAGCACTCTCCTGCAAACCGACAAATATCAATTTACATGCAGTGTTGTGCAAAGTGAGGAGATAAAAAAAACCACGCACACACATTTTAATTTGTCGATTCGACCATTCCCGCAGTTGTCTGACCGGAAAACACAATCATTACAATTGAAAAAATGCAATTTTCCCAGAATAAAAAGAAAAACCATTTGTACGGAATATTTCGTTTCGAGTTTCCGTATGTTCTTTTTTTAAATATTTAAACTGCCATTTTATAATAATAATAATTCATACTAGAATATAAAATAAGATATTTAGAACGTATTAGTGTCATAATGACAAAAACATGATAAGTCAAAAAATAAATATAATTACAATATAAAATGTCATTAACAAACAATGCACCAAAGCTAAAAAGGGGACAAGTCTTAAACAAACGACTTTCACACGAACAGTCCGACCTGAAGCTGTCTAAACACCGCCGGGAAGGGCTAGGAGATTAAAACTTAAATAAATATTTATGCAGCTCTGTGAAACAGATTAAAACATCGTGTCTTGTCTCTCACAAGAAACTGGCCACGTCGTAAAATTTAATTTTCAAGCTTTTCGAATTTAGAATGGCAGTTTTACGACTGAAACTTCAATTATTATGTTGCTTCGCGATAGAGCTTTCGTAAGGGTTCGTACACGTTCGTCTTCAATATTTCATTTTTCCTCTTTTTGCTGACAATATAACTTCAAACTTATTATGTTTAATATTATATACAATATGTCCTAAACGCTTATACTTTATAGGGCCTCTCCAGGAGTGTTTAAACAAAAAAAAACTGACCACGAGTATGGACTCTATTAACGATATCTAATACTAGTTCAGCTTTTGATATAAATATTATATTTGAAGACAGTCTGTTGTATTTATATATTCATATATAACTAGCTTTTACCCGCGGCTTCGCTCGCATTTAAGTCCTTAAATAAGTCTCAGAGATCAATAGAAATGAATCAATATGATTCCAAACAGCTGAAACTATAGTCAGTTGGGAACTATAGTAAAATTTTTTTTTTTAATAAAAAGTATCCTATGCTACTTCTGGTACCTCCAAAAATATGTGTACAAAGTTTCATGATGATCGGTTAAGTAGTTGTTGCGTGAAAACGTAACAAACAAACTCACATTCACATTTATAATATTACTAGGGATATTTAAGTATATATGACATATCCCATTTCGGTTCTCGCCGGGTTTGTTAATTCACAGGATGTTCCCGTAGACAAATGATTTTTACATCTTATTTTGTACCCCTTTTCTTAAAATCACTTTTTAATGAAAAAATCTTTCCTTCGGCGCGTTCAAATTATTATTTCTTAATGCCTTTATAAGTAGCTAAATTGTCAGATGGCAGCTTTCTTCACCCATCTAATTTTTTTTTAATTATAAATAAACTATACTAAAACAAATTAAGTTTAAATAAAGAATTAATGAAGAAAATATATGAAATTAAACAACTGCACAATGAAAGCTCAGGTATTTCAGTAAAACCTTACGCTTTATATAAATCTTGTAAAACAAAAGAAATATAGTCAATAAATTAGACCACAATGCTATATACGTCTATTAGCTACCTACTTGAATGGCGATAAATCTCACCTCCCCAAAACACTACATTTTACAGCTTTTACTAGGCGATCTCCTGAATTTCGTTATTAGATTTCTAAAATTATACTTTTGACCTTGACAATTTGACCCGAATGTTTTGCAACCTAATGTATTAAACCTCAAATTTAGTACCTAGGGTTTCTTCATTTGTTTTCATTATTTAAATTCAATTACAAATTTTAATTTTGGAATACATATTTAACTGTGATTAAAAAGTATTTAAACAATAATTAAATGTAACAATTTATATTATTATATTAAATATATTCTAAGAAGAAACGTAATTTCAGCTAATGACGATAAATGAGGAAATAAGAAGTGATAAACCTCAAGGAATACAGGTCTAATAAAAGCAGGTCAAACAGGTACACAACCTCCAAAAAAAACTTTTCTTTTTAGTTGATAAATTTTTAAATGGAAGAGCACTGGTTGCTTGCGAATAGGACCCAAGAGGTTGTGGTTCAATGCACCGGTGCGCCTCAGGGCTTAGTATTGGGTCCCGTACTATACAAGATTTATGCTTTCGTTTCGCAACACACAATTCCAATGTTTATTATGAAAGTTGTAAACAATTTTACATTATTATAATTGATCCGATTTGTGTAATCATTACGATGGCAATGTTGTTTTATTTTTAAGTAGTGCATATCTTATGTAGAGCTTCTATAGTTTAGGTCAGCGGTTCTCAAACTTTTTTGGCGAAGGAAAAAGCCTTAATATAATTATAAAAAACTGATTTATATATATTTATTAATAATCATATTGCAACGTAATATTACGTAATATTTAGTTGGAATATTTAGATGTAACCTTATAATCTCCCTTTGGTAGGTATTTTTTGCAGTATTTTAGCCCTAGGGTTCCGCGGAACACCACTTTGATAATGGCTGGTTTAAGCTGTTTACAAATTTGATAATGTAATTTTGCATAAACTACACAAATTGTAACTCTTTGTTTCTGAATATGATTGTTCGACGCTTTGCCTGAGTTAGTTGTGATTTACAATACAAAACCGACCTTTGTTCTTATGTAACGCCTATTGATAGATCTCTGAGACGTTCGCAAGTTCTTTATGTTTGTAATAAATTTTAATATTTTGTTTATTATATCAATGCATTTTGTGGTTAAATTATATATAAAAACGGTTCAGGAACAGAACAAGCTTATTCTTAAAAGCCCCGTAACTTATAAATAAATAAATAATAAAACGTTTATTTTTAAAATAAGTTTTTACATTTTAATTGGTTGTTTCAGGCGTTACTTTGCGGAAATCCATATAAAGGAAATTATTTAAATGATTTTCCTTATAATTCCCGCTACATTAAGTCGATGAAGAAAAATAACCTCCACCAACATTCAATAACTTGTCTCGACGCGTTTCGCCACTTCACGTGGCATCATCAGGATACGTGCAGTATTTTGTAGCGGGAATTATAAGCAAAATAATTTTAAATAATTTCCTTTTTACAATTTGTTGCCCTTAACTTAACTATAATATAACTCAAATTAATGTAACATGTTTAATACACAATAACAACATAATATATATTATATAGAAAAGATATATATTTCATTTTATAATTACTGGTAGTATAATTGGTTGTTTCAGGCGTTACTTTGCGGAAATCCATATTAAAGGAAATTGTTTAAAATTATTTTGCTTATAATTCCCACTACAACATTCAATAACTTGTCTCGACGCGTTTCGCCACTTCACGTGGCATCATCAGGATACGTGTGGTCGCTTCGGCTTCGACTCAACGACTGTGGTTCTAATGTAATTTTGTGGGTAGGCGAAATAAATAAATAACAAATGTCTTATTATATATGTATGTATTATATGTGTAACATATATATATATATATATATATATATATATATATATATATATATATATATATGTTAGTGCAATATGAAATTTCTTTAAACGGTTCAAGAAAAGTCATAACTCGTCGTTTTATTACACGAGTTTATTAAGTCTCTCATATTTGTCTTAAGCGAAGGTATCATAACCTTATGTCTTATATTTTACCCCCCTTAACATTACCGACAGATTTACTTCTACTACCATACATTGCTGTTTATTTATACATTACACTTAAATAGCTGTTCAAAAGGGAGTAATGGATTAGTTTTTTTTCGACGTTTTCAATTACTTTTTCGTCTATGATTAATTTCACGTAGTAATCGCAAATATGTATAGGTACTGTACAATTATTATTAGGATGAGGAAAGGCTTTATTTAAGTGGATTACTATCTGCGTTCATGTCGGTTACGATTACACCTAAAAAGTTTCATTCTTAAAATTATATGAATACTTCTTAGTACGTAGCCGTTTCATATCCTCACGTTTATAATCGTAACTTTACGACCAATTCCACTGGGATTAGCAGTACTTGTAGGATTACATATAATACTTACCTCTCTTTTTACTGCCAGAGGTCGCCCTCCTAGCAATTAAGGTAAAGGAAACCTGTGAACGACATATTCTTTGACAAAATTGAATCGATTGTAATTCTAATATTGCATTTTTATTTTAACTCGATTATGTTTATTGTACATACAGACATAATAATAATAAACAAAGGCGAGCTTAATGCCATTTGGCATTCTCTACCAGCTAACCATTAGGAGAGGAATGCGGTGATTGAGGTACAAATGTAATTTATAATAATAATAATAAAAGCACATAATAACAGGTTACATACACATAAATACATACAATATCAATATATCTTATATAAAATAAATTAGATAATTGATGCTTCATTATTCTGCTTGTCAAGATAGTGCTTGAAGAGTTTGAGCTTGAAAGAGTTCAATGTTGGTGATTATCTTATTGTAAGTGGTAGCTTGTTCCACTGTCGAGCTGCTGAAACAGACACGATTAATAGACGTTTAAAAAAATTATTATTTTCTTTTGGCTTTACTACTTTATTATTTTTGCATTCAATTCAGTCGAGAACAGAACTCTTTAGGAATAATTCACCAATCTAATTTTAAATTAGTTTTTAGGCCAAAAAAACAAATGAATTTGTTATTACGAGTAATTAAATTATTTTCATTAAGCATTAAATATACACCACCGTTTTGATTCAAATCGTATTCAAAACGTTTACAAGAATAGGCCTACGGTTTAAGATCCCTCCAAGACTTTCATTATGTCTTTACGGAGAAACTAAATTAATGTTTTTGGGTATTCACATAATTGGCTGTGCGACCCTTGACTGTTGACATATATGAAAATTACTTATATGAGAAGTTCGAATCTCAAACGTTGGTCCAACTTGAATCATATACTATATATGTCTTGCCATTATTAAGATGTTACCTCCTCAACCAATTCCTCCATTGAGTGCAATCTGACACTAGCTCCAGGCACATGCGAAAACCTACCACAAGCTAGGGTCATATACTATAGTTAACTAAAGCCAATGGATACATACCTTATTTAAAATAACTGACATAGATGCTTTTTCCTATAACAAGCCAAAATACAGGAAACATCTCGATACTAACTATCTTTAACTAACTAACTAGTGTTATAATTTTGTTTTTTAAATTTTTTCCTCTTCCTTATATATATTTGGCTCTTGTTTTTTTTAATTTATATTTTCATTATTGTGTAACATTAAACTATTTATTTTTGTATTTTTATTAGAAGTGTTATCTATCCCTTTATCACCTTGAGCATGCCGTCCTATCCTATAATTAATATTTCATTTAGTTTGTATAATAGTATTCCTTTTTATAATATATAGTCGTAATGTAATTTTGTACGTAGGCTTTATAAATAAAAATGCCTAGAAATTGTATAAATAATTTGATTAACTAATAATTAAAAGGACTACTCTCTGCCCCATATTTTTTTCCTACTCTAGTCAGCACAAACTGAATAATAAAAATATACAAAAAATATACTACTAAAATAAGAATAAATATATAATTAAATAATAATAATAATAAATAAATAAAGTAAAAAAGTGACAACCTCTGACTAGTAATAAAAAATACTTAATTTTCAATAAATAAATTCTCCATTGATACCATAAACGTGTATTAGCGAAAATACCAGGATTCCAAAGTAAGAGGACGACGAAGCAACACCAATTTGAATTTAAAATCACCTCATTATCTCATCGTAAAAAGAAAAAAACTTCATGACATGGCCACTGCGACCTTTTCTGTTAAAAAAAAAATAAACAACTACCCGATCGTGTTAAGGGAACGCCTTTTTAGCGTAACATGTTAGTACTAATTATTTCTGAAAACTTTAAAATTGTAAATAAAATAAATTAAATTCTAAATATTATTCGTTCACCGGGTTGAGAATGATCATAAGTTAATTATCACACTTAATAATGTAAATGAATTTAATAATAAAAGGTTATAACTGATAGAAAATAGTGATTCGAAAAACTCAATTTGATAGCTGAAATTTGCATACTGTAAAGTTGAAATTTAAATAAAAATAGAATTTTATAGTGAACGAAACGGTATTCGGAACAATGACCGTTAGACATTGACTAGTTTAAAAACGTCAATGGATATAAACGTGTTAGAATAAAAAAATTTGTTATATTAAAATAGACAATTTGCATACGAATTATACAATTTGAAAAAAGAACAAGAATTTCAAACGTTAACCTAAAGTGCATTCAGCCGGCGCCTTATTTGAGTGACCGAATGCGTTCTAAATTTGAACGTTGCTCTTAAACATTCCTTTTTCAAAAGTCTATTCTTGAATATTCATGCACGAATTCAAATAATCAAATCAACCCGAATCAATTTCTAAACGTTATCAATATAAGGAGAATATACCAATATTCAGAAGTTACAGCCGATTTTACGTTCAAGATCTGCATCAAATCGTCTCAAAGAAAAATATATTCTGTAAACTTCTTTGTAGAATTCTTACATATTTTTTGTATTTCTATTCTTCAAAGAACAAATATATATTTAAAAATACTATAAAATATCATTATCGACATTCTGAAACTGTTTCCATATGTATCTAATCTCTAAGTCTAAAACTGGGACCCGTGTACACACTCAATCTCCCACTTCTTACAAGATCCGTTATCGAAAAGGACATACGTTGAATGTGATCATAAATTTACAGAACAAGTGTTTTGTTGTTAAGAATAGAGTTGTCACTTGTCACTACCTACGTAAGCCTGTCACCTATGCTCCTAATAAACTAAAATAGACAGAGAATAAATATCATTATTTAACACTTTAAAACTCAACTTAGCAACAATATTTTTTTCACATAATCATCCGCATTATCTACCAGCTAATCTCTGTCGGTGTGAGCAGTGATATTCGGTGCAATGAAAATAAAATAATAATAACTAAATCTACATACATTAATAAAAACAAAGTATCATCATCAGTAACTGTATTAAAAATTCTTACTTAACGATTATTCAAATTAAGAACACTATTATAAAAAACAATTACCTTAAAATAAAGGTCACAAAATTTCATTACCTCATAAATATTGTAAGAACAAAAGCTTACATGCAAGCCGTTATAATTGCATAGAAAATATGTGTAGCAAGTAGCTAGGCTTCATTATGAGCTCTGATTTGCTACTATGAAGTACGGTGTTGTTATGACGAATTTATTTTAAACAAAAGAACAAAAATAAACTAAGCTAAGCTAATGCCGACTGCAACTGGTTTCACATATATTCGTTAAAAAAATTTCAGATCAAAACTTAAAACAGTTTCCCCAAATATAGAATAGACATAATCATATTAAAATTCGTCGTAACAAGCCCGCCAACTTTCATGTTCGCGTGTTAACATCGCGTGACGAGCGGCCGAGGCTTTTATGCGTTTTCAATGTGAAAAACGTGAATGGTCCGTCTTAACCCATATTCCCCTTCTTAACGTTACCCACTGACTTCTTTTGGAGAAATAACTAGGATAAGACAAGAACTATACAAGTCGGTTTGTTTTGACCAGGCTTACTTTTATTCTAATTTCAATTCGATTCGTATTGGATCAAAATCTATTACAGCTCAAGCAAGGCCAATTTACAAAATTCGTAAAGGCGGCAATCACAAATATGAAGCCACAATACTCACCCAGTTGCATAAATCCGCATACCATTGCTATCTGCCAATCAATCCGACCGAATGGTTATTGAAAACACGTGAACGGCTGACTGTGCTTTGTTCACTCGTGGGGAAACAGCTCGTTCGGAGCGCTCATTATAACTCGATCAGTTCTTATATTTAAAAATTTATTTTATAGAAAACAAAATTTAGAGTCATTCCGGTGAGATGTACTCGTACGTATTTAGGACTTTTGCGAAATTATCAATACAAATAAATAAAATAAAAAATAAAATAGTTTATTAATAAAGAATTTTAGTACATAAAAATAGCAAGGGCCCCTGTACTAGGTTCGAAAACTGGGTACCACGGTTATGAACTAGATGTATACTATGAAGAAAGATAATAGAGATAGAAATCCCTACTAATATTATAAATGTGAATGTGAGTTTGTTTGTTACGTTTTCACGCAACAACTACTTAACCGATCATCAGGAAACCTTGTACACATATTTTTGGAGGTACTAGAAGTAACATAGGATACTTTTTATTTATTAATAATATTTTTTTTTGTAGTTTCCAACTGACTACAGTTTCAGCTGTTTGGAATCATATTGATTCATTCTATTGAAATGATCTCTGATACTTATTTAATGATTTAAATGCGAGCGAAGCCGCGGGTAAAAGCTAGTATAATATATAAACAAAACTGATAGAATATAATATGATATAAAATGTATTATATACAATAGTTTTATGCTGACTAATAATAGCTATTAGTCCAATAGCTTAAAAATATATATGTCTCGAGATCAACTTTTGGTATTTATCAGACAACTGTCACGTCTTCATTAAGACGTTAATTTTAGTCTTTCTACAAAATAATTCAGTGAAACTACGAGCTCTAATATAATCCTAATTTCTAGATTTCATTTACCCAGTGCACAAAGTCACCCCGTTTGACTCTACGCATAGGCGTAGCTAATGCAGATGCAAAATAATACATAAGTATTATTAGTAAGAAAATAGTGATCAGTCTTGCATCGATATCACCCTAAATCGGCTTACTTTTTTCCCTCCTTTATATTGATTTCACGCATGAACAGATTTCAATTATGAGCGTTGCCCCTAGGGAACTTAAGAATTTAAATTTTAATACTTGTCTAGTTTAATGTTTTATTATCTACAATACTTGGTACCAAAGATAAACATATATACAAATCTTCTTCCAAATTATTAATATAACTAATATTTTGAAATTTTACAAAAAATTAGTAAATATCGATGTAATGTATGCGGTCTAAAGCCGGTATCGTGGCAATTAGTGGTCTGTTTCTCAGTTAAAACACTTTTTCGTTTCGGGTACCTACGTGCATTATTTTTTTCGTTGAAGTTACAGACAGTTATACTGTATTAAAAAATGACAATTATTTTCTTTATAAAAAATGAAAACATGAATAAAAAAGAGTTCGTAACAATCGGCATTAGCTTAAAGTAGGTCTAGTTTAACAAGTAAATAATTGGCCTTTTTTGTGATTTATTTTACACGCAAAACGAAATCACTGATAAAATTGTTTGTTTATTCTAAGATTTTTAGTTGAATTTTAAACTAGGCAACCTTCAATTGTCATTTTTTATAGCTATTAGATAATACAATATATTCTAAATGTTTATAGCTTTCTTTTGACAGTTTTGCAACCGTCTCTTTAGCCAATTTTTTTCTTTTAAAAATTTTTTTTAAGCATCCTGTTCTTAAACTGTAATGAGTATACAGCGTGTGAAATATTTTACAAATGTAGAATTATTAAAATTTAATAATAAGAGAGAAATGAACAAATCTATACTCAAGCTTGAATTTCGCGCCATTAAAGATGGCAAATGTTCCTAACTTGATATTATTGTAGAGTTAGCAAAATAATATAAGGTAATTTTATAATATGTATTTAAAATGATATAGTTTTTTTTTCTCGTCATACGCCTTTCCGAAGCCATGGTAGAGTCTAACGATGAGCAAGCGCACGCCGCTAGTGCCTATGCTAATATCTTTTTCATTCATTTAATTAATATAAACTGCATAAACTATCTTTGAAAGTTATCAGAAACATTTTTTTTCGTTTTGTAGTCATCTGTCAGTTAACTTCAACTATTTATTATCAATTTTAATTTTTATTTATTAATACTATTATATTATTGTTCGGATATTTTACAATTATTGTTTTTATTATTTTAATTAATTCAAACTTAACGTTGTCTTTACTAGTTTAAGCATGTTGTCCTATTCCTATACTATAATTGAAATTTCATTTGTTTTATAATAATAGCGGTGATTGGTCAATGCAATTTTCTTTGTAGAGTAAATAAGATTTAACCAGTTTAAAAGTCTCTAAGTAGCTTAGTATTGCGTTTATATTGATTCCATCGTACTCGTGGCTGACATGCTAATAATTATTATTAAGTATTATTTTGTTGACGGTACATTCAGTTGGTATTCGTTTAAAGTATCATTAGTATGTCAGTGGCTGATTGGTGCTTAATTGAAGACGCCACTCACCGAACCATCTGTGACTTGTGGCAAAAAAGCTATGAGCTGGTAAATCGACTAATTTCCTAGAAGACTCGTGTGTGATCGAGCAGCGTCTATGTAAATATAGTTATTCAATTAATGGTTATTAAACAAAAAAAATAAAACAAAAAATTGTTTTCAAACTAAAAAAAAATTGTCTAAAACATTAGTGAAGGGGAAATTTTCATTTTCTAAATACTTGTAGTTGATTGAAAATTTTTTGAAAAGTTGTTCTTTTTGCTTGATCATGATTAAGGTCCCCTTTTAAAGCGCCCTTTTATCAAAATAAAAATCATTAGTTAAAAAACTCTGCGTTCAAATGCATAAGTTTTTCTGCCTGTTCCTGATGAACTACGTGTAACATTCGGGAACCCCCTTTACGTAACCATGGCAACTTATATGCATGTTTTATTTTATATAATAAAGCATCGTCGTCGCAGCAAAAGTCTCAAAATCGTGATCGGAAATATAACCTGCATCCCTAATAAAATGTTTTCCCACAAACTCGTATATCAAGTATACCTAGAGCATTATCATAACGCAGTTTAAATTACTGACTATACCTTGGAAATAGCTGACTAAGTTATAGTCATGATGAACCCCGATTTGAAGAGATCTCCCGCTTAGGTCAGAAGTAAATGGTACTACAGTATACAAAAGTTTGTTTAATACTTTTATGGATAAGGCAATGTTAGTTGCTTTCTATAAATAAACACGTAATTGATAGACTAATCTCTACTGTCAGGTCAACCACGGTGTAAGCTTATAATATTCTGACCCGAAAAATATTTATAATATCAACTACGTCATAGGAGCCGTCAAATAAGTGTTAGCTACTTAGATCCGGCTCGAAGGACCAACGATGTTTGTACAACATAAATCCATAACAACCAAATCCAAAAAATCATTAACCATCCATCAGTGATTCGTTTGAAAATACATTAAACTACCGCATCCATAAGCCATACAGTAAGTAACCACCCGTGACCTACCATTACGAACTGCTATCCATCTGGTGAAAGTTGCACGCTCTCGTAGACAGCCGTGGAAGAAGTCGATGCAATACTAAAAGCTAAAGATAGCCTGAATTATTTATCAACTTAGTACCTGTGGGTGTTGTGGTTGGGGAACTTAGTTAGGTTAGGTAAGATTATCATATAGGTCCTAAATTGGGTCATTTTGGACTTATAAAATGATTCTTCCACTTGCCATTACAATGGCCAAAGGTATTCCCGTATTCAGTTTAAAAAATGTTTTTTTTAATCATTATTACAAATATAGCTTATCTAAAAATTGAAAGAACTTATCTTTCAAGTCCATCTATGTGATTCATTCGTATGTCCACTACGTTCCTCCCACAACAATCATCTTAAGATGTAGCAACATAAAACTAGCAGATATAAATTAAATTGCTCTATAAATACTTTCTCTGCAAACAAAAGACAATCACTTGATGATGACATTGTATTATTATTTATGTATACTTTGCTTTGTAAGACATATGGTTGTTTTTGCAAATTCAAGGTTCTGTATTTTGTATATTGAGTATTGTGGTTTGAATTGTGTATTCAGTGTGACATTATATCGAAGTGGTTATTTTTATTTTTCAATATCAACATTGTTATTGATGCTTTGTTTTTATCTGGAAATACCAGAGAGTTGTCAAGTAAATTTGTCGGGTTGAGGCTTCTTCTTTAGCCGGTAGAAAAGGTGCAATAAAGAAACATAGTTGAAAATAAAAGTATAAGTCGCTCGATGTAAGTGCGAAAATAACAGCTTTATTTTTCAACAAAACCCAAAGAATGCAATTAATTTTATAGGAATTATAATGAAAATAATAAAACTTAGGTGGAAAGGCGCGTGAAATAATTATAAGGATGAACTCACACTGAGACGTGTCGGCGAATGTACTGCTCTGTTGTGACGTACAGTCAGATTCTTAATAAGATAAAGCCGCGTCATAATGAACGGAACGCTGACTTATGGGTATACAGTTGTTAAAGTACAGATAGCACAGAAATGTGTTAATTTTTTTATATCGAGAATAAAGTGGTAATAGAATATTTCATACTCTCTCTCTCTTTCTTGAAATTGGGATAAATATATAAATAATTATTTTTTTAATGATATTTATTTTACGGTTAAAAAAAAATGTTCTCCAAAAATAAATAAAACGTCAAATACACAGATACGATAAAAAATTCCGACGGTCGATAAAATATAAATTAAATTCAATAATTAACATCCGTTGCTAACCGTACCTTAGTGCATTGGTTGTCGGTGTTGTCTTTTTTCCTCTCGTTTCTCCATTAGTTTCTTAATTAATATCTCGGGACGCTCAGATCCAAGTGCGAGGCGAGGAGAATCAATCATAATCACCTGTTGTAAAATATTTTTTTAAAATAACTTATTTTATATTCCCCCTTAAAAAGTTAAAGATAGCTTGCGTTTTAATTAAATGTGTTTTTAGTTGACCTTCGAAAAGCTCAATGTGTAGAGATGCGTCTTTTTAAAAGTTGCAAAGGAATATTTTTGCCTTAATACGCCTGTAATTTGTTGTAATTTCCTCGCGAGTATTGAAATGAAATTAAATGAAAATCGTTTATTAGCATAGGCACTAAAGGCGTGCGCTTGCTCACCGTTAGACTCTACAATGGCTTCGGAAAGGCATATGACGAGAAGAAGATCACATTCATCTGTCACTTTTGAGACGATAATCAAAAGTATTTGAATGCTATTCGTTGGTCATACGTTGAACTGGTTTACACAATTGAAACCCTCATGTCTAAAAGCCATTTTTCTTGAAATTACTTTAAACTGCTTTTAGGAACTACGTAAGTAAAGATGTTATAATATATATGATACTATGACGTAGGCATTCTGTAAGAAAGGATTTTGAAAAATTCCACCCCTAAAGGGATAAAATAGGGGATGAAAATTTGTATAAATCTTATTAGATTTTCGATTGATTGAACTGAAATTAAAAATTGACGGATAAATTTGATATAAGAAATAAAGGTTCTGGGGCGATTCTTGATTGAAACAATTTATTGATATGTAGTATATATTAATGTTAGTCGTTAAGTCGAAGCCGAAGCGACCACACGTATCCTTATGATGCCACGTGAAGTGGCGAAACGCGTCGAGACGAGCTATTGAATGTTGGTGGAGGTTATTTTCCTTCATCGACTTAATGTAGCGGTAATTATAAGGAAAATCATTATAAATAATTTCCTTTATATGAATGTTGTAAATATATGTATATGGAAAAATAATACAAATAAAAATCTAGACTTAAAAGCACAAAAAAGGGCACAATCCAAACAAAATTAAACTTAGCATTACGAATAGAACGTCCAAAGCCTGTGGTATAAAATTGATATGAATCACACATGTACCCGCATTTTAAAGTGACATATACCGGAATCAGGTATTTCTTGCGTAATAATATTCGTGTGGTTTGAGATGATTAATGCTCCTTTTAGACAATATGTGCGAATTGCAATTAATCATTTTTGTTTAGCGAGAATCGGGTTTAGGTTTTTTGTTTATTAATTCACTCATTTTTACATTTTATTCTCACTTTTATTATGTTATACTTTTTTTTTTATTTATTTACTTTTAGTAAATGGGCTCCAATAGAGCGCTTTTACTAAAAGTAAATAAATTAAATATATTTTTTTAAATTTAATAATAATCAATTTGATTTAGCTGCTGTATAGGGGCGTTGTCATCCTATTGTATACCTAAGGGTAAACATAAAATGGCATAGATTTGATGATAGAATAGAATGAGATAGATTGCTTATGGGTTATTCATAAATTACGTCACACGAATTTCATGATTTTTTGAGCCCCTCCCCCGTCCTTGTCATAGCTGGTCACACTTGTGCTACCTTTTTTTTTTTTTTTTCGTGGGGAAATCCATTACGGATACCCCGGTACAGGGGTGTAAGTGTACCAGGGTTATGTCGGACTCCCTCACTACCTAGGTTGCTTGTAGTTACTGATGGTGCGCATACTTAAGGTGTTGAGCGTATGCGCACGAGGTATACCGACTAAAACCCCACGGTGTTCCACCCGGTCGTCATGAGGCAGAGTCCCAGGAACGCCAGGCATTCTATCCGAGAACACTTGTGCTACCTACTGTGACATATTTTGCAATTTACACCTTGAAATTATTAAATTAAAACAGCAGTTCCGTGATTAATATATTAATTTCCATTTAAATTATATTTCAACTTCAAATCAAACATAGATATGAAAATTAACACATCAATAACAAAATAATGTTTTAATACTTAAATATATTTATTATATTTTGATTATGGCTCCTTGGTAGACGTTAAAGTTGTAACTGGTTTGAAACTTATTAGATATCTTATTTATTTACTAGTTAGTTTTATTGATTTGTTTTATTATTTATTTGGTTCGTTAATTTACATAGATATTTCAGGCATTCGCACGAGGGTAAATTAAAAAAAACTAGTCTAGCAACACTGAGTGTATAAACATGGAAAGAATATTTACCGAATACGACCAAAAGTGAATGAACTTTTTAAAAGGAAAAAAATTTTTTTTTACGGTGTGGGCAGAAATACTTAATAATCAGTGTGAACTGTGAATTAAATAACATTATCGTTTGAGATCTTAACGCGTGATTGTAGTAAAAATGCCGCGGGACAAAGTTTTTTCCAATATTAACTTTTTTGAACTGTAGAGATTGTTTATCTCTTTTGGTTGCCTTATTTTTAGTCGCTCTTTAACTTTGTGCTTGGAGTTAGTAATATTTAGAGTTTTAAAAAAGTTTTAAATAATCATTCCAATTTTAAATATAAAAATCTCTCTGTTTTATATATATTATTTTTTATTAATTAACTGCACCTCAATCACCGCATTCCTCTCCTAATGGTTAGCTGGTAGAGAATGCCAAATGGCATTAAGCTTGCCATTGTGACAATATTTTTGTAATACAATAAATAATTTTTATGTTATTATTATTAAAATTATTGCTGTGCAACCTTGATGTAACGATACTGAAAGGAATCAGAAAATAATTCGTTATATCAAGTAATTTGTTACAATGAGGTTCGTTATACAGAAGTTATGTTGGTCTACGATTCGTTTTAACAAGGTTAAACAAAATTATTAATCTCAGCTTTACGTAGGTACTAATCTGCTTTCCCTGCGAACGATTTCGTTAAATAGATGTAAATAATACTTTCTTTTTATACTTTGCAAAGATTGAAAATTCGTTATAAAAAGGTTTCTTAACAAATGTATTCGTAATGTAAAGGTATATTTTGCATTAACTCTTACGGGCAGTTCTAGAGGATTTCGAAAACTTCGTTAAATGGAGGAAATCGTTATCTTAAGGTCACTCTGTATTATTATTAATTTAGTCAAAAATTCAAAATCCTAGATACAAACATGCTCTGCCTACAGAACTAATCCTAGGACTGTATTTCTGTATATAGTGCTCTTCCGTACGTTTAGCATAAGCAGATTTTTGGAGATTATTGGAGAATTTTCTATGGTGATAATTTTTTAGGTTATCCGCAAAACTGGACGGAACACGTTCATCTCCTCAAGCCGGCATAGTGAAGGTGATTGTTGCAACAGCTGTCTGTGGTAACAGTTGTTTCAAAGGACTCCAACTTGCCAGGCTACTATGCAAAAATATTAACTAGTCTTTATGAGGCTTGCGTTTATTTAGATTGTTTTTGATTTCGTTTCAAGGGTAATGCTTTAGTTGAGGACCCCAGGAATTACTAAATGTAAAATCTTTTTTTTTTCTAAATTGTGTCAATTAATAAAAAAAAAACAAACTAACTCTAAGCTAACTCTAACCTAACTTAACCTTTTCGTTATTCGTACAGTCTTGTACAGTACAGTCCTCAACTAAATCCAAGCCGTTTCGAGAGCTATAAGCGTGATTTCGTTGTTATAAATTAAAGAATTGATAAAAAATCAGATTTAATGAAATCTTAGTTCCAAATCAGTTTTCAGTCCATTTAGTTCTTTACTTAAAATAATTATTCAAAAAAAAAAAACCAATCAATTACAAGTTTAAAAATTTAAAAATTCCTTACACGTATTAGTTGGCAAGGGTCCATAATTATAGAATAAGGTTTTGACCGCTTACGTTGCGCACACGCATGATCGGTGTAGTAATAAGGTAGCCTGTACTTAATTCTTGTGATACTAATATTGACTTGATGACGTGTGATGACTGCAGACCAACATTGACGATCCGCGGGACATATACATACATACTGTCTGATTGACATCTGTCCATCGAATAATTCTAAACAGCTGATTATAAGTTGATATTTCTTTGTCGATATATCGCCCAAAATCCACGTAAAAGAGTATAAATTTAAAATGTTCGGTTGATATTTTGTCTTTGAGGTAAAATTTATATAAAAAAAAGTATGTAAAACAATTATTTTATTGAATAACTAGCTTTTGCCAGCGGCTTCGCTCGCGTTAAGAAGTATTATTATTAATTAGGTTTAGTTTGTGTGACTTTACTTTTGTTTAACGTGTGTTAAGTAGTTATCACCATTCCTGTCGTGGGTCATAATTGAAAACTTGCTCCAGTTATTAACCACATATCTGTCAATTTTTAATTTCAGTTCAATCAATCGAAAATCTAATAAGATTTATACAAACTTTCATCCCCTGTTTTATCCCCTTAGGGGTGGAATTGATCAAAATCCTTTCTTAGCGGATGCCTACGTCATAACATCTACCTGCATGCCAAATTTCAGCCCGATCCGTCCAGTGGTTTGGGCTGTGCGTTGATAGATCACTAAGTCAGTCACCTTTGAGTTTTATATATTTAGATTATTTTATTAAATTAAAAATTAAGAAGCATGTTAATATTGTGAACAGGATAAAAACAATTAAAACACGCACAAGATGGCCGACCACGCTTACCCTAACGGAAAACTAGTGTTGCTGTTTTAAAATTTGTCGTAGTATTACAAGTACACATTATCTGTCTTCTACGGAACCTAGAAATCCTATCAAATATTCCCTCTTTACATTATATAAGAAATTTTAACTCGTGTTATTAACTCCTCGCTCCTGGAAGGCGTCCCTCTTTCATATTGCAGATGCGTATGCGCAACCGTTACGGTGCCATCACCTGTCGCGTGCAATTTTTATGCAATTTCACTTATTATGTAATTATTTTGGACGAGTTTTTGGTAGTTAACTGGTTTGAGGGTAGTTAACTTTTATTAGTGTGTGTTAGTTTTAATAGCGAGATGATTTTCGCGAATATAAATTATTGTTTGAATTGGTAATGTTTAAGTGCGAGGCACGGTATCTTAACACTAGATTGCCCGAAGAAGTCATTTTGACTGCTTTTTGATTTTAATTAGAAAAACAACTATGTATTAATGACAGAATTTTGTGACTTTTTGTACATATAAATGCGGTTATTGATAATAGTAGTTACCTCCCTCTCCTTCATTTCCGGTATATACATATGTGTTATACCTAGATATAGGTACATATATACTAAAGTTCAGTCTTTCTGTTGCAGAACCAAAATTTAACAATAATAATCTAGTGAACAATTTTAAAGTGTATGACATTTTGTCTCCAGAACTAGGAACTAGATTATCTTCTGACTCCTAGTAAGTTTCTCACTTACCTTCTGTTATCGCCATACTCTGAAAGTCCATAGAAAACACAAAGCAATAGTAAAATTGGTGATGTTTTTTTTTTGTGTAAACAGCTTATAAAAATACAACGTCGTTATCTACACAATTTTATTCCCTATATCAGAAACAATATACGTCATAATTTACTATCCCCAACGTTACAATTTGTCGGACGTTCGCGCCATACAACGCGGACACATGTCCTGTTTGTCTGTTCCTTATTCGACCGGTCGAATTTTTTCCCCCACAAATATTTAATTAATATGAGTTATACATGTACAACAGAATTAATTGATTTCTTACTTGAACCAGGTATTAAACTGTGATCGTGTATTTTTAGTCCACGATTACAGCAATCGATGTTTCATTGAATACATAAATTGTTTGATTTCACAAAGCACCATATAGGAGCTATCAATAAGTTAATCTTAATTTAGCTTAGATTTAAACTAGAAATGAATTACCGGCCCCAAATTTTTAGTTGATTCAAATATTTTTAACACTTATTAGAAAAAAATAACGTATTGGTGACGTGAACTCACAAAATTATACTTATCCAAAAAGCGTCCAACGCGCACATACTACAGTCAGAAATAGTCGATGTATTAGTGTATACGTGTACACAGGCTAATGCGCGTGCGCTAGTCTGGCTCTCCATAGCTATAGATATACTATTATCATTAGCATGTCGGTGACGCGAATCGAGGATTTTACCCTCTACCAAAACGCTCAACGCGCCTAAAGAAGTTTTCACTTCAAAAATTCAAGCATTTCATTAAACTTCTAAATAAGAACTTACAAAGTCTTTTATTTCGTTGGGAAAATAAAAAATCTAATTGTAGACATACTAACACAATACTTCTATACCAATATTATAAAGAGGAAAGATTTGTAGTTTTGTATGTTTGTAACGAATTAGCTCAAAAACTACTGGACCGATTTCAAAAATTATTTCACCATTTGAATGCTACATTATCACTGATCAAGGATCCTTACTAAAACTACAACAATGTAACCCGAGGTAGCCAAAAATTGTAATAAAAGGCACGTGTCATTGAAATATTAAACATCATTAAACTTCATGGTACTTTATATCTTCATTACAACGCGAACGAAGTCGGGGGCAACAGCTAGTGTTATATATTTTTATACTAAAGATCGGAATCTAGCTTAACATAAAACGTTTGAAGTGAAATGCGGACGAATTTTTCAAACGAATTTGTAATAAGAATTGTAGACCAAAAAAGCTTTTACATCGTGTTCTGCGGACATGCATTTTCGTCCACACCTCATGCATTTGTATGAGGCATCAATTGACGAGTGGGGAGTGTTTAATCGGGAATTTTCCCTTCGAAAAACAGCCCCCTATACTGAATTCGTAATTTTGCGTGATTGAAACTTTGTTTTTTTTTCTATACACTTTTTCCTCTCGTTGTAATGTGAAAAAATCGCTCGCTTTCCAAGTTTAATTACGTTTGTTAATTGGAATTACAATTATCCCTACTAATATTATAAATGTGAATGTGAGTTTGTTTGTTACGTTTTCACGCAACAACTACTTAACCGATCATCATGAAACTTTGTACACATATTTTTGGAGGTACTAGAAGTAATATGGGATACTTTTTTATTTAAAAACAAATTATTTTTTACTATAGTTTCCAAGTGACTATAGTTTCAGCTGTTTGGAATCATATTGAAATGGTCTCTGATGCTTATTTAATGACTTAAATGCGAGCGAAGCCACGGGTAAAAGCTAGTTTATAATATTATTGTATGCATACGTCTTTATACGAAGAGTTTTAACAAGATCATCGTTTTGTGGAGTCATATATCGAAGTTTTTCATATGAAAAATAGTACAGGGTTTTATACTTTTTTATTCATTATAATATTATGATACAACACTTCTATATACACCATATATATACCATAAAAACTATAAACGTAAATGTGAAAGTTTTCATTTTGCACTAGCACAATATTGGTGGCGTTTCCGAGGTTAACCGAACGCACTAAACTTGGGTCAAGACGTAAACGATCGAGTTCAATGCACTGCGTATACTGATAGCGTGTTTTGATCATTTAATGTAGGGTATGCAAAAAAATGCTTTTGAGAAATAATAATTTTTTTTTTGTTTGTAGTAAAACTCCGAGATTATTCACAAATATTACGTTACTATAATACTTTAAAATGCTTCATGTAACTTACTATTGTGATTATTTCTAATTCTCTGTTTACAGTTTTAGAACCTTAATGCAGTTGCAAAGCTTTTGAAACATTGAACAAGAATAAACCTGAAAATAAGTTACATATATTCTTTTAAATATTGTGTTAAGTTTAGGAGACGATTGTTACCATAAAGAAATAAATGTATGATTCTACAAATTTTTAAATCACATCTAGTCTAGGGTTCTTGGTTTTGCAATCGGTACATTAAAAACGAAATGCCCGTGGTTCGACGGCTCGAACTATTATTGCAATATATTAATTTATGCGTTTATGTTGAACTCTGCCCTTTTGTTACTTTACATCCTATATAAGTACATTATAATTATTCATATGATATATATATTATAGTTTCAAGGAACTTAGGCAGAAATTAAACAGACTTTTTCTAACTTTCTAACTTCTTGATGTAGTACTATTTCTAAAGAGCTTTGCGATGAAGCTCGACTCCTCTTAGATTATTCCAAATCGAAGTCCTATTTTTTAGTTTCATAAAATTTATAGTTAATTGTATTGTAAGTCATTATTAATATCAATTTATCCCAACTAATATTATAAATGTCAATGTGAGTTTGTTTGTTACGTTTTCACGCAACAACTACTTAACCGATCATCATGAAACTTTGTACACATATTTTTGGAGGTACTAGAAGTAACATAAGATAATTTTAATTTTAAAAAATATTATTTTTTATTACAGTTTCCAATTGACTATAATTTCAGCTGTTTGGATTTTTTCTATATTTATTTTTATTTCCGTCTGTCATTTTTATATATACAGTATAAAACTATTTGAATGCCTCGGAAGCGGAAATCTGATCTATCCAAAATGATCTCTGATCCTTATTTAATGACTTAAATGCGAGCGAAGCCGCGGGTAAAAGCTAGTGTTTTATATATTTTTAAGAATAATAAAATATATTGAAACCAATAAAATACATGTAATTCATACACAGTTAAATCTATGCAAAATTGCGTTCTATTATCATGGATAATAAAACAGATTTTTGAGACGCCCCAAGCGTTTCCCTGTCCCATAGAGTGCCGGTCTGGACTTTTCTCCTGAAGCCGGCATAGTGGAAACGACTTTTCCTATATTTAATCTGACAGTAGTTGCCTCTTCTCTAAGAATAATTAATACTTTAAAAAAATTGTTTTCAATTATAAAAACGATGTCAATTTTGTCGAAGTCTTGAAACAAGAGAACGTTTGAAGCCCCAATTTATTTTACTTAATTGTAGCCTCATTTTTTCTATACAAAAATTCAAGTCAGTAACTCGATAAACAACGAAACGTGCGCGTTTATGTACAAATTTCTACAGTAATTTGTTAAGTGAACTTGGCGTATTTTTTATGGACTAAAGTTGTTGCCCTTTTAAGTTTTATCGTTTTCGTTTGAATTTATGCAAGCTTCAGTTTAATACACTAATATTAACTACAGGTTTTTTTTTACTTTTAAAACACACTGTATATAAAACTAAATATAAATTCAGCGGATTTCAGTTTGCCGGATCGGAAAGTCAATTTCACAAGTCCCGGAGACTACGTTTATCTTATTTAATAGTTTCTCGCTATTTCAACGTCTCTTTAACAATTCTCTGTTTTAAAATAAAAATTATAAGATACTGAAATGCAGACTAAAGTGAATCTAAATTGTGGCAGCTCGAAGTATAGATCATGCAGCGCCCGTTTTCCCGTTAATAGCGTTCAAGTTACAGATTACAAGAACATGAAAATTCATAACGGATCGACAATATGATGGCATATATATAACCACTCTAAGATTTAATAGATAAGAACAACGTAGAACATAATGTGTTCAATATATTACGATTAATTTCCATGACGAAAAATGTCGTCATGCCCATTGCAGTGGGCTTTTATGTGTGACGAAATATTTCGTCATACCCAGTTAACAGGTTAAAGGATCGGTATATAACGGCAATATATCAAAGACAAGCTTCATAATTTTGACATATTCATTACCTCTATCAATGACGTTAAATATATAAGTCTTGGGCCCGTATTTAAAAACTCACGCGATCAAGCATAGATTCACTGAGTAGAGTTCAAAACTTCGAACGTCACTCAGCCGTACGAAACAAAATAGACCGACCAATCACACGCTTGAAATATGTTGACGTGATTTTTGACCAATAATAATTGCATCTGTCTACTGTCACCTAGCTGTCATTACGTTCAGTTATACGCATTTATAAGAAATCGTTTCAATAGTTACTTATTAATATATAAATAACAGACTGAAAAAAGGGGTAAATTATTGTTTAATATATGCAACATATTACTATTTTATTTTGATTACTGCCTAATGTTTAATTGCTGTGTTTGAAGATTTATTATTTCTTAGGAAAATAACTTTTGCTGCATATAATGGAATAATTACATTAATTATTAAACAATTTTATGCAAAATTAGAGCAACCCTCATCGCCGGGATTGTATAACATCTAAGGAAGATGTCACGATACTTAACTAAGAAATTGAGATAACGAACGGCGCGTGAAATTGATGGTCCTGTAACAACTTTCAGGTAAAAATATAGGGCTCTTGGAAAAGAGTCCTTTAAAGAAAAATAATTAGTTTAGTAAGAGGCCAAGTCACCTTTCTTAAATTAGATTTGTTTTTTTAATACAAGGAACAACAAGAAAATGAGTGTTGTAACACGGGGGTGTTTTCAAAGACACGAATGATGAAGATTTTGGAGTGAAAACAACTCGATTGCAAAGAATAGTGATGTATATATGCATCCCTACTAATATTATAAATGTGAGTTTGTTTGTTACGTTTCCACGCAATAACTACTTAACCGATCATCATGAAACTTTGTACACATATTTTTGGAGGTACTAGAAGTAACACAGGATACTTTTTATTTAATTTTTACTTTTATTTTTACTATAGTTTCCAACTGACTATAGTTTCAGCTGTTTGGAATCATATTGATTCATTTCTATTGAAATGATCTCTGATACTTATTTAATGATTTAAATGCGAGCGAAGCCGCGGGTAAAAGCTAGTATGTAATATAACACACACAAGATAACAACGACAGATAACTGGGAACCGACACGCTGGCTTGACAAGTCATCTGGGAATCAGTGTTGCCCACTTTCCTACGGAACAATTCTTTTTTAAATAGGCAACATTGGTTTTATGAAAAAATGCGGTGTTGTCACTAAAAAGGCCTGAAATTTCATGTATTTTATATTTTTTGAGACTCTTTCCCCCTCTTCTAATTTGATTCTTTTATATATAATCAAAATATTATATAATTTAAAAAAAGTCAAGTCGAGCTTAAGTCAAGCCATATTAATACAGTAGCGATAAAAAGGAGCATATTCAAAGTGACGACTTAGTGATCTATGACAAATCAATTTATAGATTTCTTTACGACTGTGTCGACTGTAAAATTGACTGTAATAGTCTTAACAACCCATTTTGTTATGTACATGTCGTAAACCACAAACCACTGTAAATATCTATAAGTACAATCGTATAGACAAGTCAAATTGTTATATTAATTTATGTATAAAAAAGTTTTGTAAAACAATATTTGAGAAATAGGTATTTATGATGTTTGATATTGGATCACGATAGACTTTAATGTTGCTAATATTAAAAATAGTTATAATGTTGCCGTCCTAAAAATACAAATATTACGCGGTTATATGTGTAATTAAAATCGCAAATTAATGAAGTCAAATTAATAATCGAATATCTTTATTTAGCAGCTAAAGGCTCTTGCGCATGGTCAGAATCGACGAGATTTCGGGAAGAAATCGCTAGAAGCTCGCCAATCATAGCCTGTACAATATTAGGTACATTTTTACTTAACTTTAAATTAAACATCTTTCATCAAATCATTCATCAAATGCTAATAATAAACAACTTAGGTTACCTATTACAAGAGAAAATTAAATTACTTTAATAAAAACTTTTGTAGTCGATATTACTCTCAATATTTATATTAGGTAGTAACGAAATGTTAACATTAAAAGGTTTATAAGAAGGTAATTTGGGAATTGGGTTGTAAATATTTCGAGTTTCACTCAGAGGTTTATTCCATTATAGGTTACTAGTTTTATTGACTTTTGTGTTAAGATAGGTCAGTTATGGCGGCTGTTGATAAGTAATACATTTAATACTAAAAGGTGGGAGCGGTCATTTGACCAAAAATAATATAATAATATAATAGTCAAGATATAAGGAATCAAACTTGTAATTAAATGCAATAAATTGTCGATGTATCGTGTTGTTATCGGGTTGTATGTATACAAGATCTAGATTGTGAATTGTAGCTTTGAGTTTTGTGTCGTTTGTAATTGAATCTACTCAGGCCAGCATCCAAGCCAGGGGATACCTAAACCTGCCAAATCAAGCTTGGAGAAACACCAGGACAAAGTATAGGAAAGACGGGCGTACTCACATTCGCGTGGCCGACAATCCAGTTCAACACAAGGTTTTTATCACGTTGTCACAAGCAAAGGAGACAATGAGTCATGTCAGTAGAGGGCGCTAGCGTCACATGCTCGGTGGATGACGTAGTGGGCCCGCGAATATTTTAATTATGAGAGGAAATGAAGAGGGTAGGAATCAAAAAGAAGGGATGAAACCAAACCATAATAGTCAAAAATAAACAAATGTAATTTTAATAATAAAACATAATGCGTGATATTCATAAAAGGGCTCGTACTATCATTCCAAGGGGCCAGAATAATGATGGCCATACAGAAAAATGGTTGCTCGTTTACTAGACGGTTAGGTCACCATATTAAGGGTTAAAGAACCTTTCGTAAATCCCGCCTTATGGCACTGGCTATTAGCTGACACATTCTTTTATAACATCTCTATGCTGTACGCCAGCCAACCTCAAAGTGGTGTTCCGCGGAACCCTAGTGCTAAAATACTGCAAAAAATACCTACCAAAGGGAGATTATAAGGTTACATCTAAATATTCCAACTAAATATTACGTAATATTACATTGCAATATGATTATTCATAAATACATATAAATTAGTTTTTTATAATTATATTAAGGCTTTTTGCTTCGCCAAAAAAGTTTGAGAACCGCTGCTGTACGCGAATTGTACAAACTTTGAATGGATTCACTATTTTACTAGTATAAAAACATAAATAACAGAAACAGCTAATAGCTTTATTTATTTATTTTTAAAGTAAAATAACAATATGCTTTTCTATGCCTGTCACGTGGGACCCATCACTTAAGTAACTACAATTATTATTTTAAATAAACTTTCAATAAATTTTAACAAACGTCTCCATTACAACAACAACATTACAAACCTTATTAGAATCTCATAAGTTGTTCTGTGTCAATTTATTGTAAAAAAGGGACCAAGAAAGCTGTTAAATCTTCGAGTAAATGCTGTTTTAATATTTAGGCTAGCTACAAAGGGAACGCGTTAAAACCTTAACTTTTCACGGGGAATTGAATCTAATATGACGTATTATCTGTCCACTACGTCAAAGATAATTTTATGTCTAGTAGGTATAACTAGAATACTAGACCAATCTAATAGAATAACAAATTGATTCCCACTTTTATTTGAAGTAAGTTTCGCTTCGTTTATTACGTCACAGAACTTGATGTGTAAAGAGTTGTGCGTTTCTTTTCTAATGACGTTTTTGACGTTTCACTCGCAGTGTTGCCAGTAACTAATGTCGATGTTAACCAACGCAGTGTTGCCAATGTGTGAGTGTCATTACCCCACTTTATAAAGTGTTATAAAGCAAGTGAGTTTACAAACAAAATTATTTTTCATTTATTTATATCCACGAATTATGTGAAACTGAAATTCTGTACTTCATTATCCAGTACAAAACCGCGAAACCACTCAATTAAATGTATTGTAGTTGATCTGTACACACATTACTGGCCGCATTCACGCGACTGTTTGCTGTTTTGTTCAGATGTTAGTGGATTGTTAGTGGCTTATTTATGTGAAGAATATATATATATATATATAGTAATATATAGTATAGTATATATATAAAGTAGGCACAAATCGAAATATAAATAAATTTAAATTACTTTATGCGTTAACTTTGCAGTCATTGCGTTCTCGGCATGCTAAGCTTTTGAAATTGAAATTAACATATCTACATTAGCGCGTCATATTATAGTAAGCCGTCTTTTAAATTAATTAAATAGTATTTGCGAGATTTACTAAATTATTATAATAATTTAGTAAATTGGTAAATTCGATTATAAATATTTAAAATACGGTATCAAATTTGATCTCAACTAAGCTGCATTGCAGTTCTATATGAAATACTAAGTGAAACTTTGTAGCAAGTTTTCAGATAATAATTTTAACAGAACCTTACACCGCCTTAGTTTACAGCGGCTAATATCACGAAAATCAATGTCCGACTGAAAGAAATAATATAACTTTTTTTTAAAATAATTGTTATTGTTATTTTTAATTATTTGAAGATTGAAACTTAAAAATCGAATTATATTTTTAATCGTAAAGTTTGATTTTATTAGTTCCAGATATAACTTTATTCTGAATTAATTTTAAACTAAATAATAATAATAACCACTTTACACCACATATAGCGCATTAGTTCAGGTAGATGAAAACTGCCTGCAAGAAATGCTTAAAACAGATATTAATGCATAAAAAAACATATAAATAAATAATATGTATTCTTAATCTATTATCCATTTTCACCATAAGGAAGAGATTGTCACGTGTGAACTAAAACTTGGGATAGGGTAATAATTTTTTAAGTTGAATTAACATAGGATAATAAACTGTATTACATGAATGGTAAGGAGTGAAATCCTGTTCGTATGTGACAATAAAGACAAGTATTTAAACGGGTGCATCGATGTGTGAGATAGCATCGGATTTCATATTATCGTTAACTGCATCCTGTATTCTTGAACTTTTTTATATCGATTTTGATAGGATTTTTTTATCGTTTGCAAATATGTTTAAAGAATATATTCAATGTAAATGTACTGATAAAATAATAAATAAAGTTTTATTGTAGGAATAAAATAATTTATGTTCTTAGAATCGTATTGTAGAGCAGGGCTTCTTAAACTGTGGGTCGCGACCCCCAGGGGGGTCGCGAGACTACTGAAAGAGGGTCGCAAAGATCTGATACTTTTCAATCATTTAGTTTTATTATAACTATTTTTTGAAAAAAGTGGCAATGCAAAACTGTTATGTAGGGCCTAAAAATTGTTACAAAAGTTTATTTTTTCTATTGAATAAATATATATATAGTTTTATGTCATTCTATTTATTGTGTTTTATTACGACCGATATCCCGTCAACGTTTCCAATTATATATATGTGAAATGAATGGGTACGTATTCTTTAATCCTTATTTTATTTACATTGTAAAAAAGTGCGATATTACATCTACATCTACGGTTAATATATATTTCATTATATGGCGGAGGGGGTCGTTTAAAATTTCCTAAGCTTGAAGGGGGTCGCTATATAAAAAAGTTTAAGAAGCCCTGTTGTAGAGCATCTCTATCGCCTAGTAACCGTTGTTGATGACGGATGTCATTGTAAAATAAATTTACTCAAACAAATACATATACAACTATGATCAAAAAGTAAGGTGAATTTGTTTATAAAATATAAACTCTTTATTATTCTTCCAAATCAATTTCAACCCCTTCAAAATAATCTCCATCCGATAAAACACTTTTTCCAGTCATCGAAACAGTCGGAATAGTCTTTTTTCGGTATAGCCTATAGCATATGCTCCAAAGTTTTATAGAAGCAAACAAAAATTGATTCGAAATTTGAATATTTCACAAATTCCGTTAACAATAAATTTTGTATTCAATCGAAACGAAATCGAACACCGATTTCAGAATAGGGAAGCGGAATGGGATTGTGTTTAGCTCGGAATCGTTTTAATTGAACCCACATGGAGTTTATCAGATAAATCTTTGTGAGATCCGATTAAATTTACGCTTTCTTATGAATTGCTCTTTTTTCTTTTATTTAACCACAATTAACGTGCTTCTTTCTTTTGTTATTTTTAATTACGACTTTTGAATTCTTTTTTATATTAACACATTTTATTACGATACTGCCAGCAGGATGGGCAGAGGTACTAGGTATAATTGTCTTTTAAAAAAACCTTTTAAAAGACAATTATAAGTAGCAAATACTATTAATTTTCATATTAATTACACACTTGTTAACATTATACATATAAATTATAAATATTTTCAACATATTTACACATTCAGACTAATATTTTCTATAGTTTATTGATTTTTCATTCTAAATACAGTTTTTTTTTAAAAAAACGACATTCAATATCGCTAATATAAATTCCTAAAAAGATGTCCTATTTAAGCGGACGTCTTCATCATAGTAACTCCAATCTTTAATTTCAGTTCAATCAGTCGAAAATCTAATAAGATTTATACAAACTTTCATCCCCTATTTTATACCCTTAGGGGTGGAATTTATCAAAATCCTTTCTTAGCGGATGCCTACGTCATAACATCTACCTGCATGCCAAATTTCAGCCCGATCCGTCCAGTGGTTTGGGCTGTGCGTTGATAGATCACTAAGTCAGTCAGTCAGTCAGTCACCTTTGAGTTTTATATATATAGATATATAGACTTCTTTTATTAATGGCCTCAGATATCTATTAAAGACAATTATGCCAATGTCCAGTATTCGGGCAGCCCAATAAGAGATTATAAAATCTCAATTCACAAGTAAACGTTCATTTAAAAAAAAACCTACATAAATTTCATTTCTTCTTTTGTACACGTCAAATTAAAACGAACCTATCGGTGGCACGTGGAACTAATAAATTCCGTACATAAATATATAAACAGAATCCAATTGAAAAAGGTTAACAATCACAAGAGTTACGTAGGAGCACAAAAAAAAAACAGATTTTATCGTCACCGTATATTTTATGACAATTGTTTTGTTTCTGATAATTAAATAACAAAAAGAACGAAGTGCTCCGATGAAAGAGTTAAATTATTATTTTATTGTTGGACGCGTGCGTTGTTTGGAGCTGATTTTTTCGGGTTATAAAACGTATGGAAGTGACATTTGGTTGTAAATTTTTCATATGTATTTCTTAATTGAACATTTAACACTAGATTTACGAGACCAGTCAAAATGACTGGTCTTGCAAGATCAAATTAAAATTCCTATTGCGTGAAACATTTGATTTATTTCTGCTAATCTTCTTTGATCTATAACAGAAGAATTGGTTTTATGAACTTCATATTATTTTATATACATTCGTAACAAATCTTTATTTTTCCTTATTATTATAAATTAGTAGTTAAATACGTGGTAAATCTAGTATTAAACTAAAACTCCTGTTCTTAACTTTCAAAATTTATATACCTTAAAAATCATGTTACAAAAACTGCAACGAATATAACAAGATAGCTATTTTGGTTACTTACAAATAAATAAAAAGATTTTTTTCTATTTTAGAACCGACTAATACAGGTTGTTCGTGTTTTGTCGGTTAAATGTTGACTTCTGAGACGCCATGTATATTTTTTGGGTAACGTTACAAAATAAACAAAAAAATTATCGATTAGTTGTTAAAATAACATAGCCAGCAATAATTACACAAACATCCGACGATTGACATAGAACGTAACTTCATCCGCCCGCCTGTTAACCCACATTTTTTCTCCTAAAATAAACTGAAATATGTAATACGAGATTCCTCAACAAGAGAAAATTGACAATGAAGCCTACTGCAATGCTACACTTACAGTTGTAAAAACTGTTTAATAAATAAATAATACCAATAAATAAAGGAATTGTTGTTGTTATTCTTTTGTTTGTTAGAAATTTATGCATATTTCCCATGTTAAGTATTAGTTTAGACCAGCGGTTCTCAAACTTTTTTGGCGAATGAAAAAGCCCTAAAATAATTTTAAAAAACTTACTTATATATATTTATTAATAATCATATTACAATGTTGTTCCACATATATCATCACGGACAACTTTTAAAAGGGTAAACAGAAGCTATATATAATTCTATAAGAAATCTATTCTGTCCAATATTTCTTGTCTATATTTTTTCTCCCCTCTTGCTTACATCTATTTGGTTCTTGTTTTTATTTTTATGTATTTTTGTAATTTTATTAGAAGTGTAGTATATATCCCTTTATCACCTTGAGCATGCCGTCCTATCCTATAATTAAAATTTCATTTAGTTTATATAATAATACTCCTTTTTATAATATATATTCATAATGTAATTTTGTAGGTAGGCTTAAAAAATATATATATTAGGGAAATATCTTAGACAGTAGTCACCTTCTCTATGCCGGCCTGGTAAGACAGAGTAACACCAATCACTAATCACGTTTCAGTTGTATAGGTACCTACATGTTTAATAGCAAGAATTACTACATTAAAATAAACGTAACGTAATAATATTCTAGGAAGTTTTGGGGTAAACGTAACACACCGTTCCACTAACCTTGACTCTAAATGAATAAACAACGGAACGAGTATAGACTGAGAGCCGATGTGCTCGAACTAAAATAATCAAGATTTGCTGTACCAACTTTTTTTAAAATGTATGTAAAGAAACGATAGTTCAGTGGGCTTATCACGAATTTAGTCTGGCTTTCGAGTCGAGTTGTCACAAGTAAAACGGATCCGTTAGCAATCGGGATCATGAATTTTTACTAACGACTAACGAGCACCACCAATCTATCAAATGAACGAAAGATCGAGACGTTCGAAAATTAACAAAAAGTATCTAAAATATTGTAGTTCCAAATCTGCACGCGGTGGCGCCACACAAATTTCCATACAAATCGCTTGAAGCGAACTCGGTTCGAAAGCCAGACTAAAATTCGTGATAAACCCACAGCTGAGTCATGCTTCGCAGCGCCATAGTCTCTGGTCGTGTCGCGATTGTCTTGGAGGTCTTTACACAACGCCACGTTCATTCATAGATATTTTTAAAAGCTAAAGGTTTCTAAATAATTACTATAATGAACATGCACATATATAATTTTAATATATACAAATATTATTCAGAAAGAGAGAAGTATAGTACAAAACATTATTGTAATAAAAATAATGTATTGCAGTTTTTAAACAGCCGGATCTCGGTCTTTCTCTCGAGTTGATATTTTGCATGTGGTTAGGGAACGAAGCAAACAAACTATGTAGTTGAGGATTTCGCTAAACATAGAACATATTTATTTATTATGTTATTACGAAATACATTCTTACTGAGCAGTTTGCAGCTAGACCAATTAAATTGTCACTTTTTAAAGGACTATTTACTAAGCGTCTCGTCATAGACGCGTACAAAAATAAATGTCAATATACAGATTATAAAAAACAAACTAAAATGATCATTAGCTTAGTATGCAGCCCTAGGGTAGTACCACCACTTTCAAGCGTAACATTCTTGGAGTGACCTAGGTGCGTTTAGAGATCAGCTTGAAAGTACCGGGGTATAATGAGAAAAGAGATGTGGTACCATGAGCATAGCCAGCCATGGGCTCAGGGTGGGCCAGCAGTCTAAAATAATATGTAACTAGCAAACACCCGCCGTCTTACCCCGGTTAATTTTTTCGTACAAAAAGGTTGCACACACACCCTATAGCACCCTGTATCTGTATGTATATATCTGATTATCCAAAACAGATGATTAAGTTTTTTAGGGTCAATTAGGTACCTTACAGGTTAGAGCAAGGGTGCGGAAATTGTCATAGGATAAACAGCATATGTTAGTAGTGGGTAATGTAAATTAGAACCAGAGGCGGCTCGTTCTAAAGAGCGCTGGTGCAGTGCACTCCCACGAAAATTACAGAACTTATATTACAGCGGCGTAGATATAGGTAATATAATATACTATTGTATAGGCACAGTAGAATAGAATGAATGTAATGTAAGGATAGTATGTATTATGAAGAAATATAGATTACTTCTGTAATTTTCGTGGGAGTGCACTGCACCAGCGCTCTTTAGGACGAGCCGCCTCTGATTAGAACTATAATATATAAGTATATATAAAAAAACAACAATAAAAACGCATAAATATATTATAAAAGAATAAATAAAAACGTGGTTTCGTGTAACAAAATTGCATTTTGTCCCGAATATAATGTTATTCCAACACAAGGATGCGGTTATGCACTTATCATATGCAACTGCACGTTTCACAATATGCCAAGATAGTAGACAGGTTTATGTTGCACAAAGAATTCTTATTTGCAGATATGACAAATGTGTTTGCTATTTATTGTGAAGCTTATAATGTTTATTTAAGTTTTTTTGACTAAGCATATCGTGCTAACCTATAATAATAGCGTTCGATTGTATCATATAATGTAGTATGTATTTTTAACTAATTTAAAAGACTATGTAGTTTAACGTAAATGATAAAAAAAACATACTTTAAATTGCTTTGAAAATGGAATATTAAATTTTTTAAAAATAGAACGGCATGTGGTTACACTGTCTGCTATTATCTATACTAATATTATAAAGAGGAAAAAGATTTGTATGTTTGTAACGAATTGGCTCAAAAACTACTGGATCGATTTCAAAAATTCTTTCACCATTTGAATGCTACATTATCACTGATCAATATAGGCTATATAAATTACAGGAAGATAAATTAAGGAGGTCTCCGAACGGGCAGTCACGTGAGGACAGCGTCGTTGAAATATGTAACATCATTAAACTTCATAGTACTTTATATGTTCATTACTACGCGAACGAAGAAGTACATTATTAGACAGACGTTAATTTCCCTTATTTTATTATTTATTATATATTATACTAGCTGTTGCCCGCGGCTTCGCTCCCGTTAAGAAGTATTATTATTAATTAGGTATAGTTTTTGCGGCTTTATTTTTATTTAGCGTGTGTAAAAACGTCTTCATCATAGTAACTCCAATCTTTAATTTCAGTTCAATAAGTCGAAAATCTAATAAGATTTATACAAACTTTCATCCCCTATTTTATCCCCTTAGGGGTGGAATTGATCAAAATCCTTTCTTAGCGGATGCCTACGTCATAACATCTACCTGCATTTGCCGATTCGTCCAGTGGTTTGGGCTGTGCGTTGATAGATCACTAAGTCAGTCAGTCACCTTTGAGTTTTATATATATAGATTATATTTTCCTTAATAAAAAATTTAAAAACAATACATAACATAAATCGTTGGTAATCTTTGAAAACATAAAATTCACATCTTATTTTAAATCCATCAAACTTTGAGTGCCCAATTGTTCTTGAAGGATTATTTTTGTAGGGTACCGTTATAAATAATTGTTGTTTTTTTTTTGTTAATTATAATTATTGTCTTAATTAATATAGCTATGGGATTGTATATGTGTATTTATTAACAAAATATACTTATATAATATAATATGTTATCCCTATTAATATTATAAATATGAATGTGAGTTTGTTTGTTACGTTTTTACGCAACAACTACTTAACCGATCATCATGTAAATTTGTACACATATTTTTGGAGTTACTAGACAAAGCATAGGATACTTTTTATTAAAAAATTATAATATTTTTTTACTATAGTTTCCAATTGACTATAGTAAAATATTGAGTATAGATATCAAAGCGAAGCCGCGGGTAAAAGCTAGTCATAAAATGACGAAAATTGTAATAAAAAGCGCGCGGAACCTCATAATTGCAAACGGAACTTGCGCTTGACCGTTAATACTGTATTCTCTTTTTGACATCTGGCTTGTGTCATCCGCTATTTAAGTATACGATTAATGCACAATACGTTCATTGTGAGGTTTCTCAATGCGATGAAGTTTGATGCGGATGTCCTTTTTTTTTGAAATAAAAAAAGTTAGCATATAAATTATATTCTGTATTCCAAGGGGGAGACATTTTTTAACATATCGGATTAAAATTAGCATAAAATAAGTCGCAAATAGTACTTAAATTTGAACGATTTTATGCGGTTTATATCGTTAGATGATACATACTAAAACAAATGACGCATCGCTCGCATTCCAAATTCAACTTACATTGGTAGTCAGGGAACGACTACAAACTCTGCTAGCATGTTTATCAGGTGAAGAAACGTATTTTTTATGCGGGAAATCCCCGCATCTTGGATAACGAACAATCTAAACGAGCCATTATTTTGATAGACCGTTGTCATAATTACAATAATATATTTAACATTCTTTTTTCACAATTCACTTAATTGAGACAAAAAATAATAATTATTATTATAAATAAACATATCGTACATAGAATATTGACAACACCATCACAAGGCACTCAAACTCATTATATGCTTCTTTAAATTTAAATTTTTTTATATATTTGTTATATTATTCGGAAATATATTATAGAACTGCGCTCCTTCCACCATAACACTTCTTTTTCCATAGCTAGTTCTATCTCCCAGGATTTTTACCTAATCGTTATTTCGTTTTATTTGATTTTTGTATTAATTTGATTGAATATGACTTTTCTTATAAGAATGCATGTGTAGTATTTATGTAATTGTGTGACTGATAAGCTCGGTGATGTTGTAAATTTTTAGTGTGGATGTTTACTTGACTTAATGAAATGGGAATTTATTATGTACATCGCATTTTTCTTAAAATAAACTTTAATGCAGTTAAGCGCACACAGACCTGCAGAATGCAATTGCGTGGGCGTACATTACGCAGATGACAACTTTATATATGAGTTTCATTACATTAACCGAGGATATAAAAGTCACTTTTCGAATTCGCTCTTACTCACGAAGCATTAAAATATGTATTTAAATTAAATATAATATTTAAAATATTTATTGCACATCCTTACTAATATTATAAATGTGAACGTGAGTTTGTTTGTTATGAATATTTGTACACATATTTTTGGAGGTACTAGAAGTAACATAGGATACTTTTTATTTAAAAAAAATATATATACTATAGTTTTCAACTGACCATAGTTTCAGCTGTTTGGAATCATATTGATTCATTTCTACTGAAATGATCTCTGATGCTTATTTAATGACTTAAATGCGAGCGAAGCCGGGGGTAAAAGCTAGTCTCATTATAAATACGAGTATGTCAAAACTATTAATCATTTATTGATGTGATTCCCTGTTAGAACAAGTTACATTTAACGAAACTATTGACGGGATATTTAAAATGTTATAAATTAATTAAAATTTATTTTACATTAGCTTACATAGTACAGAACAATAATAAATTGGGAGTGGTGGACTGGTGATGCTTATTTGGGGTTATACCACCTTTAACACTAGATTTACCAGCTTAAATATACCTATTTCTACCAAAACCAAAAAAGTATATATTTGTTACAAATATATATAAAATAATATAAAATTCATAAAACTAATTCTTCTGTTATAAATTAAAGAAGATTAGAAAGAATTAAAGAAAATGCTAGATGCAGTGGGAATTTTAATTTGATCTTGCAAGACCAGTCATTTTGACTGGTCTGGTAAATCTAGTGTTAATTAGGTAGTTAGGAATTAGATTTCCTAACTGTCATTATCTGCAGTCTGTTTAAATAATCCTTTTTAAAAATATATTTTTTAATGTAAAAGGAAGTAAGCCAGTATTTTCTTACTTCACTCTATGAGTGTACATTAATAATTGTGACTCGCAATAAATCGTGAGACCTTGCTGGAATTGTATTGTGCGACCACACAATGCGCAAGAGTTTCTAAGTGATTCATTTAAATGCTATTTAAGCTGCTATTTATAGGTATGTATAAGGAAATAGGTGCTATTTTAACAAATAAGCCTGTTGTAATGCACGTTCTAAATTTCGTGTGTAACTGCGAACCAATCAGGATTAGTCGGGAAATAGACGTGTGTTTTATCAATACATCTGATTAATCGCTGCTCTATACTACTCTATAGCATTTATTCTTGTATCGCATCCTAACTTAACGTCTGTCGGTATGCGGTCATATATCGAACTATTGTTTTTTATATTTCATATAAAATTACGCAGTGTATGCAAACTTTTGGATCACAGTTTGGTTCCACTAGATGTGATCTGTTTTGAACACCATAAATAAATAAATTAAATATAATAAAAGTTTTGCTTCTTTTATCGCTGCTTAAACGATTTCAGTTCATCGTTCATTGACAATTATCATTTGGGATATTGTTATTGGGTTAATATTAATTATGTGTAGGTATATATATTTTGACATAATTTGTATCAATTCTGTCTGCATATAAATAACGTACCAGTTAAAAAATATTCATAAAACTACAGTTTGTCCAGCCCCCTACTCTAATTTCACGGTTATTAGTTAAGCTTGTTACCTACAGAGTACAGGCTGATATTTCATTAAAATGTAAATTTACCGCCACTGGTAAAACGCTCTGCAAACGTTTTAAGCGCACGCTTTTTTTATAAATTCAATTTCGTCAATTATGGGTTTCATCGTCTTCGAAAGAGATATTATAGAATTTATTATTACTAAATTTGGTATTGGCTTGCTTTTTTCAAAACAGAAGCTAGAAATATGAAAATTGCGACAAGTCAATCTGCCTTTACGGATGTATCTGTGGTACCAGTTGTTTCCGCTTTTTGACAGTCTTTATTTTGTTTTTTGACATGAGCGTTTACGTGTGAATAAAATTTTTATAGTTTCTTTTTCAATGACAGGAAACATTTACGACGTAAATTAGGTTTGTATTAGTAAATTTTAGAAGATTATTGTCAGTTTAAATTAAGATATTTTGGAATGAGGAATTCGTATGTATGTTGTTTTGTAAAAAAGCTAATAAAAGACTTGTCCGAGGGCTGACAAGGGCAGTTGTTGCTGAATTGTTGTTTGAATTGAGGTAGTGGTTCCTCGGTAGGCGAGGAGCCCAGGTATTCATCAGCTCAGGACGAGCTCCCTGCTTCGGTAGGCGAAGCAGGCGCAGGAGAGGTACAAGGGTCCACGGAAACGGATCGTTCGTCGTGAACATTCTTATTGGGCTTCTGCTAGAATACTCGACATTGGCATAAGTGTCTAATATGAGGCCGTTAATAAAAGAAGAAGTATCATTAAACTGAAAGCGATTACATGCTGAATATATGTAAAAAATTAAAAGACTTTATGTGCTTTAGATATTATTTATTTTGTTATAATAAAACATTTCGACGGCATTTGTTTTTTCGAATATTTTTCGCATAAAAGTAATTAATTTATTTCTAGAATAAACTCAGGCTACATTCTTATAAAAATAAATACATAACGGAAATTTCAAATTAGACATATCTCAATCAGGTTTAATATTATTTTCAAAACAAACATGCACCAGCGATTCGGGTGTTTACAAAAATACACACAAGTCACAAGTTTGGTTTTAATACCGCCCACGTGACGGTGTGTTCTATTTTTAAAACCGACGTGCTTTTAAAAGTGAAATCTTCGAATATTTTCCTAATTGGAACACGTTTTTATTCTATTCTTGATGTTACAGTTGTAACCGCAATATCAAAGTATGTCAGATGATTCTTTTCAACTTAGACCATCGAATAAAAGGAACATACTAGAGAAAATATGTCAAATAAAATCTGTGTCGCACAGGTCACGCATTTTACTCTCATCAATCTGTGTTCACGTGATCATTACTTAAATGCATTTAATTTTTTGCAGTAAATATTATTTACCAATAAATAATAAATCCTTAATATCTTGCATATATCAAATATTCAGTTTAAAAATTCATTTGAATACATAATATTCTGCTATTTATTTATTAATAAGTAACGTAATTAGTTGTTTCAGGCGTTACTTTGCGGAAATCCATATTAAAGGAAATTATTTAAAATTATTTTGCTTATAATTCCCGCTACAACATTCAGTAATTTGTTTCGACGCGTTTCGCCACTTCACGTGGCATCATCAGGATACGTGCTGTCGCTTCGGCTTCATTTAAAAAGAAAAATATTTTTAACATGAATATATATTTAAATTCACAAAAAAATAAATTATTTTATTATTTGCTTTGCAACGCGTTTTTTCTTAGTGCCAAATTATGATGAAGCGGCGTGCATAGCAATAGGAATATGTTTCAAGTCGGCGCATTTTTACGACCAAATATAAATGAAATTATCAAAAAACATCAAGCTCAAATTTCGCATTAAAAATATTTTTATTATTAGCTTGTAATTAATCCCTCAATAAACGTTTAGGTATTATTGTAGTATAATATATTAGTTTATTTCGTATATTTAAAATTTTTGTCATAACCTATTTATGCAGTGTGTTGTAGTAAGTAAATAATTTTTATCTTTTTCTTTGTGTGCCGCCAAATTTTGAAATCGTTAAATATGTGCCGCAACAAAAAAAAAGGTTGAGAATCACTGGTTTAAGCTATTCCAGGAAGTATGTATATGTGCAAGACGTATACCCTCTGCAAATTAATGACATTAACAACTATGGATGCATTAAAGAAATTAATTTAGAGCAAGTCGACATCAAACAACTCAAGAATACGGTTTTATTGCTATTATATTTGTCACATTGTGAATAACTTTCTTAATGGTTCAAATAAATCTATTACAATGTATTTAACCGTTTATATTTGGAACTTTTACTACTCTTTCTTGAAAAAAACTAGTACCGTCGCATTAATTTTGTTAACATATTTTATATACATATATATTATTAATATAACATTTATTATTGTAACCACCACTGTGCAATCTGATTTATGAATTGTTATTTTATTAAAATTCCGTTTTTTTAAATTATTATTTTATGTACAGGCTATGATTGACGAGTTTCTTGTGGTATTCTTCTCGTCATACGCCTTTCCGAAGTCACGGTAGAGTCTAACGATGAGCAAGTGCAGGCCTTCAGTGCCTATGCTAATAAACGATTTTCATTTTTATTAACTTAATCTGAGTATTTCTATAGTTTTGCAGCCGTAGGCAATCTTTAAATAAATAAGTTTTTATATTTATATTTGTTGATTCCGCGAAAGAAAACCAGCTTTTTGCCTTCGCTGTTTTATTTAGACTTACTTATTGTATTCGAAAATAATTTTGAAAATTTTATATAATATAAATAAAGATTTTACTAACATAGCTTTAAATGAATACACAAATATTACAGTAAGCAATACAATTATTATTATTACTTACTGAGAGGGTTATTGACATAAAACGGAAGTTGAACGCGTTGACAAATGACGGAGGTGCAATATACTGTTACAAATTATTTTTCTTTTCTTTCACTCTTATATTATTTTAAATTAAATAGAAAGAGAAGAAAAAAGCTGATTCAATATTTAATAAAGTTTTAAGTAAGGCTTAGTATACCCAACAAATTCAGCCTAACCTTTAAGGGATTATAGCCGTGAGTATACGATATAAACGCATAGACAATCCCGATATGATTTGATCTCCAAGCCGCCGACAGTGCAGTCGAATGTCCATATACTGAAACGGCAACCTTAATCGGTTTTTGAAGCATGCTCAATTGCCTGCACTATACCATATTCAACGCATAAAACGCCGGCAGGTTAGCCTTAAATGTACAGATAGCAGAAAAATCACATATCATAAAGAGTTCGAGTTTTATTCTTTATTTATTTATCACATATAATCGTATGTTGAAGTGAAGTTAACCTTTTTACCACTAGATGTCGCTATGTGGTATCTAAGTATCTTTAAAAAAGTTTCGAATGCTTTGCAGCTATTATGGTCACGATGTCTGATACTGATAATAAATGAGTTTGTAAGCAGTATTTTTAATCAGTAGGTAATTTTCAGGTATAAATATGAGGATTAAAATTTTTCTGCTAACCATACGAGAATATACGTCAATAAGAAGCCGGTACGCCAATAAGGTGACTTATGCATACGCAGATATGTAGAAGTACTGATAGCAAAATTTATTGAGAATATTTCTGTCTTTATTTGCTTCGCTGATGGATTATCTACACTTTGAGATCCTCCACATATGTAGTCGATAAATAACGACTTTGTTATTGTTTTAAGTTTGTTTCTATATACATACAAGAATTCTATCTACGTCTTTATTTAAGGAGCGTATTAATGCATATTGAAAAGGCTTATTATCGGAGAAATGGCTATATTGATGACAATCTAGTGTGACTGAGATAGTTGTATGTATGTTGGTGTGCTTATATACTTACTAGCTTTATTTACAGTAATTGTATTAATTTTTTTAAGATGCTTTGGGGCCGGCATAGTGATGACGCGTGAAAATACTTGGTTTCCAGTCGTCAGCGCTCATGGACCTCCAGTGCAGCTCTACATCAGGCCGCTGGAGGTCACATATCGTGCTCAATAATTACAAAAAAAAATAAAGATATTTGTACCTACAGGCTATGATTGGCGAGTTTCTTCTCGTTATCCGAAATTTATATAAATAAAACTTTTATTCAACATATATATATTTTATAAGTAGAATCAAAATCATATCACAGTTACAATACGAGTTCACACCCGTGAACGAATGACTTGCAGTCTAGTTGCTAATCTAAACTTCCTGTGGTCAGTTACAAGTCACCCCTATGCGTACAATAATACCGTGATGATACCGTAGTGCAACCCTAATTTAGTATCCATTTGTACGTTTATAGTTTGACCTGTTGCTTCCTGACCTTCAAACTAAAAAACATAATTGGACAGGATTTCCCAAATTTGTAGTTTTAGCCTTATTTGATATGTTGAGTATTTAGTAGGACTTTTAGTATTGGAAAAGTTACGATGTACACACATTACAAAAAAGCTTAAATAGTTGTCCGTTTCCTCATGATGCCACGTGAAATGGCGAAACGCGTCGAGACAAGTTATTGCATGTTGGTGGAGGTTATTTTCCTTCATCGACCTAATGTAGCAAGAATTATAAGCAAAATAATTTTAAATAATTTCCTTTAAATAGTTGTTGTTAACGTACTTCAGCTTAACCGTAGTTAAAGTGCTGACACATACTGGACTATTTAAAAAAATCGGTTGTCTGTAAAGTCGGTTTACTGACGATAGTTGAACGTGACAACGTCTTAAGAAAATGCTGATGGAATGGTAGCATTTTTCAAAATAAAATTTTAATTTCATTTGTTTAATAGATTTGTATGTATATAGAGAAGGAGGTAATTGGAAATCACAATGAAATTGATCAAGATCAAGATCACTTCAAGCCTTACATGGAACGCCTCAGAGCGAGGTAACGCCGCATGAGTCATGTTTTTTCGTGCGTGCAGCCGGCTCAATCAAATTATAAGACGTTGTCACGTCAAAAAATGCTGAGTTAATTTTGTTATTTCCATATGTTAATATATTACTGTAGATTGTTTCTTTACTATTGCTCGTATCATATTAAAAACTGTGTAAAAATAAGCTCTTATGGAATCGGGTCAAAATGTAAAGGTTAAAGTCACAATTAGGTTAGTATACCTTTAAAAAGAAGGGTTCTCAAGCAATTAGTTATCTATATAAAAATATGCACGTAATTCTTCATGTATTAAGGTTACTTTAATAGCATTTAGGGGTGGGTAGGAATGGGGTTTGGTCAATAGATCCTTTACATTGTAATTCATATAACAAGTAGTTTGTGAATAAACTGTCTTTTTTTTAAATTATTTACATTTATTGTAAAATTCGTTCCTAAGCAACCAAAAACACGATATGCATTTATTTATACTAATTCTTCAACTTGAAACAGACATTTTCATTCATCATTAAAAATAATAAGATATATTTAAAAAAAAATACGTCATATATAAATAAAAGTTATAAATTCGTTTTTATTTTAATTAAACAATATAATAAAAAAGTTATCGCTCTATAAATTTGTTTTTAGAAAATATTAAACTGTATAGTCACCATGTGAAGTAAAACTCATTCACCTATTTCGCCTAGTTATTCGACAACAGTAAGTAAAGAACAAACAATCTATTATAATCTATCCTTTTCTGTACTTTTGTTAACAGAAAGCTCGAGTAGTGGCATTTAATGCATACTTAGAATATACATATATATGTGTGTGTGGCGGTCGATTCTACAAGCCGAAAATGCTTATTTAAGAAGATTTGAGGTTTTGACGTTTAGTCTGTCAGTGTCATCTTTCTTGTTTTCTTCTTGTCTTTTTATTGCCACAATGCATTGTGATAATTATATTTTTAATCAATTTTAATCAGCAATATTATTTCACTTAAGTTTCTCCAGTTATATATATATATATATATATGATCCCCATCATTAAGAAACCTACCACACGTCATCTAATTCCCTTAAATCCAGGACTATGCGCTCTCAGATTAAGTGCAACTCCTTGTCAACCTCAACCGCAATTTGCTGGACCATGTGCCAAACTCACTCATATGCCTATATTCACAACCCAATACAGTATACAAGCCAAGAACTAGACATTCAATTCAAAATTAATTGACATCCGTTACAAGTATCAAAAAGCTTTCTTTGTATTACATTAAAGTTGTATAATTGTCGAATGATATTTTAGAATTTAAGACACGTATAAAACAATTATTAATTAACAAAGTATTTTAAATTCTAAAAAAATTAAACTAAAAATGACAAACTGTAAAAACAAATGACATCCAATACTTAATTTTACACGTTAGATGAATATCTTACTGATAAAAAAGCTTGGACATAATCTATGTCATTTTATGTTTACCCTTAGGTATATAATGACAATTATTATGACATTAGTATGTAAGTGGACAATGCCAGTATAAAGCAGCTAAATCAAATTGATAATTATTAAATTAATAAATTTATTTCATTTATAATTGTGTTGACGAGTAAATGCGCTCTATTGGAGCCCATTTACTAAAAGTAAATAAATTAAAATATATATACATATATATTATTATATCTATTGTTGAAATGAAAAATCTATATTTTTTCTTCCTTAAATCTATTTGGTTCTTTTTTTCTATTATTATTGTGTAATATCTAAACCAGCGGTTCTCAAATTTTTTGGCGAAGGAAAAAGCCTTAATATAATTATAAAAAACTGATTTATGTGTATTTATAAATAATCATATTGCAATGTAATATTACGTAATATTTAGTTGGAATATTTAGATGTAACCTTATAATCTCTCTTTGGTAGGTATTTTTTGCAGTATTTTAGCCCTAGGGTTCCGCGGAACACCACTTTGAGAATGACTGATCTAAACTATGTATTTTCTAATTTTATTGGAAATGTTATCTGTCCTTTTATTATCTTGAGCATGCCGTCCTAACCTATAATTAAAATTTCATTTGGTTTGTATAATAGTACTCCTTTTTATAATATGTAGTCATAATGTAATTTTGTAGGTAGGCTTTATAAATAAATTTATTAATTTGAATTCGTCAAGGTAGAAGGTTTTTCTTTTGCTCTGTAATATAATTATTGACTTTCCACACTTGTCTATACCACTATTATGTGTTTATTTCAAATTTTAGAAACACGAAATTAAATTGTCGGTTACTAGTTTCTAAGATGACTTCGTTAGAAATTCAATTAAAGCGCGGTTTCCTTTAAGTTTGCCAAATGTTTGGATGTATTTTGAATTTGCATTCAGATATCTCGAGATTAAAATTCCTGATAGACCAGTCACTATATTGTTAAAATAATTGTATATATTGTAATTTATTTAGAACGTTTTCCCTCAAAACATCAAGATATATTAACACTAGTGATTAAAGTTTAGAACATACTATATATGCACGTGACATACGTGACCTATGCATATATACACGATTCTTTCATATATCTTTCGTTCGTGCGACACGCATAACACGCGTATGTGTGGACTGGCCTTAAATCTAAATATTACTTCAAAAAACATTTGATTTAGTATTCCTTCTGATTCTGGTCCGCAGTTTAGTAAATCCGTCATATATCCACATCTTCACGCCATTGTTTTAGAGAGGTAGGCAGGCACATGCGATTTCATCTCATTATTTTTCTACAATTTATTTTTTATGTAACAAATAAATACATTATGTTTGTTTAATTCTTGTCCTGTTATTCATAGCATATAGTATCCTAATTAAGAATTAGGGTGTTACATACGTGTGTATAATTATTAATGATATATTTTTGTAATTAAATTTTATTATAATCAAACCATCTTTTGTTTTTTACACACACGTATACATAGTTGAATTTTTACTAATTCTAGTATATTTTTATTTCAGGTAATTACAGCAGTAAATGTGGACTTAACGTGTCAATAAACGGTCAGTTTACAAATTCCTCATTTTACAACACAGTTTAGTGTGTAACGCAGCCATTCTCAAAGTGATGTTCCGCGGAAGTCGGAACCCTAGGGCTGAAATACTGCAAAAAATACCTACCAAAGGGAGATTATAAGGTTACACCTAAATATTCCAACTAAATATTGCATTGCAATATGATTATTCATAAATACATAAAAATCAGTTTTTTATAATTATATTAAGGCTTTTTCCTTCGCCAAAAAAGTTTGAGAACCGCTGGTGTAACGGATACGTACTATACTCCTATTTCTTGTGTTATCTTTATCCTATCCCCAACGTCTTTGAAAATATTCTATAGCCTATGTTCATCAGGGATAATGTAGGATTCTAATGGTAAAAGAATTTTTTAAATCGGTCCAGTAGTTTCGGAGCCTATTCAATACATACAAACAATCAAATGTTTCCTCTTTATATAATAGTATAGATAAAGCCTATCTACAAAATTACATTAGAACTACATATTATAAAAAGGACTACTATTATATAAACTAAATGAAATTTTAATTATAGGATAGGACGGCATGCTCAAGGTGATAAAGGGATAGATACTACACTTCTAATAAAATTACAAAAATACATAAAAATAAAAAACAAAAACCAAATAGATGTAAGGAAGAGGGGAGAAAGAAGAAAAAAAACAAGCACAAACAAGGCTCTACGAGTCTACAACTAGACTAGGAATTAACATCACACTAAGAATTATAACAATCCAATTGTAGGCCCTATGCACGGTGAACACTGCATGCGCTAACATTACAACGAGCGAGATTACATTAAATTTTAAACATATTTTAAAAACTCATTAAAACTATTTACAATTAAATCAAATAAAAAATATAGTTGTTTAAATGTCAAAATTAAATAATTTTTTGATAAATTGAGATAATATTTTATTTACCTATCCAAATACAGTAATGCCCCGCTTTACGCGAGGGATACGTTCCGGAAAAAATCGCGATAACTGAAATTCCTGCGACCATAGAGAAGTTGATGACTACATCATGTTTATACGCACTCTTTCGCGTAATGCGGGGCAAATGAGCGCGAAATTTGAATAGTTAAACCGCGCATAACGGAGTCGCGTAAAGCGGGGTATTAGTGTATAACAAAGATTTGATAGCAATTTATTCACTACAGAATCCCTCAATAAGAGAAGTGAAAATATTTTGGTTCAGCCGCACTGTTAATGGTATTTCTAATAAAAAACATATTTTTCTCGCTAAGAACGTTTCTGAAGAGGTCAAAATTGTTTTATTGATTTAGTTTGTGAGCAGAATAGGTTCCTCGGTAAGTATAATAGTTTTTTCGACAGAAATAAACTGGCTGTGAAGAAGGCGTATTCAAGGAGCCGCATAATCAGACAGGCGTAGGCGTCGATCTTGCAGCCTGTGCGGTCTTTATACCGGTCAACAAACACTGAAACCAACTCATAAACAACACAATTCATTATCGTCCTTAAATTCAAATGACATAAGTCACATTTTAGTTTGGAATGACTTGATTTTAGCTTGGAGAGTTCCTGTAGTTTTCTTATTGGATTTTGTGTTTTAGGTTGCTTAGTTTTAAGATGTAAGTGGAGTGTGTGGTTGTGTAGTAGTCGGTTTACACTGAAAATAATGAGCACTTCTGAGGGCATCCCAGCAATTTCTCATGTGTTCGTTGCCTTTATTTATTAAACAACGAATAAGGCTGCTGGTCCTTATAAAATACAAAAACGTATGCAGAAAGAAACTTGTATCACTTTAGAATCGATTCCTGTTTTCTTTATTGCACCATTTTACTTGAGAGAAATTTGTTTTTTTAAACTTTCCTTTCGCGCTCATAAAAGATCTGGCTTAATAAAAAAAAGTCGTATACAATAATGTTTTATTTTTTACGAATAGATTTAACTAAATCGAAACATTATATGTTACTTACTATAAAGTTTGTTTAGATTATATTTCAAAAAGTTTGCAGGCAATAATATTACCCTTAAAACGTACATGTGTTTTTAAAATTTCTTTTGTTTGTTCATCTATTATAGTTTAATATAACCCAGCGGTTCTCAAACTCAAACAAAAAGCCTTAATATAATTATAAAAAACTGATTTATATATATTTATGAATAATCATATTGCAATGTAATATTTAGTTGGAATATTTAAATGTAACCTTATAATCTCCCTTTGGTAGGTATTTTTTGCAGTATTTTAGCCCTAGGGTTCCACGGAACACCACTTTGAGAATGGCTGATATAACCAATCATGCTGTACACACTTTATTTTGAAAACGTCCGCGTATTTCAGTTTGTTAGAATTCCAGAACTTCTGTCCGTCCCTAGTTAGCCAGGCATTTAAACCAAGTCCACTATCACAGGACATATGATCCTATTAAGGTACAATATGTATAAACTGCACTCCATTATTCAACGGGCATTTGAGGTGGGCGAGTAACACAATTCGCTCCCATTCCCTCTATGGGCACTAAGGAGCTCTATTCTAGGCATTTTCATAACGATTTAAGATTGGAATTGGATTTGTTTTTATTTCAATAGAGACGTATTAACAACCACGTCGGATTAAATAATAGAAATAAACGAAATAAAATGAAAATCGTTTATTAGTATAGGCACTAAAGGCTAGCGTTAGACTCTACAATGGCCTCGGAAAGGCGTATGATAAGAAGAAGACCACAAGAAACTCGTCAATCATCTGTACATGAAACGCAATTGTAAGCAGTAAAAATTTATTAAGTTAATTAAGATTATCCATTTAAAAGAATATGCCAGTATCGTCCTACGTTTAATGCTAGTATTCAATTAGGAGTCACAGATAGGTCTGAATTAAGTTTCTGTAAATCCCAGATCTTGTTAGGAGATATTTATTTTTATTCTAGATTGCCTGGTTTACTCGCCTTTGAACAAGTTCTCCTTTGAATTTGCACTTCGAAAAACTTATGAATTTTGAAACGTATATTTATTTACAAAATTATAAAATTAATTAAAATAAACAAGTGAAACAAGAAATAAATTTAAGTGTCTTTGTGGATAGTGCCCCTAAAACATTGAATACAAAACACGTTGTTTTTTTTTCAAAAATAAACTTTACAATACAAAATGCTCAAACAAAAAGGTTATCCGAGACACAATGACCCGCAGTGATACATCGAAAAAATATAGTAACAATATTTTCTACAAGTCACTATCGAGTAACAGGTGCTATACACGCCGTGACTAAGGATATTGTGACAGAATTTGTTGACATTGTCATGTAAACAGATTCCGAACTTGTTTTATTATAAAACAATTTGTCTCGAATAAATATATATACATATATATATATATTTAGAGAAACTTATGTAAAATAATACTGCGGATTAAAATGGATTTTAAAAATATAATTATCACAACGCAAAAAGATATGGAAGAAGAAGAAAAGAAAAACACTCGCACGCTTCGAATGGGTGGGCATTTATTTTTTAAACATTTATAATTTTTAGAAGACATTATTGTAGTTTTAGTAAGGATCCTTATTTTTTTCCTGTAATTTATATAGCCTATATTGATCAGTGATAATGTAGCATTCAAATGGTGAAAGAATTTTCGAAATCGGTCCAGTAGTTTTTGAGCCAGACATACAAAAATACAAATCTTTCCTCTGTATAATATTAGTATAGATTAAATCGTGTATTAAATTTAAAACAAATGAAAGCCAAATAAATATTTAAAAAATAAATTACAATTGTATTCCATAATGTAGAATACAATAATAGCAAGTGGTTGTTGTGGTCCCATTTTATTGTAAGTGACATGGACAGTGCTGTGGTCGACTGCCTTTCTATTGAATTTGGCCAGTATAAATCTAATTTCTAGAGCTTAGAGGACAAAAGCGAAGTGTAACTCTACAATGGAATACTCTTTTAACTCGAACAATGTCGACTCACTAATATAAATAAAAAAAAAATTGTCCGAAGATAAAATATAATATAATTATTTACTTTTAATTAATTTAAATTCAAATTCAAATGTTTTTATTGCATGTCACAATTATAATAATTAAGATGTCATACATTTAGTGTTAATGTGACACCCGGTCAGGGCATGGCAATATAATAATACAATTTCATTTAAAATTAAACAATAATAATAATAAATTTAACAAATTTAATAATTACAATCAATCATTTAGTTTCATTTACTGTTTCCAATCATTGAAGTACTCGTCAATTGAATAAAAGCATTTTAATTCCAAATATGTTTTTAATTTATTATTAAATTGTACTCTCATCACATTTGATCATTCTTGGCACAATATTATTAAATATTTAAAATTAATTACATAATAATAAAACAAATTTACAATACATTGTCGAATATAAGGGACCTCTGGTTCATGTGTGCAACCAGATCGTCAGGATATACTTCTCTTGTAAGGTAAATAACGCATATTCATATAGTTTTTCTTAATTTCTAGTTTAATTTATTCAAGTGAGAATGCAGAGTGACGCTCTTTAAAGTGGTCGCAATGAACGTACATTTGTGGTCGCCTACTCCGACAAATGACTGAGTATTCCAAAGTAAATGCATAGTTTTACAGTTTATTTTAGCTAGAAACAAATGAATTCATATATAATATTTATTTGTGAAGCTATCTATGCTTATGAGAATTGATTATTAGTAATTATTTTTTTTTATAAGCGGAACACCCTTGAAATGACCTAGTCGCGTTTCGGGATCAGCTTGGAAGTAGCTGAGATAACGAGAGGAGTGTGCCCTGTTAATTTGGACAGAGCACATTGCGTCTCCTCAAACCGGCATAGTGGAGTCGACTGTTGCACGCGGACATCTATCTGTGATGTATGGAGCGCATTCTAGCTTAACATCAGGCGGAGTGTGATCATATGCTGGGCTATCAATAAAAACTAAAAATAAAAGGAATAATAGGTAATATTGTCTTCCATTTGGTTTTTGTATTATGCGTGAAATTTTCGTACATATTTTATTTATTATCTCTTCTCTAGTATTATTAATATTTATAAGTTAATTAAAAACAATTATTTTCAAAAGTAACTAATTAAAAAAAAATTGTAATTAAATATCAACTAAACCTAAATAATAAACAGTGGACACGGAACCACAAACTCTATTCAAACGTCATGAAGATTTTACGCAACAATTAACATAAATGATATAAAATTTAATCTCGAATTACGTTAAAAAATAAACCGGACAACTTTTTAACAATGTTATGTTTTCTCGTGTGATTTTATTTGATAAGACTTTTTGTTACAAAACGGTCTAGTGGTCACGTGTAAGCGAGAAGTTTTGGGTTTCACTTGTTAGTCGATTTGGGTTGTTATAGCCGCTAATGTTATTGATAGATATTTTATGTATTTTATATTACATACTAGCTTTTACCCGCGGCTTTGCTCGCATTTAAGTCATTCAATACTTCCAGACAACCAACTTTGAGATGTAGAGCAATGCAGAAGATACAAATATAGACAAACATATGAACTACGCACAATACAAACAATGTTACATTGTACTTGTGAAAATTTGGCAAAAAGATTTTTCTTTCCTATATGTATGTATGACGTCGCAATTTGTACCGATTTCCCAAACTTGTTCCTTTTTTTTTTTTGATCGCTAAAGTTGTAAGTTTCACGTAAATAGTAAAGCATATATTTAAACTTTACATTAGTATTGAAGGAGAGGCTCGGATCGCTCGTGCGTGCTGCCTGGGGGGAATCCTTGTTTGACAATTCTTTCCTTTTATTTTTTTGGGGGTCCCTTTTTCAGGTATACTTCCGACGTCCGCTATGTAGACTTGTGAGCACATGACTGTAATTTTTCTGTTGTAATATCACACACTTCTCTAGTTAATTACATAAAAATTCATATAATTTTTTATTTGCTCTCATATCAGAATTAAAACAACAATATTTCGTAATATACAAGTAAATAACAAATATCTGAAATTCTATTACCATCAAAATATATGAAAATGTTTAATACAGTTTGGAAAACAACATTTTTTTGACATTTGAACACACACAACAAACAGTTAACAAACCCACACATAAAAGTAACAATTACATTGAAGAGAAATTAATCTAAGTTTGACAACCTAACAGTTGTGATTATTATAAACCTAAAGAAAACTTGTACATTAAAACGTTATAATTTATGGTTTTCTAATCAAAATCAATAATTAATAAAATATTATTTAAATAAGAATGTACATTTTTGTTTCGAAGTGAAAAAGTCGCATATTGAAAAATATTGTCGCTAACTTCAGAAGTCGCCTGTTGAAGAGGTTTTCTCTTTCTATACTGGAATCAGGTGCGATTCGAGTTGGAAAAGTTCAACGATTTAGTGCAACGTAATAGTATGGCCTTTTATTGTCTTTAAGAATTATTTCTTTAGGGTTTTTATTTTTGACACCTCAACAAATCAATAAAAAAAACTTTTTTGCTATTAGGTCTTCATTTATATTTATCGAGAAGCGTTAAAAATGTGTTTAAGTCTCTTTGATAAATAAATGAATAGTTTAAAAAACTAGAAAAACACGCGTGCTAGCTTTATCTCTTTTACTCCACTACACAGGATCTTAATAGATAAAAGAATTTATAAATCCTGGCGGTCCTAATAAGGATAATGGGAAACTGTTATTAAATTATTGCATTGTCATCGATCCTTAATACGTATGCAAAGTTTCAAATTTATCAGACTTCTGGAAATTGGTGAAAATTATGCTCAAAGATTCCGTTACATACATACTATTGAAATAATACGAGAGAATTCTGTTCACCAACTGTTTATTGACAACTGACAATTGTGTATGACATATCCGTTACATAAACGTCAATTAAAATTATCTTAAAAGGTGGCTATGCAACCTTTTTCAACACATACATACATACATACAACCCAAGCTAATGAAAGCGTGTTAAAAATATTAAAGATCTATAATTGTTCGTGAATTTCAAAACTAAATAAATGTGTATTTTGTTTTACAAAATATTTATACAAACATAAATTGAAGTACAGTCGTATTTTAACTCTACCATTGGGATATTAAACTCACGCTAAAATTTAATAAAACAGTACAATTAGATGCCCAATTAAGTAACCCGAAATTAATTTCAGGCCCACTGAAAATACAGCTCTTTCAGTACAAATCCCGAAAACAGTGGATTGTCGTAAAATTTCATAGTAACAAAAGTTCGTAGTAAACCATAACTGTACGATATAAAATTTAAACGCTCGACCCATGAAATCGGTTACGTTGTGATGGAAGGACTGGCTTATGACAGTTGGTTTATTCTAAGGTTTAATGCAGTAACAGCCTAAACAACTGAAATTGCTGAAGTCGAAAGTAACTACGGCTATTGTCCAGGGACATAATGAAATGAAAATAGTTTATTAGCGTAGGCACTAAAGGCATGCACTTGCTCATCGTTAGACTATACAATGGCTTCGGAAAGACGTATGACGAGAAGAAGACCATAAGAAGGTCGTCAATTTAATCATGTGTCTAGTAGGCTCTAAACACAACGTGTGAAATGTGCATTTACACATATTTCACGTTTAACGCATTTTACTCATAGACCCCACCAACAAAATCGTTATTAGAAATCTAAGCCTAGAATTATTAGTACATAACAAAACACAGCCGTGAGGGTCCGACCGTAAATTTCGGTTTACATCTCCCATAAAGAAAAGACCCCTCTTACAGCCTCCCACTATGCTTCCATTTACGAAATGGGATGTTTGATCTAAGTAACTTTCAATAATTTAACCTTCTATTGATGTTCTGCATCTGCTTGATGAGTCACGCTCCAAGTTTAACTTCCAGAGGTCTCTACCAGTCTTTGTAATTTATATTATTGATATTTCCATTGTTATAAATTATATGTTACAAATTAGGATGAGATCTACCACTTTATTAGTAAATTAGCTGTTGCCAGCAACTTCGTTCGCGTAGTAATGAAGACATAAAGTACTATGAAGTTTAAATATTAACATAAAAAAGCAGTTATTGTGACATAACTGTAATTGTTATTAGACATATGGTATCGCAGACTTTTTTGTAGATATTGATGTCCTCTACAAAACTGTAGTAAATCACTTTGCTCTATTGTCAATAATTTCCGCAGCGTACGCAATATAATGATTTTTTTTTTGATTTTTTTTTTCGCTTTTTGACTTACATTATTGAAATTTTCATCCGGGTTTTTGAAAATATTCTATAGCCTATGTTCATCAGGGATAATGTAGGATTCTAAAGGTAAAAGAATTTTTCAAATTGGTCCAGTAGTTTCGGAGCCTTTTCAATACATAGAAACAAACAATCAAATGTTTTCTCTTTATATATTAGTATAGATGAAAAAAACTTAAACAATCATTGGTATTACATTGAAATTCCCACTAATAACATTTATTATTCAAAACGGCATAAGCTAACATTCTAACGAACCATCCGCAACGACCCCACGACAACAAATCCAAATTAACAACAGAAAGAAAATGCGACATAAAAACAAAAAATCTATTGTTCCTGTTTCACCACTACACTATTCATCCGAATTTACAAAAACAACTGAATCATACTTGTCTAACTCAGCCGCTGTTTATGAATTCGACCACTATCACGATCAAAGAATGTTCTATATTTAAAAAAATGTTCTATTACCAACTGTCACATTAATACATTATAGTAGTATAAGTCATAAACGAATTAATCCAGTCGAACATGGAACAATCTGCAAAAATGTCTATTTCCCAGAAAGGCGAATCATGTTCTCATTTGTATTCTATGCGTCCATCGACGTTAATCTGTGGACCCTCACAGGCTGCAGAAACTTAGTTTTGCCATACTTGCGCAATAAACACCGACACTTATTTATTTACGGCCTAATAAAATTGATAAAGTTCATTTGATCTGCTTTACACAGGTATGCAACTAACCGAATTTGGCTGCAAGTCATTGGCACTCCAATCCTGTAAAGACATGAACTAGACATGCATTTATGGTAATACAAAAAGTTAGTATTTATTTCGTGCTATAATATCAATATTAGATGATATCCTATCTCCTACTATATGTGAGATTTATTTATTAACTTATATAGTGATATAAAAAAGGACAAACATACTGTAAGGTTTAATACATAAGGACATTTGAAAATAGAATTTTAGTAATTTTGCTATAACTAGAGCGAGTATAAAAAATACAATCACATACGTAGTAATATAGAAAATGAAGTAGAGAAAAATAAATAACAAAAGAAGCTACACAAAAAAAGAAACAAATGAAAAAATGAATACAATTTATAGTGAAGTGTCATCGGAGAATCGCCCTCTAAAAAATAAAAATATAATATCTCAAGAACGGGGACGGCTTTATGCAAAATTGCAGGCTCGGGTGCACACATGCAATTCTTTTTGGCGCCATCTGGTGTGTTACCGTCACGTGTCACTGTGCAGGCAGTATTGACACAAACACGCGTTTTAAAAGACGCGCTTCTTTATAATATGTATATCTTTTAATTTTTTATTTATTAAATGAAGTAGATAAAAAATAAATAACAAATGAAACTACAAAAAAAAAAAAAAATAAAAAAAAAAATGAATACAATTTATAGTGAAGTGTCATCGGAGAATCTTTTTTAGATATTATAAATTCAAAAATAAAAATATAATATCTCAAGACGGGGACGGCAAATATTTATTTGCTAAAATTACACAGCATCAAAATTTTAAAATAACATGCAACTTTTGGGCCATCTGGTGTGTTACTTGTCACGTGTCACTAAAATAAATGCATGTTTGCGTTTAGTTGATGCAAACACGCGTTTTAAAAGACGCGCTTCTTTATAATATGTATATCTTTTAATTTTTTATTTATTATAATAGTAATACGGCATTATATCAATTGGCTGTTATAGCTAGTCTTAGCAAGCAATCGCAAGTGTTTTCATTACGCTTTACTTAATAATAGTTTTTAAAGTTTTTAGTTCATCCCATCACCGACAGGTTCGCATTCGATTTGCTCAATAAAACAAACGAAATAATTGGGTTACTTAGTAACTTAATCAACATTCACCTATCTCTTATTTGTAATAAAACAATCGCTTGTGTGTATAAGATTCTCAAGTTAAAATCGTCCCTAACATTCGTGTGGATAAACCGTAGTGAACTTTAATTAAATTTACTTAATTTATTAAGAAACCAAAACAATAAAATGTTTTTGCAACACGTTTTCTGCATCGATCTGTTTCATTTGTTTTATTTAGTATCTTATTGGAATAAACACTGTGATATTAAACCGCCTTTGAAAAATATTATTACTATATTTGTTGTATTTTTAGGAAATTAAATAAACGAACTGTTAATTATTATTAATTTTGTATTATTTATTTTAAAACAATTCACAATGTATAGCAGGGAGGGCAAATCTGCGGCTCTTTGAAGGATTATTTGTGGCTCTCGATAAATGTACCCGAGTTCCCTTTTCATTTAAAAAATATTATCGTTCCGTATGTGCTTCAAAATGTCTTTTAAATTACTGACAACAAATATGAAAGACTAATTGCAACGTTTTTTAATATTGATAAATTACTGATAAAAAAGCTTGGAAATAACCAATGTCATTTTATGTTTACCCTTAGGTATACAATAGGATGACAATGCCCCTATACAGCAGCTATTCTTCTACATCATAGTAGATTTATTATATATTATTGTGACATTAGTATGTAAGTGGACAATGCCAGTATACAGCAGCTAAATCAAATTGATAATTATTAAATTAATAAATTTATTTCATTATATTTGTATATGTATTGACGAGTAAAAGCGCTCTATTGGAGCCCATTTACTAAAAGTAGATAAAAAAAAACATAACTTTTTTGTAAAATTTCAAATTTTGGTTTGATCTTATTTCTATATTCTCTTACTTAGATTGTACTTCCATGTGTATACTTGACCATGGTCGTTCTTAAGAGTAATTTTTAAGCGTAAACAAAAACCCTTTATACGACCTCCTTGTACATAGAGCGATGGAAATGCGTGGTCAAACTAGTGTTTGAGCTTGGCTTACTGTTGGCTTACTAGAAGGATTTTTTTTGACTGAATTTAATGTTGTATAGGTAGCTATGTATTTTTTATATATTTTATATACATACTATATACGTATATGTTATTAATTTGACATTTATTTGTACCCACTGTGCAATCTGATTTATAAATTGTTATTTACTTTTTTTTTCTTAGTTAATATTCATTTTTTTTTGTTATAATTATTTTATGTACAAGCGATGATTGACTTTCTTGTGGCATTCTTCTCGTCATACGCCTTTCTGAAGCCACGATAGAGTCTAACGATGAGCAAGTGCACACCTTTAGTGCCTATGCTAATAAACGATTTTCATTTCATTTTATATAATTTTGCCATGTTATTTCCTATTGAGATATACCTAAATGCTTAGTATTATATGTTATGTAGACACTCAAGGGAAGCCTGATTTCCATATGTATAAGAAGGGCTGATTGAAATTTTACGCCCGTAGGAATTTTACGCATATTTTCAAGGGATTTTCTCAACCTTAATAAAAACCTTAAAAGGTGCGAAGTAGGTATCTAATGTATAAGGCATTTGTGTATACTTTCAGTTTAGTATAAATAGCAAAGATTTATTAGTCGTCTAATTGTAGCCAAATAAATAATTACATACACATGTTCAAGCTCAAAAATTGAAACTAGCAATTTCTATTTCTAATCCGTCATCCGTAGGTTCCTATTGGAACACTTGGACTTGTCAAAATATAACTATATTTATCAATACAACAATATGCAGCAACGACGACGGCGCCCTCTACTCACTCCAACAACAAATATTAACTACTAGATACAATCAGATTTCACATAACTGTCATTTGCAGCTTCATTTATAGTGTAATGTCAATTAACATTTGTTTTATACGTGTTTTAAATTGCAATTCATTCAATACTTTCACATTATACATGTTTACGCCGTTACAGAGGAAGCTCTTTGAAACCTTTTTAAGTCGATGAAAGGGCCGCCTGAGCTCATTTTGCTTGTGGCGAGCATTCTGTCTAATTGGCTCAATAGGATATTCGATCACAGTCAAAGAAATTTAGTTTTAATTATTTTTCAAAAAACAAAGAAACACACTACAATTTAAATATAAAAAGCAATAAACAATGTAAATCGTCTTCGAAACAAGTTCTTTTAAACAAAAAAGAACTACCCCATTAGGAAGCGGCAGAAGTTAAAAATATCATTCGAATGTTACTGTTTTATTTTAAATTAACATTTTCATTGTTTCATCCCCTCTTTCGACCCAAGTTATATTGAACCGTAGGGACATTAAAACTTATAGCACTAGGTAAACTTGCTATAAAGGAACGCCGACAATAAGGGACGATTCCCCCATATTTTCGGTTTTTTCCCCATACGACATTATTTTTATAATTACTAGAATAATTATTATTTGATATTGATTTTCCACATAAGTAAAATGGAAAGTTATCATCAGGAAATAAAATATATCGATAAAAGTGCGTATGCGCAGTTAACCACTTAACTAACACATTACTATTATTACCGTCATAGATCAGACTACTAAAATAAATTTTACGTAATTCTAATTAATATTAATAAATATATTTACTATATTAATTTCAAGTATTTTGTTGTCAAAATAAAAGGGCCAGATGGGAATAAACCCAACTGCTTAAAACCCCTCGGTTGTCGACGTAATTTTTTTAATCATTCTTTATTCCCATATTAATTTACTTAACGATCTCCTTATTCCGCATTTTCTGAATACGTCGAGTATTTTCGATGAATAACGAATGAGTACTCCAAAAAACATTAATAGGGGAGTGTTTCTTTCGTATAATTTACCGCATTTTTACTTCTTGTCTCGTGACGTATATGTGTAGGTACAATACACATATTATTAATTAACTTTTCTCGTTTAGCTAAAACTTTTATCTATATATATAAAACTCAAAGGTGACTGACTGACTGACTGACTTAGTGATCTATCAACGCACAGCCCAAACCACTGGACGGATCGGGCTGAAATTTGGCATGCAGGTAGATGTTATGACGTAGGCATCCGCTAAGAAAGGATCTTGATCAATTCCACCCCTAAGGGGAAAAATAGGGGATGGAAGTTTGTATAAATCTTATTCGATTTTCGACTGATTGAACTGAAATTAAAGATTGGAGCTACTATGATGAAGACGTCTTTACACACGCTAAACAAAAATAAAGCCGCAAGAACTATACCTAATTAATAATAATACTTCTTAACGGGAGCGAAGCCGCGGGCAACAGCTAGTTTACACATTAAATAAATCACATGTTCACCATTCGGAACAGACAGGAAACACCACCGCTATACCGGCTTGCGCTAAACAGTTTATTAGCATAGGCACTAAAACTGATCTTGCTCATCGTTAGACTCTACAACGGCTTCGGAAAGGCGTATGACGAGAAGAAAACCACAAGAAACTCGTCAATCATAGTCTGTACATAAAGTAATGAACGAAAAAAACTGAAATCACATAATTCGTAATAATACATAATTAACAAGAATTAAAATTAGTCATTGTATATATATAATTACTAGCCGTTGCCCGCGGCTTCGCTCCCGTTAAGAAGTATTATTATTAATTAGGTATAGTTTTTGCGGCTTTATTTTTGTTTAGCGTGTATAAAAACGTCTTCATCATAGTAACTCCAATCTTTAATTTCAGTTCAATCAGTCGAAAATCTAATAAGATTTATACAAACTTTCATCCCCTATTTTATCCCCTTGGGGGTAGAATTGATCAAAATCCTTTCTTAGCGGATGCCTACGTCATAACATCTACCTGCATACCAAATTTCAGCCCGATCCGTCCAGTGGTTCGGGCTGTGCGTTGATAGATCACTAAGTCAGTCAGTCAGTCAGTCACCTTTGAGTTTTATATATATAGATTATTGATTTCATTACCTCTTTTTTATTATAAAATGTAAATATACTCATATTTATTACTGACGACATATTTATTATTCAAAAAAAAAACACAAGAACCCCGAATCAGTGTAAAGTATCTGTTGTTATAAATTATTATTTATCTCTATTATTACTGTCGTGTCGATGCTCTCTTAGGGGTTGCCAGACTAAAGGAATTGTAATAGGATTTTTATTATTATCAAAATTTCTTGATCGTCGTTTTAATCGGACCGTTGTTTTTGAAATGTATGTAGATCACACATGTAACGATTTTAAACAATTTTGTATGATTTCCTTGAGTTGTATGAAACGAAGCAAATACAATATTTAGCTTTTGTTTTTTTTTGCCAATATACTATGAATGCCATCACGGAACTGTACAACTTTGTTGTAACGACGTTTTTTTGTGTCGACTGACGATTGTCGAGTGCAGAGGCGACTCGTCCTAAAGAGCGCTGGTGCAGTGCACTCCCACGAAAATTACAGAACTTATATTACAGCGGCGTAGATATAGGTAATATAATATACTATTGTATAGGTATAGTAGAATAGAATGAATGTAATGTAAGGATAGTATGTATTATGAAGAAATATAGATTACTTCTGTAATTTTCGTGGGAGTGCACTGCACCAGCGCTCTTTAGGACGAGCCGCCTCTGATCGAGTGTGAACTTTTTATGGATATTAAGTATTGTAGTGAGTACCTATATAATTAAGTATTTTAGGTTTGATTAGGTACCTCACAGGTCAGAGCCAGGGTGGGGCAAGCGCCCCATCATGCCTCACCGTAGCTACGCCCATGGTAACGTGTATAGACTGTATAAAAGCGACTTATGAAGTAGAGAAAGAAAAAAAAAATAACGTTTAAACTCGTCTACAGATATACATAGAGTCTGTTAAAATAAATAAAAAATGCTTGTGTAATTAAAAATCGTTCGGTACTGCCTCTTTCGCGCTATCAAATTTTAAGGTGCAAACGCCAACACCGCCCATAAGAAGATTTCCTCGGCAAGGGTAGCCACCCCTAAGACGCTTGTTTACCTTAAGGGGATTTATTTCCAAGCAGCCCTTAAGCCGATAATTAGGAAAAGTTTTTCAATTACTTTAATTACGTACTCGAGATGCGAAATGATTCTTTTGTTTAAAATATACAAATTTATAATTTTATTTTAAATTTAATAATATAAACAACATGCATTTAATTGGATAAAAAAGACAGCGAAATTATAGTTAGCAAGAGTATACATGTCATGATTCTGATTTCAAGTTTAAAAAAGAGTTCTGATATGATCTTTATTAAAAGTAAATACTATAAATCTTGATTTGTTCCACTTGAAGCCAAAGAAGTTCAAGTCTATTTTGCACTTGGCTTTCCTTTCCTATAACACTCTATGTTCGAGCAGCAGACTGGCATTCGTATTCAATCATAATGTATATAGTTTTCTTCAGATGTCTACCACAACTATTAGGTTACCAAACTTAGCTTTATTTCTCTAGTCTGGTGTAGTTGTTACTTTCATGTTATAGTTTGTGTGTGTGTGTTTAAATAAATAACAAAATCAAGTATGTATTGCTTAGGATGTAACAGCGTGCTCCTAGTATGAATTTTTATTAGTTCTCTATATCACCGATAGGGTCGCATTGATTTGCTTCGTATTAAAAAAAAACTTTACATTAATTAATAAAATTGATATAACAATTATTCTAGAATTTAAACTAATAACTTCTCACTCAATAAAAATTACTAAATTATTTAAAATAAAATAAATTATAATTAAAAATAATATTAATCTCAAAATGAAAAAAAATCCTAAGAAACAAATATATACAAAAATCATTTGCTGTTCGCTTGTCTCGCTAAAACTGGAAAATGGCTGGACCGATTTGGCAAATTTTGATTTTGAAATATTTGCGGAAGTTCAGGGAGGGTTTAAACGGTGAAAAATATATATATATAAGTAACGTAAATATCATAAAACTTTGAAAAAAAAAATACCAATATAATTAGTTTAGTATCGAATCACCCTCCAAAGCAGAAACTGAGTGACATACTCTATAATGTTATTTTTCCACGACCATATTACCTAATAAATATCTAACGTTATCATTTGCATCCCGGATATTGAACCTATGCTACTTATGTATGCATCCACGTCATCTCAGTGCAAGCACGATCTTTATTATATTGGCTGCATTTTATAATGCATAGCCTGAACATAACATGAAAAATGTAATATTCATCGGTTCATTTATAATAAACTTACCGCACCTTGTTAACACTAGAACTACTAACAAGTCAATATGACCGCTTTCAAAAATTCTATGTAAAACCTTACTCATTATTTTTTGTATACGATTTTATTTTTTACATTTCTACAATAAATTTATTGAATTATATTTAATACTTTGCAAGTACAAGTCATCCGGTCATATTGATATTGATTCTCGGTCGAAGTCCATATTATTTTCTTAATGTTTTAGCACATTTAATAATAATAAAGTATATTATAAATGCGTATATCTGTTTTGTTCATTTCAACAAAATCATATAAAGCCTATTTTAAAAGAAAATATGTTTTACATAAACGATCATTGGTCATCATATTAGTTCGTACCTGGGGGGCTACTCAGGCGCACTTCGGACGAAAATACGGACGTTTCCTACTCAGAAACACTCACGTAACTATTCACGAAATTACGGATTTGACAGCGACGTCACGACGGAGAGGCCACACAATGCTTATTTTACGGATATTTGACAGGAATTTTTACGGACTCATATGTGAAAATTCACGTAAGCTATAGAAGTGACGGCCGTATCATGAAACTTCGGATATGCCTGAGTAGCCCCCCTGTATTGATATGACCTGTATATTAATTTAAAAATAATAACACACCACCTCTGCCTATTTCTATAAATACAAGTACTCATAAAAAATAAATAAAATATTTTAAACGGATCCAAGAATCAAGGTTAGATTGTGAATAATTTATCAAAATATTCAGGTATTCGGCTTTGCATGAAAACGAAAATGTGGGACGCTCGCCGACCACCTGTCTCTTTGGTCGTTTTCAACAAAAATATGGACACTTTTTCGCTTTCCACCTTTACTTTAAAAATCCCGAATTTAGGTCACTAAGTTACATGTTCTGGTCAAAATACGTTTCGTTGCGATTCTTTTGTTTATTTGAAATATTTGAAAATCAACAATGTATTGGTTGGGTAGTGTATATTAGAGAAAATACCTCTTGATTACTTTATTATTTATTTATATATTACTTGACTTATGCATGTTGCACAGACTGGCAGACGACAAGTAATAGACATTTATTGACCAATCAGAGAAAGGTTATGAGGCACTAGGGATGCAATTGATTACAATAATCAATTGTGGACTGACACTTCTCGATTATTATATTTTTTTAATTTAAAACTTAGTATAACAGTACCAGGCGGGCTTAATGCTAGGTAGCATTTTCTACCAGCCAACCTTTAAATATTTATTAAGAAAAAAAATATATGAAGGAAGGGATACATAAATAAGATTACTATAACATATATACAAACATAACAACAGTAACATAATTTACATAGATACATACACATGAACAGACATACAAAGTCTTATATACGATATAAGTGTGATGTCAGGAATATCATCTCGATCATCATCCCTACTAATATTATAAATGTGAATGTGAGTTTGTTTGTTACGTTTTCACGCAAAAACTACTTAACCGATCATCATGAAATTTTGTACACATATTTTTGGAGGTACTAGAAGTAATATAAGATACATTTTATTTAATATATATATATTACTATAGTTTCCAATTGACCATAGTTTCAGCTGTTTGGAATCATTCATTGGAATTTTCTATTGAAATGGTCTCTGATACTTAAATGACTTAAATGCGAGCGAAGCCGCGGGTAAAAGCTAGTAACAAATAAAACTCAAATAAAATCATAACACTTTTGTTTTGTATTACATTGTAATAATATGTAGGCCTTGTTATTGTCCTTTGGACTCCCCATAAGCTACACTAATAATGATATATATGAAATTAGTTTATTATTCTCAGAATGTATTCTTTTTATCACTCTCGCTTACTCGTATTTACACAATATTTCATAATAATATTTTAATAGAATTCAGAAACTCATATACTTACCGTATACACAATAATAAAAATTAATTAATGCATAAAATAAAAAAATATCAGGGAACGTTATATTGAAAAGAAAAACAAACTCATTAAAAAAAAAGTTATTTAACTTCCAAAGCTTATAACAAAACAAATTTGCCTATGCATAACATTAAAAAAATAATAGCTACTATACACTGAAAATATTCCTGAAAGCCTGTGAAAGTTGAATCTAATGCCCATAATATCTTGAAATGGCTCGAGCTCGTGAGAATCACCACCTGGCAGGCTGATATTCACTTACCATTTAACGAAATGTGATAACTTTATACGTTACGCTCAGAATATTAATTTATATATTTACATGTAATCACATCTACATGATACTAACGACTAACTAATCTAATCTCTACTTGAAACGAGATTTTAGTGGAGCGTTTGAATGAGGAGTAATGATCAGAGTACAGTGGGCTTATCACGAATTTAGTCTGGCTTTCGAATCGAGCTGTCACAAGTAAAACGGATCCGTTAGCAATCGGGATCATGAATTTTTACTAACGACTAACGAGCACCAGCAATCTATCAAATGAACGAAAGATCGAGACATTCGAAAATTAATAAAAAATATCTAAAATATTGTAGTTCCAAATCCGCACGCGGTGGCGCTGCTCAAATTTCCATACAAATCGCTTGAAGCGAACTCGGTTCGAAAGCCAGACTAAAATTCGTGATAAGCCCACAGATCAAACTAAATGATATTACAAAACGATTGAATGTCCACAGAATAGAAGCATTAGGCATTTTAAATAACGGAATAGATTAAGCACATCGCGCCTAGTTCCCACATTATCAGAATTAATAGTTGAATATTCAGGCCATGGTTAAACTCAGATTGAAAACTTTTTCAGCATAATTTCAGGAGTAAACAAACGTCTATATATAATTTGTATGTGTGAATTATTATAGTTCCACTGTGTAGTTATTATTCTGAAAATATATATTGCACTTGCCCCACCCTGGCTCTGACCTATACAGTACCTAATCAAACTTAAAACAACTTAATTATCTAGGTACTAACTACAATACTTAATATCCGTAAGAAAGTTCACACTAGACAGTCGTTAGTCGACACAAAAAAATTAACCGGGGTAAGACCGTGGTGGGTATAGTTTGCTGGTTTCATATTATTTTAGACTGCTGCCCCACCTGAGCCCATGGCCGGCTACGCCCATGTAAACCGCATAAAGACTTTTAAACTTGAATGTTCATAAATTGTTCAAAAAAGTAAATTAAAGGAATGAATTTACTTAGTATATTTAATTAGTTATATGAAAATCATTTTACCATAATAACAAAAAGGGAATGAATTGAAGCAATAAAAGGGAAATAAGTTCACGTGAAAAATCATGAAGGTCACTTGTTACGGCACAAAATGTGTGAAAGACTCCCTCGAGTGCAATGACCTTTGAAAAGTCCCGAAAACTTAACTCTTTTGGGCATTGTCGTGAAATTTATTGAATTTACTGAGTTATATGGTTGAACAGTTACCTTATAATACTGATATATATGTGCTACAGCTGAAAATTAGGAAGTAACCAATCTGCTATGAAAATTCACGAGAACAGGAGCTTTTTAGTTAAACAACGTCGAAGATACATATTTATGTTTAGCTGACCGATTTATGCGTACACGCATGCCTTGGATATGCAGAAACGTAAAAAACACATTCATATCATGAAGCCGAAGATTTTAGACGAATTTCTTGTGATCTTCTTCTCGTCATACGTCTTTCCGAAGTCACGATAGAGTCTAACGATGAGCAAGTGCACGCCTTTAGTGCCTATGCTAATAAACGATTTTCATTTCATTTCATTTACTGTCTTTAAATATTATTCGCCGGAATAGTTGGTATTTTTAGCATCAGCTATAAAGCTAAAAAACAGTTTTATAACGCATTACTACCTAACATAACTAATATTAGAAATATTAGTAAATTTAAATATGAGTTAAAAAAACATATAATGGGTTTGAGTGCCTTGTGATGGTGTTGGTAATATTCTACGTACGATATGTTTATTTATAGTTATTGCTATCTCAATTATTTTATAATAATTATTGTTATCTCAATTAAGTGATTTTTTTAATTCTTTTTGAGTAAATAAATGTCTTAAACCTTAAAACAACATTATTGCATTACAAAACCGCTAGACTAGAAGATTTTCATTAAAAATCTCGTCAAATAATATAATAGGTGTATAAAGGTTATATGCTCATTATATGAAGGGAACACTTTAGTAAAGGCCCTTTTAAATACCTAACTCAATTGTCAACATAAACAATAGGGTACGATAATAAAATTACTACCTCCATGCTGTTATAAAAACCTTAAAATGGCAACTCGCTTTTGTTTTGACATTTAAGGGATATAAAATAAAAATAACAACCCCTATTTTGGGGCGGTTATAACCACATTAGTGCATGAAATGTGACTTGTATTATTTATTTGCTTGACTTTTCTAAAATTCGTTTATATCTTCATAATTACAGATAAAAATGCTTGCACATAATCAATATAATATTATATCTACCCTTAAGTATATAATAGGGTGATAATTCCACTATACAGTAGCTAATTTCAATTGTTTGTGATAATTTATTTAATTTCTATGTATTTTGACCAGTAAAAGCGTTTTATTGGAACCCATTTATAAAATAAATAAAAAATAAGCAATCATTCTGCGTGTGGCCGTTTGATACACTATCCTGTTACATTGTAATTGTTCGATCTTGCAATATCTCAATGGAGGGTAGGTCAATGTTTTACTTTTTCACTGGTCTATGAGCAACCTGCTGCGAGCGCGGCGAGTCAGTTGAGTCGAGGTCTCGCTCCCAGCAACTCTCTCTCGTGGATAGTCAAGTGAAGTCAGTGGTCAATCATCGTAACTAGGCAGCCGTGCTGCCAAATCTCACACGCAGTCGTACTGTGCAATCATAAGGAAGAAGCAGCCATCAATCCCAGGAATCGTATTCCAGACCTACGTGCACGTAGGGAACAACTCCAGCTGTCCTCATCAGAGCCGCCAAGCTCAAGGCAAGGTGAAACCAGGTCAGTGGCATTGTATTTATTCTCTTTGAGTGTTGTAAGATTGTACTCCGTGCACACACATCTGAGCTATCATAGTAGGGAAAGATAAATATAGCTGAATATATTGAAGCTATTTATCCCCCACAGTAATCATTGGGAGAGAATGATAATTACCATCTGCATAGCTACTCTGGTCTACTTTCGAATCAATAAGAAATAACGTAATATTAAAAGAATGAAAGTTCGTGCCAAAAAAGATATTTCCTTAAACAAAATAGCAATTGTGTACAAAAGATATTATCACTAAACAAATGTATGAAGAAACAAAAATCTCCAATGCCCCATAACACTTGAAACAACTTCAAACTACCCTCTGCTACAACAGTATCGGAGATTTCTTATAATCAAGAGCTTTAAGGGGGTCTTCTAGTCTAGAGGCCCGAATTTCGAGTGTTTTTTGATAATTAATAAAAAAAAAACCATTGATATTTTTATTATCGATTTTTTTATCATTTGTTTATTTATATTTGAAGAATACACAAAATAATTTTCAAAAAATAATAATATTTTTTCATTAAGTTATGCGTCCTTGAAGTAGAGGGGGAGAAATTTAGGCTGCGTCCTCGTTGTCAAGATTTCTACCCTTGTGGTTGTCTGAAAAAAAAAATTTGCCGGATTCTTGATTAGTACAAATGTAATTATGGCATGAAGCAAGAAAACTGAAAAAAAATAATTTTTCGAAAAATGGCGGATACTCAAAAGTAAAGATCGATTTTTTCACTAATTTTTTAACATTCTCGAATTTTTTAAAAATATAAAAATTTGAATTTCAAGTTGTTGCTGCTTCGTGCCATAGAGGGATATTTAAAGAATGTTCATGCCAAATTTCAAGTGAATCGGTTGATTAGAATTTAAGATATCTTGACAACCGCATCGAAAAAAGTAGTTTTGAGAAAAACGCGTTCAAAGTTTTACGTTAAGTTTCAGGCAGCGTAACTGATAGAATAGTACATATCACTTACATTCTCTTAATCAGTCATCCCAGCTTCATACATTGGACCTTCTTCTACTTCGTATTGACTATTTTTAGCATGTAGTAAACTGAAAGTATAATAGAAAGAAGGAGAAAGAGTTATTCATACGCAGGTAGCACGGGCGTCTAGTCCCCTGTTGTTGTAGTCGTCCGCTCAAACCTGTCGAGGTGCCACGTCACTAAAACGGCTATAAGTTTGAAAATAATTTGAATTTTGGAAAATCCTTTTAGGACGATATTTTTCATTGGATCATTCGTTAAAATAATACTAGACTGGCCATTGTTAGCACTATGTTGTCCCGTGGTAGTACCACCATGAAATCAGCCTCCCAAACTTTGACCTCCCAAAGCCAGCACAGGGGACGACTAACTGCAGAGAGGACACTTATACTAACTTAAAAGTTGCAATTGAGTTTAAAAAAAAAATCCCATTTATCAGCCTTTTTAACACTAGATTTACTAGCTTAAATATACCTATTTCTACCAAAACCAAAAAAGTATATATTTGTTACGAATATATATAAAATAATATAAAATTCATAAAACTAATTCTTCTGTTATAAATTAAAGAAGATTAGAAGAATTAAAGAAAATGTTACACGCAGTAGGAATTTTAATTTGATCTTGCAAGTCCGGTCATTTTGACTGGTCTGATAAATCTAGTGTTAAATCAATCGCTATCTACTAGTAATATAACCGAAAACCTAGTTTAAGTATAGACCTAAACCGACAGTCAAACACTTAATAATATTGACAGTAACTAAAATTGACAGAGAACACGAGCTCGTTACAATGTACAGTTAGCAGAACAAATACGTAGTGATTGATCAGTATTATAATAGATTCAAAACAGTACATAATAATATGTATCTTTAAAATACGTATTATAATTATGTAATCAATTTATATACTAATAGTTTGTTAAACCTAGGGCTTCCAATCCCTCAATACCGAGATCTCGGTATTGAGAGATCCCGCATCATTTTCCAATCCCGCGTGCTGCGAGATTACGGGATTGGAAAGAAGCATGCACACGACTTCTCGCGTCGTAATTAACGTCATAAAAACTTCTGTTAACATTCAGTTTTTTTTTTAAATTTAGTATATATTATATTTTGTAGTTGATAGATTTTTGTTTTTGTATCCTGTGATAAATAGACAGTGCAATTTGATTGGTTGATCTCATGCGAATAGTAAAAATAAATAGGGAATTATGTTGATTAATTCTGTTGTTGTTTAATTTGCCTTATGTATATTAATATTTTCTATATGCGGGATTGAAAATTCCTAGTCCCATAAATACCGAGATTGAACACAGGCTGCGGGATTGGAAGCCCTAGTTACGCCCTCACATCTAACGGGGTTGTATTGACATCCTTGTATTCATATTATGATAAACAATAAAAATATTTAAATTCCGATAAATGTTGTATGTTTTTCCGACCGTACTAACAAATCAAAGACTAATTCAATCACGCCATCCTCCTCTGATTGGCCACTGCATCCTATACAATTATCTCGCTTTACGTATCTTCCATCTCTTTTACTCCCATTTAATTTGGAACCCATTAATTGAACCTTGTAGTGGACTTCCATTCATTCACACTTAACCTTTATTCTTATCTAAAACCAAATATACAACAACTGTAAAATTGCAATTTTATATTATACATAGAACTAGCATGTCAATCCATCGTCCATCTGTAACGGGGAACGCGTTTTTAGTTGTTCTGTGCTCACAAATACTGGATGTAACCGGTTGAATGCAAACTGAATGGCTATTAATTATTTTCGTATTTTTTTTCTCTTTATTACTTCATAATATATGAATGTTTTTTGTAAAAGAGAGAGATGTAAAGGAACGCGTATATAACTCAAAGGTGACTGACTGACATAGTGATCTATCAATGCGCAGCCCAAACCACTGGACGGATCGGGCTGAAATTTGGCATGCAGGTAGATGTTATGACGTAGGTATCCGCTAAGAAAGGATTTTGATCAATTCCACCCTTAAGGGGATAAAATAGGGGATGAAAGTTTGTGTAAATCTTCTTAGATTTATTTCATTCATTATTACGCAGACGTAGTTGCGGGCAACAGCTAGTATTATATAAAGTAACACGTGTATACGCCAGTTGTCACATAGCCAGAGTGCGAATAGAGGCACCTCTATATAACAATATTAAATATTGTTATATTTAACTACACTAGACATCAACCACCGACTATCTACCCCTAATCGTTAACACTAAAAGCGTGAACATGAACAAAAAAAAACTCAAGGATTGTAAACGAAAAAAAGCGACCACAACAACACTCAAATCTCAAGCCCATAAAAGACTTTTAAAAAGTAAAATAAAAAAAGAATGCGGGTAGGTGTTAACATTCGACGATACAATTTGACAGCTCAATACATTCCCAATTAGGGTTTTTTTTCTAACAGTAGCTTATTATCATTCGAATTCCAATAAGGAAAAAGCTTTAAATTCAGAAATAACACTCGAGCGTAGTTTGAACTGTGAACACCTGATCATTACTTGAGTGCATTTTATTCCGTTCTATATAATATTAATAATTATATACAACGAGAAACAGTTGACAGCTATCAAAATAAAATAGTAATATGTTGCATAATACAGTCTAAACTCCATTAACGTCACTCGATTTAACGACAAACTCCCTAAAGCGTCGAAATCACTTGTCTGAAATAAACTTTTTCCTTTTCTCATTCACACTTTTCAGAACTCTTTATAACGCCATAAAAGGCACAATCCCTTTAGTATCGCTATATAGAGTTTACGTTAATTTATATGTTTGTAATTTGTGGTATATGCTAGAAACTCGTTTCACTACTGAAACACAAAAATATTATACACATGTATTTTGATGACAAAACAATGTGACTGAGATGATTGTGTGTAACTTGGGTATTAGCTTTATTTGCACTCATTGTATTGAGTAAAGATGATTAATTAAAACCAAGCAAGAATGTACTTACTAATACTAACAATATATTGTACAGCAGTGGTTCTCAAACTTTTTTGGCGAAGGAAAAAGCCTTAATATAATTATAAAAAACTGATTTATATGTATTTATGAATAATCATATTGCAATGTAATATTTAGATGTAACCTTATAATCTCCCTTTGGTAGGTATTTCTTGCAGTATTTTAGCCCTAGGGTTCCGCGGAACACACTTTGAGAATGGCTGTTGTCAAAGTCATAATTACAGTTCAATGAACTACTAAATTCAACTATAATATTCAATTGAGCCATTTAACTCTTGTTAAAAATATATACCGATACAACGCTTTAGCGCTCGTAAAAATTACTTCGATGAGAAGGACATCAAACCCATTGGAGTTATTTACACTACGACAGTGATTCTCAACATTTTAACGATTTCAAAATTTGACTTACTAATAACACACTGCGTAATGTGGTTTATAATATTAATTTTAAATGTACGAACTAATATGTACTACAATTATAACAGTACGTTTATTAAGGAATTAATAATAAGAATATTTTTAATGCGAAAATGCTTGGTCGTAAAAATGACAATGCTACTCTCACATTGCCTTCTACATTTAACAATCTATATCTTTTTTAGTTTTAACGTTGGTTAATGCTGAAAATCCGAATTCACATAAGGTGTAATATTAACAATATTATATATCTAAAATTTGGCGGCACTCTTTGATAATTTCGTGGCAAAGTGGTTAAGAATCACATCATTACTCCATATTTGAGTAGACAATAACTACCACACACTAATCGCTTCTGTAATATCAGTGGGCTTATCACGAATTTTAGTCTGGCTTTCGAACCGAGTTCGCTTCAAGCGATTTGTATGGAAATTTGAGCAGCGCCACCGCGTGCGGATTTGGAACTACAATATTTTAGATACTTTTTGTTAATTTTCGAACGTCTCGATCTTTCGTTCATTTGATAGATTGCTGGTGCTCGTTAGTCGTTAGTAAAAATTCATGATCCCGATTACTAACGGATCCGTTTTACTTGTGACAGCTCAATTCGAAAGCCAGACTAAATTCGTGATAAGCCCACAGGTCCCTCCCACCACACCAGACTTCCTACCAAACTAATCCCAAAATATTATTTCAAAGAGCGAAAGAACATGTTATTTATACCAGCCTTCATTTCGAGTGCGTGCCCCTGGTGATAAAACCCAGACAGCACTTTAAGTGCATTGGATGCACTTAGCTTTATCTGCTAAATGGATTTCGGTAGTACAGAGGTCAAAACGCACAACTGCATGCATTGCGTGACGTGTACAACACTTTTTATAGAGTTGCCACTGAGCTGATGTTATCATACCCGGAAATCCCAGGTTCGATACCCCAAATTGAAATGAATGAACCCATAGTGCAAGTTATCCTGAAATAATCAGGAAGACTATCATCTGAAAAGGCATTTGATCTACTTAACTTTCTGTTTTCATTTAAATTTTTTTTTAGTCGCCCATGTTTTAAATCATCTAAATAATATTTTAGTGGGCACTATACGATTAATTGTTTAAAACTTAACACCGTCTTCAATTATCTTCTGTATTCTATCACATAATTGAAACTTCATTCGGTTTAAAAGGTCAAAAGGTTCCTTTTATAATATACTAGCTGTACCCTGCGCACGTTGCTACGCCACCTACTAAAATAAATTTGAAGGAAAGACTTTTCACAAATATTTTTTTTTATTTTGTTCATTTGACGACAATATTGTGTGAGCTGTTATGAACTGTCACGGCAATATATGGAATTCACTGGAATGACAGCGGCGGAATATTAGTAGGGATTAGAAAAAGGTAAATTTTGTTGGTGAGCAATTTAAACATTATCTCAGGCACTGAAAAGATAGTACTCAGTTTCTACTTTGATAATTTCAGGTCACAATGTACCTCGACTTCCAAAATATGACATGTGATATATCTTCATTAAACAACTTCCTTATCTTGATAAAAGATTTCGAAATTGAATTGAACTCCCTGTAGTTTAAGCTAGTAGTGGTTTGATATTTTTAACAGTTTAAACAGTAATATCTACTAATATTGTAAATGTAAATGTGGGTTTGTTTGTTACGTTCTCACGCAACAACTACTTAACCGATCATCATGAAACTTTGTACACATATTTTTGGAAGTACTACAAGTAATATATGATTCTTTTTATTTAAAAGCAATAACGAGCACCAGCAATCTATCAAATGAACGAAAGATCGAGACTTTCGAAAATTAACAAAAAGTATCTAAAATATTGTAGTTCCAAATCCGCACGCGGTGGCGCTGCTCAAATTTCCATACAAATCGTTTGAAGCGAACTCGGTTCGAAAGCCAGACTAAAATTCGTGATAAGCCCACTGATACTTATTTAATGACTTAAATGCGAGCGAAGTCGCGGGTAAAAGCTAGTAAATAATAAATCTTCAAACACGACAACCATTAGACAGTAATCAAAATAAAATAGTAATATGTTGCATATGAAATGAAATTAGTTTATTAACATAGGCACTAAAGGCGTGCACTTGCTCATCGTTAGACTCTACCGTGACTTCGGAAAGGCGTATGACGAGAAGAATACCACAAGAAACTCGTCAATCATAACCTGTAAATTGATTTATCAAATATTCAGTTCAAACATTAATTTTCATTTTTTTCGTTCTGTTATTTATATTTTAATAAGTAACTACTTATAAATGCGTGTAACAGAACGTAATGACAGCTAGGTGACAGTAGACAGTTGCAATGGATTATTATCATTGGTCAGACATTACGTCAACAATGTTTCAAGCGTGTGATTGGTCTATTTTGTTTTGTACGACTGAATGACATTTGAAGTTTTGAACGTGACAATCGCTACTACAAAACAGCACTCCTTTCCGCTAACGAATTTAAAAACATAACAAATGAAATTAATTAAAAATTATAGACATTTTTTAAACGTAATAAAAAATACCACATAGTTTCAAATAGATCTTGAAGATGTAACTAACGAACTCCTGTACATCGCTCTAATGATATGAAAGGTGTATAAAACATTTGGTTTTATTTTAACTGATGGCTTGAGTTCCTGGAATAACCCAGCTCTTTCAAGATCTTCCTTAACACTTGACTTAAGAAGATCAAACGTTGTGCGCATTTATCTTCCAAACAACATTTCACTTAGTTGGTATCATTACCTTAAATGGCGAATCTTTTTTATTCACTGGATACGTTTGGTTGCTTTCATTGTCGCTAGATTCGCTAGACATGTTGTGTCGTGCTAGGCGTCTCGTTCGAAACTATTTATGCATTGCTTTGCCGCTACTAATGCACACTTTTGAGAAGTGGTTGTTCTTCCCGCATAACCTACAGCGTTTGCCTCTGGCTGGACTTTCCTCTAAATTATCGTGATAGTCTCCAAGGGTGTAGTTGTAAAGAAAACTGATAGATTGTTTCACTTTCTTCCCGATGTCTTTTTACAAAACACACTTTTTCCGAGAGTACGTACGTTTTCTTGCCATCATAATTGTTCAATACAATAATCCCAATCTTCATTGTAGGGGTTGAAAACATCGAAGTTAAACTTGCCGATCGACATCGTTATTTGCATTATGAATAAAATATAAATGCAGTTTTAACATGAAAAGCTGTTTATTTTCAACCACAATGACATAAGTGACAATTGTATTTTAATTATGTAACAATTTTTATTCCCTTTGACGTGTTATGTCACGTCACACGGGAACCCGGTCGAACGGGATAAAAACTATCCTATCTCCGTTTCCTGCTTCTAAGCTACCTCCTCACCAATTTTCAGCCAAATCGGTTCAGCCGTTCTTGAGTTATAAATAGTGCCACTAACACGATTTTCCTCTATATCCAACGGGATAAAAAGTATCCTAAAGCCTTCCCCCGGCCCTAAGCTACCTCCCCACCAATTTTCAGCCAAATCGGTTCGGCCGTTCTCGAGTTATAATTAGTGTAACTAACACAACTTCCTTTTATATATATAGATTACCAAAAATTTTATAAATTTTTATTTTATCTTTTTGTATGACTTTTATTCATTGATCGAGGGAAATATAAATTGAAGTCTATTTTCTTTAAAAGTGTTGAATTACTGAACTTGTCTATGCGGTATACCTATCTCTACGATATGCGTCAAATTGACGCGTTTTAGTAGAAGTAGGTATATAGAAAACGTCCGTAAACCTAGTGGTAATAATTTCATGTACAGGTGATAATTGATTGAGTTTTATGGTCTTCTTCTCGTCATAGCCTTTCCGAAGCCATTGTAGATTCTAACGATGAGCAATTGTACGCCTTTAGTGCCTATGCTAATCAATGTGTTTCATGTCAGTTCAATGCTTTCAAAACGTCATTGAATACTTCCTAAATACACTTATTAGATGGAGCCAACAGACAGGAAGTCCTAAATTTGCGATTATAAATGTAAGAGTTTTCTTTAAATAAATTAAATAGTTTAAAAACTAAAAAAAACACGCCCGCTAGCTTTATCTCTTTCACTCCACTACACAGGATCTATAAAAGAATTTATAAATCCTGGCGGTTCTAATAAGGATAATGGGAAACTGTTATTAAATTATTGCATTGTCATCGATCCTTAATACGTATGCAAAGATTCAAATTAATCAGACTTCTGGAAATGGTGAAAATTATGCTCAAAAATCCCGTTACATACATACAAACATACAACCCAAGCTAATAAAAGCGTGTTAAAAACAAAATTCTCAAAGGGAGAGTTACATAAGCAGAAGACACGAAGCGTTAGTTAAAATAGTGTAACATAAGAAACAACCATTATGATTTCTTCCCAGGAGATCGAGTGGAGGAATTGTAATGGCACTTATATTAGTATATAAGACGAGTAGAAATAAACACGATGTTCACTTGATTGATAGATCTGCTTATAAATAAATAAATTTCTTTTTAAAAACACTCCTGCACGTAGCATCAATTTAACTGGGGTCAAAACGACCCATTAGTAAACTCAGACGCGAATATAAAATCCCAAACCAAAGGTTGTAGACACCTGTTTGTAACACAATTTCAAATGATAAAGATCATCAGTTGATTCACAACCGGCAGCAATGCGCTCCCACTGAGAGATGCTGTGAACGCGCTTTCACCGATTCTATTCCCGATTGACACGAACGACTTAAGCATTACTACAATGTTACCAACTCTACTGTTTTGACAGTAGATTAGCTGTTTTCGCATTGATGGTCCTGTTTTAGCGTTCCAATTAGCGTTTTTTTTTATTGATAGCCCAGCATATGACCACACTCCGCCTGATGTTAAGCTAGAGTGCGGTCCATGAGCATAGACAACTGTCGACTCCACTATGCCGGCTTGAGGAGACGAATGTCCTCTGTCCAAATTGACAGGGCACACTCCTCTCGTTATCCCGGCTACTAGGTCACTTCACGGGTGTTCCCCTTGAAAGTGGTGGTACTTCCCCGGGACGACTTACTAGGCTAATGCCATCATCAGTCTGCCTACCACTCTTAAAATTCAGCGCCATCTATGCAAATATACTATGCGAATATTTTTTGATAACCACTGTGTAATAAAACGCAATGACACTAGATGGCAGTGTCTACTCTTGTTATTTGAAGCCACAGAAAGGCACATGAAGAAATTTAACAAAAATATGTATGATTTTAAAAAGGAAAATGATTCTGAAAATACTGAAGATGAGGCAGTTGAGGATGAAAGTGGAAAATAATTTTACTTTGATTTTTGTTTTTTTTATTATGTTGTGTTCAATATTATTATATAACAATGTATGTGAGTCCTGGTGATTAATAAAAGTAGGTGATTGTTTTAATTATATGAGGACAGTATCAAATCTGCCTTTTTTTACTTTACCTACTGTTTTTTTATTGGTGTGCTGCTGTTTTTGAAGTGAAAACTTCTTTAGGCGCGTTGAGCGTTTTGGTAGAGGGTAAAATGCCGACATGCTAATGATAATAGTATATCTATAGCTATGGAGAGCCATACTAGCGCACGCGCAGTAGCCTGTGTACACGTATACACTAATACATCGACTATTTCTGACTGTATTTGTTTTTAGTTTCTTGGGGTTGGCAACACTGTACACAATAAACAAATGCACGCATGTATATTGTATATCTTCCCCAATATATAGATATATTCCATAGGAAAATGTATGTATATCGGTTAGCTCCTGTTAACATTGACGAAACTAACATTGTTTTAATCGTTTCTGAGATACTTAACACTTTTAATACTGCGAATTATGTTATTCATAAATCATAAATTGTTATTTTTTTCTGAATTAAAATTCAGTTTGTTAATAATTTCATGTACAGACGATAATTGATTGAATTTTATGGTCTTCTTCTCGTTATACGCCTTTCCGAAGCCATTGTAGTCTTACGATGAGCAAACGCAGGCCTTTAGTGCCTATGCTAATAAGTTTATTTTCATTTTATTTCATTCATTTCAATATGACCGGTTTCAAAAGACTTTTATGTAAAACCTTACTCATTGTTTTTTGTAAACGATTCTATTTTATTAATATAATCCGACGATTTGAAACCAATTAAACGCTTATATTTAATTTATTTATGTATTCAGCCTACCTACAAAATTACATTAGAACTACATATTATAAAAAGGACTACTATTATATAAACTAAATGAAATTTTGACTATAGGATAGGACAGCATCCTCGAGGTGATAAAGGGATAGATACTACACTTCTAATAAAATTAGAAAAATACATAGTTTAGATGTTACATAATTATGAAGAAAAACAAGTACCAAATAGATATAAGGAAGAGGGGGAAAACACACAAAACAAAAAACATTAATTAAAATGTTAATATATCCCATAATAACTGCCTATTCAGATTATATAGAAAATAAAAATAACTTAATAAAATATTCTAAATATATATAACTCAAAGGTGACTGACTGACTTAGTGATCTATCAACGCACAGCCCAAACCACTGGACGGATCGGGCTGAAATTTGGCATGCAGGTAGATGTTATGACGTAGGCATCCGTTAAGAAAGGATTTTGATCAATTCTACGCCCAAGGGGATAAAATAGGGGATGAAAGTTAGCACAAATCTTATTAGATTTTCGACCGATTGAACTGAAATTAAAGATTGGAGCTACTATGATTCCTAACGCGAGCGAAGCCGCTGGCAAAAGCTAGTATTATATATAGTAGAAAACCAAAGAATAAAAGCCTAGTACACAGAACGATAAAATGCCATCACATCCCTATGGGGTCGATGATTTATGGCATCGACGCGTGCGCCTTGAATACACCCAGAGGCTTGGAAATAACTCCTTCCAGTTCTTTTTTTCCTACTTCTTATTCTATATTAAAGGTGTATTCTTACAATTATTACATTACATCCTATTATCCTATTAGTTGACTCTACAAATATCTGACATTATTTGGTATGTAGGATTGACAATGAATTTATTTCAACATTGTAGTAAATTTTAATTGTACTTAAATATATATGATACTAGTATTACTAACCATATTTATGGCAAATCAATGAATTTGTCAATATAATCAATCAATATCAAAATTATTAATGTAGCATAAGCGTTTGAAACTCTTGCGCATAGTCAGAAAGGCATTTAACAAGAAGTAATCACAAGTAACTCGCCAATCATAGCCTGTACAATATAATGTTAGCATTAGCAGGTACATTCTTGCTTGGCTTTAATTAAGCATCTTTACTCAATACAATGAATTTAAAATAGTACATTCATCCAAGACAGCTGGATCATTTTTAAATTGGCCGGAATAGTGAGGAGTCTCAAGTAACATCACATCGAACAAATCAAATAATAAGTGCGTTGACCTCAACTAATAAATTGAGTGAAATTCCATTGCATCATCACGGCGCGCTATTGAGGGGTGAACTGACAATGGGTTACAACTCCCGCGGGATTAAATCTCATTACGGATAAGGCGAGGGTGCACCTGATAGAACGTCCAAACTTTTGAACATAATACAGTCGAATTCGAAGGCTTCTTCACTTACGAAGCTTTGGGAGTAGTCACTCTCACTTATCTATACTAATATAATAAAGAGGAAACATTTGATTGTTTGTATGTATTGAAAACTACTGGACCGATTTGAAAAATTCTTTCACCATTAGAATCCTACATTATCCCTGATGAATATAGGCTATTGAATATTTTCAAAAACGTTAGGGATCCGTATGAAAACTTCAATAATGTAACCCAAAGTGTGAAAAAAAAATCATTATATTGCGTACGCTGTGGAAATTATTGACAATAGAGCAAAGTGATGTACTACAGTTTTATAGAGGACATCAATATCTACAATAAAGTCTGCGATACCATATGTCCAACTATTACAGTTATGTCACAATAACTGCTTTTTCATGTTAAAATTTAAACAACATAGTACTTTATATCTTCATTACTGCGCTAACGAAGTCGCTGGCAACAGCTAGTAGAGGTTAACAAAAGTCCAGGAACATGGCGCTTCGGTCGACTTGCGAGTTTTGAGATTTCCATTCAAATATTATTGTTAATATCGAATAAGGATGGCAGTGAAACAAAACTTCTTCTTAATATATTCTTTAATTTCACATCTTCAATACATATTACATAGCACACGTCGACTCTTCTTGTACAGAGACACCTTTCCACACAGCGCTACCATAGACATCACTCACACCAAAGACAAAAACAATTGTGTTGCTATTTCAACAGTTAATATCTCTTACAGAGGTCTAGAGTAAGAAACATTCACTCATACAGGTATTTGGGGTTAACCTGACCATTATTCTTGCTTATCCAGGTTTCGACAGTATAAGATAGGTCTGCAATGCTCTGAAACGTTACAGTCTTCAAGTAAGCATAGCAGATATGGTCTACTCATGAATAGTGATCTAGTTTAACATCAGGGTTGTAGAGATTGAAGGGGTCATTTTCACCCCCGTTTTAATAATACAAAATGCAAATATGTTTACGTTTTGTTTTACAAAAAGAGGGTGTAATGGGATTAACAGTTTACATGTATTCCCCATTATCACAGACCAGAGATTCTCAAAGTGTTTTACTTTAAAAAATTGTACATAGTGTATCATTTACCTATTTTTAAATATTACGCCACAAATGTATTGTCAGAAAAAGGATTATGGTCAGTACCAATGTATGTATTTACATTGAAGTCATCGATCAATCTAAATATTTAATTCAAATATTATATATAAAATTGTTATTTACTTTGGATTAAGTTTTTTTTATGATAACCCTTTCCTGTCTGTCAGATTCCTTTATCTATGATAGCTTTTTTTTTTAATGTTTATTTAGAGTTGCTCTTTCAAGATGGCGTTTAAGTACGTGTCACTTTTGACAAATAACATGTTATTTGAATTTATTAAAATGTTTCATGATCTTTCTGATATGAGGGTTTACGTGTGTATATTTTTTTTTAATTATTAGCGACCTTACTTGAATACTGGACATTGGCAGAACTGTCTTCATTAAACATCTCTACTAATATTATAAATGTGAATGTGTGTTTGTTACGTTTTCACGCAACAACTACTTAAACGATCATCATGAAATTTTGTACACATATGTTTGGAGGTACTACAAGTAACATAGGATACTTTTTATTTAAAAAAAAAATATTTTTTCTATAGTTTCCAATTGACTATAGTTTCAACTGTTTGGGATCATATTGATTTATTTCTATTTAAATGCGAGCGAAGCCGCGGGTAAAGCTAGTTTTTATATAAAAAAGTTTGATTTATTACCTAATTTTACATACACTAAAATGTACTCTCCAAAATCACAACCTGCTATATTACGACCAATTTTCATCAACAAACATATTCCTAAATAAATATAATTACACAATAAAACGTGTCATACTTAAATTTAAAAAAACTACACTTTTTATTAACCTTTAGCTACTGAGGTGGATTTAATTTCACATAAACACTGACGTGGGGGCCTCAGAGACCCGTATAGGTATGCGGTTGTATTTAAATTTTTTTAGGGTTTAGAGTTTAATATTTAGTTTCAGTATTAAATTAAATAATATTATTTTTTTATAATTTATTTCTATTATAACTATCATATCAAAGTTTAGAAAACACTTTGAAAAAAAACATATGAGATCATAAATTAGCAAGAATAAATAAAATTATATTAAAAAATCAACAAATTAACTAATTAGAGTAATTCAAACATTAGTCGCGTTTCGGGATCAGCTTGGGAGTAGCCGGGATAACGAGAGGAGTGTGCCCTGTTGATTTGGACAGAGCACATTCGTCTCCTCAAGCCGGCATAGTGGACATCTGTCTGTGGTAACAGTTGTCTATGCTCATGGACCGCACTCTAGCTTAACATCAGACGGAGTGTGGTCATATGCTGGGCTATCAATAAAAAATAATAAAAATATTATTTTTTCAAAACTTGAGAGGCACCTCAGCAGTTAAAGGTTAAAATGAAACAACCTTGTATCCTTTTTTGTTTCACGAACTGGACACGATCCCCGATTGTTATCTGAGTTAGAACAAAGGTGTATTTGGTCGAGAACACGCTGCGTGTTATGACATGACCGTGTTTATTGAAAAATATATGCAGTAGAGCTTGGATAAGCGAGAATTCATAGAGGTTTCTCACTTACGAAGGTTTGGGAGTAGTCACTCTCACTTGTAGAGGTAATAAAAGTCCAGGAACATGGCGCTTGAGTCGACTTGCTAGTTTTGAGATTTCCATTCAAATATTATTGTTAATATCGCCTACAGAGGTCTAAATCAGCCATTCTCAAAGTGTGTTCCGCGGAACCCTAGGGTTAAAATACTGCAAAATACCTACCAAAGGGAGATTATAAGGTTACATCTAAATATTCCAACTAAATATTACATTGCAATATGATTATTTTTATAATTATATTAAGGCTTTTTCCTTCACCAAAAAAGTTTGAGAACCGCTGGTCTAGAGTAAGAAACCCTCACTCATATACAGGTATTTAGGGTTAAAAGTAACTGGACTTGACCATTATTCTCGCTTATAGAGTTTTATTCACTAACCCAACACAGTGTTTATTTCACTTCCCTGTAAAATATTTGTCCTTGTTTACTAAGCGAATAAATACATCTATGGTTAATCTTCTATTCTTCTTAAATTAATGAAAGAACTCTAAACAGAACATTAGGTTAATTAATTGTTTCAGGCGTTACTTTCCGAAAATCTATATTAAAGGAAATTATTTTGCTTATAATTCCCGCTACATTAGGTCGATGAAGGAAAATAACCTCCACCAACTTGCAATATCTTGTCTCAAAGCGTTTCGCCACTTCATGTGGCATCATCAGGATACGTGTGGTCGCTTCGGCTTCGCTTCGACGACTAACATTAGGTATTTAGCAATCGGTCAATGTTTCCCACACTCCAAAGACGCGACTAATGTTTTTTAATTAACATTGGCATAACAACATCTTTAACATCCGACGGTTAAACACGAACAACCGTCCGTTTATTCACCACTACCTGAATTTAAACCAAATTGAGAGCACAAATTGTCATACATCTTTATCGCATATAATGATGTAAAAATAGTATCTCATTTATGCCTTTTATGCGCAGATGCCGAGGGAGAGACCTAGAGTAACGACAAAGGCTTCGTGGAGTAAAGAGGCCTTAGAAAAAGCCATAGAAGCAGTAGGTGATAAACTTTCCATACGAAAAGCTTCCAAAACCTATAACATACCTTTCAGTACTTTACAAGAGCGGATCAAGAAGAATCTTCCTGCTACTGCGCCTTGTCTAGGAAGACGTTCCACTTTCTCGCCAGAGGTAGAAAAATCTATGGCTGAGAATATAAAAATTCTAGCTAAACTATTTTATGGTTTGACTCCATGCCAAGTTCGCCGTGCAGTCTACGTTTATGCTGAGACAAATAATATAAAGCACCGGTTCAACAGAGCGGCAGGACTTGCTGGAAGAGATTGGTTCTATGGATTTTTAAAAAGAAATCCTTCGATATCTATCCGCCAACCCGAGGCAACCAGCATAAATCGCGTAACAGCATTCAACAAGGAAGAAGTTAGCCTGTTCTTTAAAAATTTGGAAGATATTATGGAAAAATATCAGTTTCCTGCTTCAAAAATATATAATATGGATGAAACCGGAATCAGTACCGTGCAAGACCCTGGCACAGTTATTGCTGAAAAAGGACAGAAGAGAGTAGGGTCTATCACAAGTTATGAAAGAGGAAAAAATATAACTGTCATTTGTGCAGTGTCCGCTTCAGGGTCCTACATACCACCTATGTTTATTTACCCAAGACAGAGAATGTCACCACAATTATCGAAAAATGGTCCGGCTGAAGCCATTTATCATTGCTCCAAAAATGGTTGGACAAACCAAGAACTGTTTGTGACATGGCTAAAACACTTTGCGAAATTTGTAAAGCCAAGTACAGATGAGCCAATCCTTATCGTTTTGGATAACCATTATAGCCACGTGTCTTTAGAAGCATACAAGTTTTGCCGAGAAAACAATATCGTCATTCTTTCTATTCCACCCCACACATCCCACAGAATGCAACCGCTAGATGTTGCATTTTATGGCCCTCTAAAAGCTGCTTTTCGGAAGGAATGTGATTTGTTTATGAAAAGCCACGCATTACAGAAAATTACCTTGTATGATGTGGCGTCTCTATTTAACAAAGCCTACTGTGACATGGCTACGATTCAGAAAGGGGTTTCTGGTTTCAAAGCGTCAGGAATCGTGCCAATTAACCCTTCTATTTTTGGTGAAGAAGACTTCTTCGCTTCAGACTATTTATTAGGTAACAACACCGACAATCTTGTTATTAATGATTATAGACCTAACACTTTTGATCAAAATCGAGAAATCGGTGAAGATACTTCTGAGACTCGTAATTTGTCAGGAACCAGCAGCCAAGTGCAGAATACCACACCTCCATCTGAATTGGATGATTCACTTCCAGGGTCTAGCAATATTTTGACACCAAGTAAAACTATATTGTCTCCCTTGCCACGTCAAACAGCAACTACTTTCATGTTATAGTTTGTCAACTGTTTGTTTGTGTGTGTATGTCTAAATAAATAAATATGTTGTTTGGTACCAATGTACCAATAATACCACGTATTGGGATATCTTTAATGACAGTATTACGGACTTTAAACTTTACTTTTATTCATTTTATTAACAAAGGTTAACTGTCAGAAATTGCCTAAAGGCATTAAGTTCGCCTTTTGTGATTTTTTTTGGTACAATAAAGAAGTTATTATTATTATTATTACTTTTTCTTTTTAGAATCGCGCTTAAGCATTAACGACGTACTTAATACTCAAGCAGAGATTCCACGCTCGAGTAATGATTACAAATAAAACAACGCTCTAGTGTCGTTTTTGAATATAAAAACCTCGAGTTGCTTTTTCAGAACACCATGTGTATGTTTAAATTACAATTCTAAAAACAAATTTAGGTCACGACCTACAACTATTATAATAAAAAGGACAAAACATAACAATAAAAGTAAATTAAAAATAATTAAAAAGGGTTAATACACTTCGCACCTTTTACAACTCGCATGAAACGTGCGAGTTTGTGCATTTACTTTCTTTAACAAAAATCTTGTTAGATTTTTCTTCGTATGCTTTAAAATAAGTAAATTCTAATTATTTATAAATCTATTTTTAATGCATGTAGTTATACACAGCAATTTTCAAATAAATAAATCGTTCAACTAAATAATATGTATTAATTATAACAATTTTTCAGTTCATTAACACTAGGTTTACGGGACGCGTCAATTTGACGCATTTTGACTTTTGTCAGAGAATTACCAAAAACTGTTTAAATTTTTATTTTATCTCTTTGTATGACTTTTATTCATTGATCGAGGGAAATATATATTGAAGTCTATTTTCTTTAAAAGTGTTGAATTACTGAACTTGTCTATGCGGTATACCTATCTCTAGGATATGCGCCAAATTGACGCGTTTTAGTAGAAGTAGGTATATAGAAAACGTCCGTAAACCTAGTGTTAAACACACGTGGCTGGTATTAAGCGAGTTAAATAGGAAGATAACAGTCATCTGAACTAAACCAGGTGTTAGAGAAATGTACCTATAATTATTTCACCGGATTCGGTAATGTCTTTCGAATCACGGGTTCAATTTTCAGTAAGCAATTTTTTAAAGTTTTATGCTCGAGCCTACTTAGATTTCTGATTACCTGATCATTACTTGAGTGTATTTTATTCCATTTTATGCAGTAAAAATTATTCACGACAACCAGTAGATAGTAATCAAAATAAAATAGTAATATGTTGCATATCAAATACCCAATTAAAACGATTTCTCATAAATGCGTGTAACAGAACGTAATGACAGCTAAGTGACAGTAGACAGTTGCAATGGGTTATTATCATTGGTCAGACATCACGTCAACAATGTTTCAAGATTATGATTGGTCTATTTTGTTTTAATTTGAAGTTTAGAACTCTACCCAGAGGTTATTTTAATTTAAGGTAAGGACATCATATATACCTATAATTTATAACTTAACCTTTATAATTAACTACTTAGAATAACCGATCGGAACGCACATTTAACTAATAGTTAAGAGTTAACTAAGCTTAACAATAAATCAGATTATAATCATTAGAAGAAAAAAAATTATAAATACAACCGATCAGTAACTATGATAAAACTAGTTTAGGCTGTGTTCACACGACTGCGTCTTTTTTTCAATTCCGATTAGCGTTGAAGTATTTATCGTTATATTCAAGGGGACTACGTGAATTTTTATAAGTCCGTAAAAAATCCTGTCAAACATCAGTAAAGTAAATTCTGAGTAGCCTATCCGTCCTGACGTCACTGTCAAATCTGTGGGCTTATCACGAATTTAGTCTAGCTTTCGAATCGAGCTGTCACAAGTAAAACGAATCCGTTAGCAATCGGGATCATGAATTTTTACTAACGACTAACGAGCACCAGCAATCTATCAAATGAACGAAAGATCGAGACGTTCGAAAATTGACAAAAAGTATCTAAAATATTGTAGTTCCAAATCTGCACGCGGTGGCGCTGCTCAAATTTTCATACAAATCGCTTGAAGCGAACTCGGTTCGAAAGCCAGACTAAAATTCGTGATAAACCCACTGTAATTTCTGAGTAAGAAACACCCATATTAACGTCCAAAGTCGTACGCCTGAGTAGCCCCCCAAAAACTAGACTCTTTCTTATGATTTCTTCTCGTCATATGCCTATTCGAAATCTCCGTATGTTCTAACTATGTGTAAGAGCATTTAGAGACAAGAGTACCGCCGCGCACCTACAGACGTGGGACCGCAGCCTAACACGTTCAAATACCTTACATTAGTGAAATCCGAAACATTCGAATAATTTGTTTTATGAATTATGAAGACTTTTAAATGGAATATTTATTGGTTTATTATTGCTTTAGGGCAGTTATTCTCAACAAATTTTAGATATATAATAATGTTTATTAATTTATTTATTCACCTACCTACAAAATTACATTAAGACTATATATTATAAAAAGGACTACTATAATATGAACTAAATGAAATTTCAATTATAGGATAGGACGGCATGCTCAAAGTGATTAAGAGATAGATACTACACTTCTAATAAAATTACAAAAATACATAATTTAGATGTTACATAAAAAAAAAGATAAAAAACAAGAACATGTTAATTAATAATATTAAATAATATTATTTTAAAACATTTTAAACTTATCTTTTTCTTTGTGTGCCGCCAAATTTTGAAATCGTTAAAAGTGTGCCATAACAAAAAAAAAAGTTTAGAATCACTGCTTTTGGGTATATATTAGAGTTTCTATGGCAGCGGTTCTCAAACTTTTTTAGCGAAAGAAAAGGCCTTAATATAATTATAAAAAACTGATTTATATGTATTTATGAATAATCATATTGCAATGTAATATTTAGTTGGAACCTTATAATCTCCCTTTGGTAGGTATTTGTTGCAGTATTTTAGCCCTAGGGTTCCGCGAAACACCACTTTGAGAATGGCTGTTCTATGGAATATGTATTAAGACAAGAACAGCACAAACATGATTTGGCTATGATTAACGAGTTTCTTGTGGTATTCTTCTCGTCATACGCCTTTCGAAGCCATTGTAGAGTCTAACGATGAGCAAGCGCACGCCTTTAGTGCCTATGCTAATAAACGATTTTCATTTCATTTCATAGCTGCGGGTTCTATGGACATTGTCGGAACATATTGATAATTTTTGTTTGTTTGTTGACATAGCTTCAAAATTCTCCATCTTATTGAGTTCCAAGATACGAAGGATCTAACGAGAACGATTTTAAATCGCTTTCCTGTACATCCCTACTACGTTAACAGAACCCGCCGGTATAATAATTGAGATATCATATTTGTACTGAATCAGAAATCATAAATGTACTGAATTGCTCTTAAAATTACCAACTTGCAAGATGCGTGGGCGAACACGACCGTACGCAGAAATGCAAACAGATTTAAGGGATATATCTTATTAATTTTACGATACAGTACTGCGTCTACAACCGACAACCATTAAGATAGGCGTTTACGTAAATACTTCAACCAAATACTCTTTTTTTATATTGATAGCCCAGCATGTGACCACACTCCGCCTGATGTTAAGCTAGAGTGCGGTCCATGAGCATAGACAACAGTCGACAGGGCACACTCCTCTCGTTATCCCGGCTACTAGGTCACTTCACAGGTGTGTAGCTTAAAAGTGGTGGTACTGCCCCGGGACGGCATACTGGGCTAATGCAATCATCAGTCTGCCTACCACTCTTTGTGTGTCTATATAGGCATTGAGCGACCAAAGTACATATAAAATCTTTGAGAGATTCGAACACGGGGTCTCTCGACCGCGAGTCCGCCCCCTCAACCACTAGGCCATGGTCGCGCTAAACAACTTAAACAACAGTGGCTCCATCTATCTATGAAATAAAATACTATAATAAAATTCGAATTGATGACGTCACCGAACAAGAGGACAGCTTTGGTTCTCGGTCGATTTATAATTATATTTATAAAACTAGCTGTTGCCCGCAACTACGTCTGCGTAATAATGAATGAAATAAATCTAATAAGATTTATACAAAATTTTATCCCCTATTTTATCCCCTTTGGGGTGGAATTGATCAAAATCCTTTCTTAGCGGATGCCTACGTCATAACATCTACCTGCATGCCAAATTTCAGCCCGATCCGTCCGGTGGTTTGGGCTGTGCGTTGATAGATCACTATGTCAGTCAGTCACCTTAGAGTTTTATATATTTAGATAGATATTTGCTTCACATTACAAATACAAGGATATCAATACAGCCCTCTTAGGTATGAGGGCGTAACAAACTATTACTGTATAAATTGATTATACTTGTATAATAACCTGTCAGATAGTGTACAATTTAAAACACGTACAAAACAAATGTCAGTTAACAAAGCATCTTACACTCTGAACAAAGCTGCAAATGGCATTAAAATTATAATATTTGTTTATTCAGCCTACCTTCAAAATTACATTAGAACTACATATTATAAAGAGGAGTACTATTATACAAAGTAAATGAAATTTTAATTATAGGATAGGACGACATGCTCAAGGTGATAAAGGGATAGATACTACACTTCTAATAAAATTACAAAAATACATAAAAATAAAAAAAAAACAAGAACCAAATAAATGTAAGGAAGAAGGGAGAGAGAAAAAAAAAGAATCACAAACAGAACATATAGAATAATTGTAAATTGACATTCTGTTATTAATTAATTAATTATTTTTTTTTGCACGCCAAGTAATTAGTGAGACATGTGAAACTGTATTATGTTATTAATTTACATCCCTGTACCGATGTTTCATGCAAAATAAATAAATACATTTCATTTCATAAAAACAAAATTAAAACACTAGTTAGTTAGTTAAAGATAGTTAGTATCGAGATGTTTCCTGTATTTTGGCTTGTTGTAGGAAAAAGCATCTATGTCAGTTCTTTTAAATAAATAGAAATATAAGTAAAAAAATGTTGAAATAACCGCCTTAACGGTTGCACATGACATAAACAATCGCTTAAGAATAACGTTTATATTTCACGGTGTTACCGCTCATAAACAACACTGGCAGACAACAGACCACACGGATTGAAAGTTGGCAATGAATAAAAAAACAACACAAAAACCTTATAGTAATCCTTTATGGAAACCACACTCACAATTCGATGTTAAATACGCCGTACAAAAATTGAGATAACTAGTGAAAATATACGCCAGTGATTCCCAAAGTTTCGATCCATCTAAGAAAATTTCCATTCGTAAAACTAGCTATTATATATGACTAGCTTTTACCCCGACTTCGCTCGCATTTAAGTCATTAAATAAGTATCAGAGATCATACTAACTATAGTCAATTGGAAACTATTATTGCTGCTATTTCGCAATATATACTTTTTGCTTTTCAGTTTTTATTAGGACTGCTTGACATTGACAGTCGTATTTTTTATAAAACTTAATAAAATTTATAAAAATCAAAAGGAGGTTGCGATCGCCAAAAAGTATCCTATGTTACTTGTAGTACCTCCAAAAATATGTGTACAAAAAATATCATTATGATCGATTAATTAGTTGTTGCGTGAAAAGGTAACAAACAAACTCACATTCACATTTATATTAGTAAGGGATTAGTCCGAGAGAAATAATAGATAATGCGCGCGTCTGCACACAATTTTTTTTGCGTAGTTCTCAACATTTATATTGTAAGTAGCGGTGGGTGTGGGCGTGGGAGGCTGTGAAACTCGTCGGAAAACCTATGAAAAAAAGTAAATCTGCGAATGAAAATTTGTTTTATATTGTAAATTATTGACGTAAAAATACTCGTCAGCCACTTTCCCGATGGGGGAATCATCGTCAGTCAGAGGTTTGAAGTCGTCGGAAAATTGGAAAATTCAAGTGATCGATCTTCACTTGATATTTTGTGGAATGATTATTAATATCTAATCGAGCATGAAAATGAACGTCAGCCACGTTGATCGTGGTGGATTCATCGTCAGTCGGCTTTC